>CAUIUS010000068.1:0-103645 GCA_961210405.1 Drosophila mercatorum | reverse complement strand
GGGGGCCGTGGGGTCGAGCATGCTAAGCCGATCAATGCCATCGCTTCGGCATTTGGGCAAAAAACTATTGTAGGCGGCTTTTTAGATGTATGGTGTGCGAAGAGCCGCTTCGACCTCCTGCACTAAATCTGAAGGCCCCTAAATGCGCTAATTGCGGTGGCGGCATTTTGTATATGGGCTGCCCTTTTTAAAGAACCCCGGTCCAGGCTGCAATCGTAGAAGCTGCAAAGGGCAAAAAGCACTGAGACGGAAGCGCGACAGCGCAAATCAAAAAAAAAGAAAGAAAACTCGGGTGAGACCGCTCACTGCGCTGGGCGAACCCTGTGAAGATCCGCTATTCAAGCATTCTTCATTTCTTTTATATAAAATGCATATGCACGTTCATTACAAGCAAAACATACACACAAACAGGCGCACGCATACACAAGCGCAATCGTTGCGTCACTGTTCTTTGGCGTTTTATGGCAATGTTAGGGGAAATTAAATTTTTAAAAATTTTTTTTTCTAACGAACGATTTTAATCAAACTTGTTGGGCGTAATCATGTCATCCATATGTATGTATGTCCCAAAAGCACAAGTCTCTAGTATTTGATATCGGGAGTTACAAATTTGAGGCGAATGGCGTGGCACACAAATTTAACAAAAACCGAAATTGCGTAATGCTTCAAACACTAAATGCAAATTGGAAGACTCTGCTAGAAGATGAATTAAAGAATTTTGTATGAATTTAGATTTTCTTTTTTAAACGATAACAAAAACGATAACAGTTTCAATTTCTGAAACAAAAAATCGATCTTTTCGTGCTATACAGGAACCTACATAAAAAATTTCAAATCTCACTCTTGTAGGTTCTGAGAAGACGCGTTCATACATACGGACAACGGACAGACGGACGGACGGACGAAAGGACAACGGACATGGCTATATCAACTCGGGTTGTCATCCTGATCAAAAAATATATACTTTATGGGGTCCCGCCTCCTTCTTTTACATACATTTCAACAAAAACATTTTACCCTGTTTTCCCCTTTTTTAATGGGGTTTGGAAAAAAAACAAGTAAGAAAACTCTGTCGGGGTCCCATAGGAGATACCAAAACCCCCTCTACCTGCGTTATAATTGAAATCATGCGCCATCTTTGGGAAAAATGTACACTAAAAATTGCGATTTTAGAATTTGCTAGATACGCAGCCAATTTTGTGTGTGTATGTGTGTATTGTGCACATGTATAGGAAAACAATTTGTTTTGCGTTGCTGGTCACGTGTTTGGCCGATTGGCCAAATGTTTTGTTTAATAATTTCTGCGAATTAATGGTTTGAATGAAATTTTCAGCTTATGTTCATCATATTTTATTACATTTTTTCCAATTTTTAAAAAATGTAAGCCCATTCATTTACTGGCTTTGAGTGCAACTAACCTCAATTTAAATATTTGGGGAAAGTTGGAGTCGGTATACAAAATTAAACAAAAACCAAAATTAGATAAACTAAATATAAACCTTACATAAAAATTTGGGGATTCTAGCTATAAAGACATGGGAGAGTTAATTTTATAACTAACATTCGATAATGTTTTTAATCGATAACATTAAAATTTTTTAACAAACTCGATCTTTTCGTGGTGTTCACGGACCTACATACAAAATTTCAAGGCTCTAGCTCTTATAGGTTCTGAGAACGACGCGTTCCATACATACGGACAGACAGACGGACAGACGGACGGACAGACGGACAGGCCTAAATCGACTCGCTTGTCTCCTGATCAAGAATATATATACTTTATGGGGTCTGCCACACCTCCTTCTCCCTGTTACATACATTTCAACTAAAACATTATACCCTGATTTCCCCTTTTCAATGGGTTCAGGGTATAAAAAATATATATATATAAACAATTAAGAAGACTCTAGTCGGGGTCCCGACTAGGAGAATGCCTATACCCCGCGCTATCTGCGTTTTTAAAAATACTGCATAATTAGCATTTTGTATAAACGCACAGAAAACTAAATTCAATTCATTTTCAATTGTTTTGCTAATAGCGCCATCTGTGGTTCGATAGAATAGTGCCATCCCTGTTTCGATTTATTGAACAGCTGATAATTAACCAAATCATATCGCCATCTATTGAAATATTTACACTAAAACTTGCGGGTTTTAGAATTCGCTAAATGCACGCAGCTCAATGTGTATATGTGTATGTGTCACATGTATAGGAAAACAATTTGTTTTGCGTTGCTGGTCACGTGTTTGGCCGATTGGCCAAATGTTTTGTTTAATAACTTCTGCGCGAATAAATGGATTTAAATGAAATTTTCAGCTTATGTTCATTATATTTTATTACATTTTTCCAATTTTTAAAAATATCAACCCATTCATTTACTGGCTTTGAGTGCAACTAACCTCAATTTAAATATTGGAAATTTGAGCCGGTATCCAAAAATTGAACAAAAATCAAAATTAGATAAAATAAATATAAAACTTACAAAAAAATTGGGAACTCTAGCTATAAAGACGTGGGAGATTTAATTTTATAACTAACATTTGATAATGTTTTTAATCGATAACATTAAAACTAAAATAGTTATCGACTTTTTTAACAAACTCGATCTTTTCGTGCTATTCACGGACCTACATAAAAAATTTCAGGTCTCTAGCTCTCATAGGTTCTGAGAACGACGCGTTCATACATACGGACAGACAGACGGACAAACGGACGGACAGACGGACAGGGCTAAATCGACTCGGCTTGTCTCCCTGATCAAGAATATATATACTTTATGGGGTCTGCCACTCCTCCTTCTCCCTGTTACATACATTTCAACAAAAACATTATACCCTGAATTCCCATTTTCAATGGGTTCAGGGTATCCTAAAAACCAAGTAAGAACGTTGCAGTCGGACGCAACCGACAGAAAAATACTATTTCACGTCCCAGCAGCCCACAGGGCATCTATCACATTATATTTTTTAATTTAACCTTAAATCCCCACTGTCGCCGGTCAAATTAGCTGCAGATTAAAACTTTTCATTGGAGGTGGCCAGACAGTTTCAATTAGGATCGAAGCTTAGAACCCTTACCTTAGCAAAAATGCGCACCTAAATCGAGAGAGATGGCATCTCTCAAAATGAGAAGAGGTGGCAACTCTGAACATGTGATTTAAGTTCGTTGGCGAGCGTAGAGGTGTGGGCTCGAACCCCGGTGCGGTCATGTTGATATTTTTGTTATATTTTCTTTATTTAGTTATTTTGTATTAATAAAATATTCAAACATATATATATATATATAATTTAACAAGTCAAAAGACAAGGTCAAAGGTCACAAAGTCATTATTTGGCGCGTTATTGGCTCAGAAGCTGCAGATGTTTCTTTTTTGATTTGCCACGCCCCCAGTGGCCGTAGAAAAATAATTTTTGGCATGTGCATAGAGTGGGCTTTCCCGGGAATATAACTGAAAAGTTTGGATGCCATTCGAAAAATGCAAAAATTACTGGGTATTTTCTGTATGTCACCCCCCTTTTGGGGCGAAAAATAAGGGGAATCGATAGGGGGGCCCCCAGTAACTTAACATCAATTTTAAAGCTTCTTAAAACTGTGGGAATATAAGCTGATATTAGTTGCCAGGCCCCCTGAAGGGGGGTTTTACCCGCCATATTTTTCGATTTGGGATGTTCCCCAGTATATACCCCAAGTCTCAAGTCTCTAGCATCAATAGTGCTAAAAATTAACAGAAAGTAAAAAACTATATTTTCAGAACCGATTTCCACCCCCCTAGTGGGCTAAAAAACCCAAAGGTGATCTTTGTAGGATCTAACGTAATCAACGTGTCAAATTTGGCGTTATAGCTTTAAGACTTTAAAAATACAGTTTGACCGATTTGCCACGCTCCCAATAGGCGAGATTTTCCGCCATACTTTTGATTTTGGGATGTCGACATGGTGTTCGTTAAAATCTCAACTCTAGCCCTTCAAAGTAGTGTTTCTGAGATACAGGAAAATGCTTTTTCCCGATTTGCCACGCCTATGGGCGTATCGGGAAAATCTTGACACTTTATCTGACGAGGGTATACGGTATATATTTAAAATTTAAAATCTAGCTTCAATGTGTGGTGGTTTGCGTTCATACGGACAGACAAACCGAATTTTGCAAAAAACCAATATACTATGTCACTACGTGAAATAGTAAAAAAACAACACAAATACTCACCTGAGGCTGCACTGCAGCCGCCCCCCGCCCTGTTTTGGCCTGATCCGGCCCCTCGTGCCCCGACGCATGCAGGGATGCACAACGTGTCAAGAAGATCGGCGACCCCAAAAAAAAAACATATCTTGATATACATGCTAATTTAACCACTTCCACCAGCTGCCCCTGGCCCCTTTACAAGGGGCGTCCATGGCCCCGATGCGCTCCAGCGTGTCCAGCGATATCCTCAGATGTCCAGCGACGCCACAAAAACGAAAAAATACATATGTATAAATTTTGTGCTCCCAAACGACAAAACACCCGATTAATCTGCGCCAACCTGCAAAAAAAGGCGCACCCAGATGTCCACGACGCCCACGGATGTCTAGGGCTGCGAATGAAAAGGATTGGAATAGGTGTTTGCTTAAATACACGCATACACCTGTTGCTCCGACAAAAAGTCCATTAAAGCTGTAAATAAAAACGAAAATTGTTATTTGTTAATAGAATATACTATATTTTAAATTTTTTGTATAATTTTTACTTATTGTTACATTTTAAAAATTTATTTATTGTTAGTATTAAGATTAATTTATTTATTTATTCACTTTATTGTTATTGGTTAAGTAACCTCCCCCAACGGCCCAGCTTTGGCGACATGCCAACAGCGGCCACCCCTATCGATAAAATATCGACCGGCACAAGTAACGAAGCGCCAACAACACAATACGTTACGCGACTACAAAGCCGAAAAGTTGCTCAAACCTAGAGTAATCGGTCGGTTTAACGAATCTACCCCACCCTCGAGGCCAGGTGGTGTTGCGCTGCGCCGCTCCTCCAACACATTTCAATCGCGAAACCTGCATTGTACACCGGCGACTCTTTGAAATAAAATTAAAGTGAATAAAAAGCAAATAAATTTTCTTATTAATTCTAAAGGGGAAACATAAAAAATATAAAATAAAAATTAAGTAAACCAAAAAATTTAAAAAAAAAAAAAAAAACATTTTTAAAAAAAAGTGAATAAATATATATATTTTATATATACTGGCGAAATATACAGGTGACTGGATTTTTGTGATGCATAAAAGCGACAACAACATATGACGGCCCAATTATAATTCTACGACCCCATGGAACTGCTACTTGGGATGGTGAGCCCACTGGCCAGGGGCCGCCGACAATCGCCGCAGCCGCAGCCGCGGCTGAAGCGGGGAAATGGAAGCGGTGATCTACCCCAACTTTGATTCGACAATCGCCCCCCGTTGTTCGCCAAGGAAAGCCCTTGCTGGAGGAGATGTTCTCATTAAAGCCAAAAAGGGTCCCAGAAGGGCGCCGAAAAAGCGCCAAAAAAAGGCCCCAAAAAGAAACGTCGGCGCCACAAAAAAGGAGGGAAAGTGGTGAAAAGTCCTCTCCCCCCAAAGGAAGTGTCAAAAAAAAGGCAGCCACCTCAAAAATTCCTTGTCCTCACACTAACATGCCCAGCCTCAGCTGCATTAAGGGGCCCCCGACATGCGGGCACCCAAAGGACGCACTTGCCCAGCCTAAACACCAAACACAAATAAAAGCCACACAAAACTAACATGCATCGCATGGAGCAAAAAACGCCACACATACACACCACACAAATGATCAAAGACAGAATGAAGATAAGGCAGCAGCAAAAACCAAAATATACATACGAAACACTCTCTTGACTGACGCTAAAAACGCAAAGACAAATACAAATACAAACGAAAAGACTGCCGATACACTGACAAACCCAATGATCACTAATACAGATACAAACACAAAAGCAACTAAAAATACGAGCGTAAGCCAACGCAATTCAATTATGGCAACGGTAGCTTTAAATTTAAATTCTAAAAATTTAAAATTTTAAATCATCTGAAGTACAAGGGGCTTTAAAAGGTGCCACCATTTCCCCATGAACTCCCACAACAATGGCAGCTTCAGCAAATTCACTTCATGGCAATCGCCATTGAAGCGTAGATCAGATGGATGAGCCCGAAGAGGATGAATTTTGATACGGACACCCATTCAAACGCCAATTTAAAAGCGAATATGGTCTCCGTGGGGAGTGCGACAGCGTCCACTTTGAGGCCATCTGGCGTCATTGAATGAAGACGGCCCAACTCCCACCCACCAACAGCGCAGGGGGGTATGGGGTGTGCATTAAGCATCACCACTCTACCCCCAGTGTGGCAAGGCGCCCTAAATGAACGGCTATGAGGCAAAAATAGGGGCAAACAAAAAAGCGTTTCACTGGCAAGCCAGAAAACGTTTTTGAGGAGACTAAACCCCAAAACTGGATGGCGCCACGCAAATCGAAATTTAAACCCGAGCCCCCCGGACGGCAGTGGGGGTCGAGAGGGGGCCCAATCGCCCTCCCCAATGTCATTTTGCCAGGCATTTGGGCACACGAAAAATTACGAGGCGCCAATTTAAATGCATGAAATTGCAGATGCCATGCACGACAGCTTCCCTAAACCTGGCGGCGCCCGAAATGCGCTAATTGCTGGGGGACATATTGCAGCTAAAAAGGCTGTCCTGCCACAATCCCAGGAACATTACAGTCATACCAAGGCACAATGGAGTTGAAACAACAGAGGCGAAAGCAGCAAATAAAAGAAACAAACATGAAACAATAAAAATACTCCCTTTTTTAAAAGACATCAGCATCAACAAAAAAAAAAGCAACTACACAAGATATTAATACTATAATAAAAAAAATAATAAAAAAAAAGCCTACAACTTTCGTGCAGATTTTCCCCCCTGGGCATCCTCACCACGGTCGATCGTAAACTAACATATAGCTTTTGGTGCGGGGCAACTCATCTTAATCCCCCAAAAAAAAAAAAAAAAAATGGTGTTGTAAAGATGGCCAACACCAACACGAAACCTCGCCTGGACCCCAAACAACAACAACCCAGAGAAAGAGCTGCATCCCCCTCCATCCGGTAGAAACCATGCTCCAAGGGGAACATCTAAAAAGGCCATCCTGCAATAAAATATAGCAGCCCAACCCAAATCTGGCGACAAGGGCCCAAAAAGGAAACCCCACAACACCGTTAACAGCATCTCTGAACAACAACGGATGCAGCAGCAAAGCAAAAATTGGAGACCAGGGCCCAGCAGAAAATCGCCTGGCTAAACAAAACCAGCAGCTGCGTGACAGGGGCATCCCCCGAAAAGCACTGGTCGCCAACACTGGCCCACTCTAGAGTCGTTGCACCAAGCCATTAAATTGAACATGGACATGTTCAGCAGAATCGAAAAAAAATGGAGCAACTGTTCAGTCTTCATGCAGTTGATCCCCAAATAGCCAGCAACAAAACATAAGCAGCAACACACAGCGATCTGCAAAACACAACACAAATGAACACAATAATGTATGAGAGAAATAGAAAACCATCCCCAACCACCAGTCACAACGACAACCAGCCCCAAATCAGCATCGGGCTTCCACCCAAGCACACCCCGAAACCCAAAAGGCATCGCATAAAAATGCCATCTGGAACGCGTTAGTCCCAACAAAATCTTTGGAATTGTTTATAAAAAAGGGAAAGGGCATACAAAAAATCTAATAGCTGAAGAAGTTTCCCCCAAAAATTTCCCGATATCATCAACATTCCCGGTTTCAGCATTGCCCCCCAAACCCGCTCATACAGGTGGAAAAATTGTTTCTCTCAAAAACCCACGTCGACATGCGCTCCAAACCATCAGAACGCCATATGTTAAAAAAGACAAACCAGAAAAACCATACAAAGACAAACCAGAAGATTGAGTTTGGCTCCATTATTGCCCACCAACCCGGTGGACTAAGAGCCACTTTCAAAACACTACAAAGTCCTACTTCCGATTTCCCTACTCTGCGGTGACGGGAACGCCGCATCTGGGGGGGGAAAAAACCACTTCCCCGGAAAAAACTCTTTTGACCAATCCAGCCCACAGACCACAATGTGCGGGCCCGGGGGGGAGCCACCCTTCCCCCTACGATGACGGAAGCAACCATCGGCTATTGATTTTGCCATATGGTAGCATAATGGCATCCCCTTGGCTGATTCGGACCATCTACCACTACGCATAGATCCCCCTTGGGCCCGTTTCCCAGGGGCCCAGGCCCAGGCGGTGGCCCACCCTCACTAAGGATCCCGGGGAAATAAGACAAGGCAATTTCGGACGCCGTGGAGGCTAACCCATCTGAACACGGACATAGTATAAAAGATGACATTGCGATGCTATAAATGTGTTTCTTGGAACATCAAGGCGGCCGACAAACAATGGGCAACGCAAACCGATAACTTCCCCCTGGCGTCCCCCGGTCCCGGTATTGGACAATGCTTCTAAATCCTTGCTTGAAGGGAAAACAACGATGTAAAATAATCCTGAACGCCCCCCGCACCCCGGACAAGGTCACAATACAGAGGGGCCCCAGAATAGGCTCAGAAAAGGCCGAAGCGTTTGCCACTCACAGTCAAGATTCGCCCCCGCGTTTGCCAACACAATAGAGGACCGAACAATCATAATCGATGAACAAAATCAGCTGAAAAGTAGCAAACGACAGCAACAACAACAAGCTCAACAACACCAACCGCGACCAATTACCCAATAACAATAGAAGAGCTAAAATCTGCCATTACAGCGCGAAACAACCAAAGCTCCTGGGGATGACAAAATCGACAACCGATTATAAAAATACTGCCACAAAAAGGGCTCATACCTCCCCCTAATATATAATTCTCTCAGAACGTTTTCCCCCCACCCAAAAACTCAGTAAAACGCTGATCCCCCAACCCCTGGCAAATCCTACTCGGACTTAAGCCCTACCCCCCAATCACCCAAACCCTCCGGACGGGCCCAAAACTTTTTAAAAAAATTGCTGCTGACGAGGTTATTTCAGTTAAAGAGTTTGAAAAAGCTGTCCTTCAATTTGGATTCAGACAGAACACGGCACCGATCAGCAACTGGCCAAGTGACCCAATTCATACTGTGTCCCTTGAAAAAAGAATTTTCGGGGTATTCATAGATATTTCGGCATTTGATAGAGTATGGCATAAAGGCCTCCTAAATTATGCAACTGCCCACTCTAACTATATAACATTTAAAAGCTACATCAAAGGAAGGACATTTGCTGTCAAGTGTAATGACACCACGTCTAGGACTGGTAAAATCGCTGGCGCCCCCAAAGGAAGCGTACTGGGCCAATCCTCCCACAATTTTGCATCAGATATGCCTCACCCCTCCCCCAACCAAAAATGAAAATCAGAGCCAACAACATATCTTCACAAGCAAATGCTGCTTCAACTTGTGACGACACTGTCTTTGTGCGCAGAAAACAATTATATAACGAAATTAAGGGAAACAATGACTCCCTGAAAAATTCGAAAAATGGGCAAAAATGGGCTATAAACCAACACATCAAAGACTACCCGCCCTTTCACATTGAGAAATGTTGACAGACGAGCAATGGAAATAACACCTAAAATCTTTGGCACAATCTTACATAAACCCTCACAAAATACTTGGGCGTCATATTGGATTGCAAACTCAATATGAAGCACACACTAACCTCTTAAGGATGAAGCTCAAAACAAGGGCGGTTAAGCTGGAATGGCTAATCGGACGCAAAGCCAACGGCAAAAAACTGCAAGGCAACGATCATAAAGCAACTAATCATGCCAATCGGCAATCCCACTAATCTGGGGCCCCCTGACAGCTGAAACCCCCATATTATGGAAAAAGGCGAAAAATAAAATAAATAAGTCCCCTGGTGCCTCATGGTACACTCGCAATGCCACTCTTGGGGAAAAATATCTTAAATGTCTTAAAACGGTTGAGGAAGTTTTCAACTGGCAAGCAGTCGCTTCGCTAACTCATTCCCCCCAACCACGAAGCACGCGGACTGATGTTTGCCCCATATGTTCCACGAAGAATGCACTGGCCACGATATATTGCTCAACTGCAACAAAAATCCCCCCTACAGACGGCAAACGCACAATCTGAATGGATCAACCTCAAACCATCTGCCGACATTACTACGCCTCGAAGCGAAGATGTGGAAAAAAGAAACCCGAACTACGGGCAAAACGTGAACTAGGCAGGACCTGAGCACCCAAACAGGCTCAGCCTCATGCAAATGTTCTTCTATTGGGCCTACAACTGGCGGCTCTCCAGACCGAGGGCTTTCAATGTCCAAAGGCCGCCACTAAGCGTCAAAAGGCAATTATTCCTGACTATGACGGGGAAAGGACAACTCACAGACATCAATGAATAGGAGACGTCCAGCGATGTTGATGAAGGCATCAAAAATCCGGATGACATGCGGCGACATGGCAAATAAATATATATTGTTAAAATATATTAAAAAAAACAAACAACAATTCCTGACTGCGCTGCGGGAAACAACTCCCAAGGCGGCACCACAACTGACCATTAATCACCGACGCCATCAGGATGATGAAGGGTCCAAAAAAAATCAGGATGACATGCGGCGACATGGCTAAAAATATATTAGTTAAAATATATATTAAAAAAAAAACACAAACAACATACTTACCTGAGGGTGGGTGCAAGAAAATGCTCAAGTCGGCACAAATCCTGACCAATGATCACCGACGCCATCCCGGTTTTCCCGCGATGATGATGAGGGGATCAAAGAAATCCACGATGACATCGCGACGACATGGCAAACAAATATATATTAGTAAAAATATGTATAAAAAAATACTCAAACAACTCACCTGAGGCTGCGCTGCGGGGCCCCAAAAAACGCCCGGGGACCCCAACTGACCAATGATCACCGACGTCATCCCGGTTTGTCCAGCGATGATGATGGGGCATCCCAAAAAAATCCCGGATGACATCGCGACGACGGGAAACAAATATATATTAGTAAAATATTTAAAAAAATACTCAAACAACGTACTTACCTGAGGCTGCGCTGCGGGAACCATACAACCCCAAGGGGGACTAATCGACCAAGCCCCACGCCATCAGGAGATGTCAACATGATGAGGGCATCAAAAAAACGGATGACATGGGGGACATGGGAAACAAATATATATTAGTAAAAATATATAAAAAAATACTCAAACAACGTACTTACCTGAGGCTGCGCCGGAAACAACGCCCAAATCGGCCAAAAACCCGACCAATGATCACCGACGCCATCGGGGGTTTGTCCCGCGGGTGATGAAGGCATCAATGAAACCCCGGAAGACATGCGGCGATATGGAAAACAAATATTTTTAAAAAATATACAAATCAAAAAACAACAATTTCCTGAGGCTGGGGCGGGTTTAAAAAGCGGCCTAATCGACCAATGATCACCCACGCCATCCCGGAGATGTCCCAAAGATGATGATAAGGGGATCCCAAAAAAATCAGGATGACATGCGGCGACATGGGAAACAAATATATATTATAAAAATATATATAAAAAAAACTCAAACAACTCACCTGACTGCGCTGCCCGCCAAAAACTCCCAAATCGGCACAAATCCCCGACCTGATCACCGACGCCATCCGGGGTTTTTCCCGCGATGATGATGAAAGGGATCCCAAAGAAACCCCGGAAGACATGCGGCGATATGGAAAACAAATATATATTAGAAAAAATATATACAAATCCAAAAAAATACTTACCTGAGGGTGGGTGCACCCCAAAAAAAAACCCCCCAAGGCGGGACTAATCTGACCAATGATCACCGACGCCATCAGGGAAAAGTCTAACGATGATGATGAGGGCATCCAAAAAAAGCATGCGGCGACATGGGAAACAAAATATATTGTAAAAAAATATATAAAAACAAGTAAAAAAATCTAGTCGGGGGGCCCGGGAATACCTAAACCCCCCTCTCCGGTTTTTTAAAAAACTGCATAAATTGCATTTTTTTATAAAGCACGAAAATAAATTCAATTCATTTTCAATTGTTTTGCTAATAGCGCCATCTGTGGTTCGATGAATAGTGCCATCCCTGTTTCGATTTATTGAACAGCTGATAATTAAAAAACATATCGCCATCTATTGGAAATATTTACACTAAAACTTTCGGGTTTTTTAATTGCTGTCACGCAGCTCAATGTGTATTTTTGTATGTGTGCACATTTTAGGAAAAAATTTGTTTTGCGTTGCTGGTCACGTGTTTGGCCGATTGGCCAAATGTTTTGTTTAAAACTTCTGCGCGAAATTAATGGTTTTAATGAAATTTTCAACATGTTCATCATATTTTATTAGTATTTTTTAAACTTTTTAAAAAAAAACCCATTCATTTTCTGGCTTTGAGTGCAACTAACCGTCGGGGGGCCCGACTAGGAGTACCTAAACCCCGCCCCCTGCGTTTTTAAAATCCATAATTAGCATTTTGTATAAACCACAAAAACTAAATTCCAAATTTATTTTCAATTGTTTTTCTAATAGCGCCATCTGTGGTTCGATAGAATAGTGCCATCCCCGTTTCATTTTTGAACGCTGATAAATTCAAATCATATCGCCATCTATTGGGAAAATTTACACTAAAACTTGCGGGTTTTGGGTTCGCTAGATGCACGGCTCAAGTTATATTGTATTGTGCACATGTATAGGAAAACAATTTGTTTTGCGTTGCTGGTCACGTGTTTGGCCGATTTGGGCCCAAAAGTTTTGTTTTAACTTCCGCGAATTAATGGATTTGAAAAAATTTTCAACTTATGTTCATCATATTTTATTGGGATTTTTTAAACTTTTTCAAACCCATTCATTTTCTGGCTTTTAGTGCAACTAACCTCAATTTAAATATTTGAAATTTGGGGCCGGTATCCAAAAATTTAAAAAAACAAAATTAGATAAAATAAATAAAAACCAAAAAAAAAATTGGGGGCTGTAAAACCGCTTTCCTGGCCCATCGATCTCTCCGCAAAGCTACAAAAAATTTGAGCTTGTCGTAAAAGACACTTCTCAAAAGTTCACTCCCAAATTTCAAAATCAGTCGAGATACTGATCTCAAAAAAACAAAACTCTCCCGTGCGAACACATACACAACATAAAAAAGTGTTTTTTAATAATTTTGAAAACCATACAAAAATTTTTTTGAAACATTTTAAACGAAAACAAACCAAAATAAAATTTTCAATTTTAAAATCTTTAAAAATAAAAAAGGGGAATGTTGATATCCGATAAAAAAAAAAAAAAATTAGCACAACCAATCCTCGGCCCTCGTAAACATCTGAAAAAAAAAACAATAATAATAATATTTTGTAAAGTATTTCCTTTTCAAAATTTCCCTTTTTTAAATCATCAAATGCCTAAGAACACATTTGTAAAATCTATATTACGAGAAGTTTTTATAATACTAATAATAATAGTAATAATACTAAAAAAAAGGGAAAAACACTTTTTCTTGCCAAATTCTACTAATATACCAATGGACTCTGGCAACGCATCGGGAATCAGGGCAACTACAATATCCCCCCCCAATCGGCCTTAAATAAAATCCCTAATCCCCTTCACAACTTTAAAACCCCTACGACTTTTTTGGGCCTTTTTTAAAAAAAATTTTCCCAACTTTGAGGGAAAACCCCCAACACTAAAAAAACTTTTTCCCAAAATTGATGAAATAAAAATTTGATTAAAAAGTCAAAAAAAACCTATATTTTACAAACTATAGGAATAAAATTGTCGGAGAGCCAGTGACGTTCGAGACTGTCAAAAACGAGCTTAACGGGGAAAATATAAAAGCAATTTAACACAACTTTTGGGGTTGGAAAAGAAGAAAAGTTGATTCGTGATTTACAATCATTTTTGGGAAAAATTTTCCATGGTCAGCTTTTCTATAGTTTTTTAAAAGTAAAAGGCCCCCCTTGAAACTCTGATCAAAAAAAAAAACCCAGAAATAAAAACAAAATTTTTTAATGACATTTGCTTGAATACATTTTTAGTGCCCCAAAGAACCCAAAACCCCTAATAAAATCAAAAAACCAAAAAATAAAAGAAGCTTATGTTGCCTTAAAAAAATTTCTAAAACCCAAAAAAAACCCAAACAAAACCATTAAAAAAAAATCCATAAATCCAAAAAAAGAAAAAAAAAAAACAAAACCAACCATTGACATATTTTCGAAAAACATCTAGAAAAAAAATCTCATATTTCAGAACTACCTGGAAAAAGTAAATTCCAAAACAATTAAACGACTCAAGGATTCACTATCATAAAGCACGATGGGGCCCCCAAAACAACATTTTCCCGGATTATGGACATTTTATGTGTTGAGTTGGTCTGGGGAAACCCCCAACTCACAAATCAAAACCCCGAAAAATTACCAACCGCTCAAGAAAAAACAACTAAAAACCAAGTTTCATTTTTTTTGCCCTTTCCCTTTTTACTTTGGGGAGGGGGGAGTTCCCAAACCCCCAAAACCGCACAACCTTTTTTTTCCCTCTACACCAACGGCCGACAGACCTGCGTTCTTAAAAAATATATGTACATAGATCTAAGAAAAGACATAAAAAAAAATCGGGTAACTGACATTCAAACTGATCAACGTTCTTCATTTCAAGAGGTTCGCATATATGTATAAAACATATATGCACATACATCATATTCACACATATGTTTATATCCTTTCCCCGGGAAAGGCAAAAATAAAAAACCCCTATTACACCGGGAAACGCTCCCCCTGGTAATTAAAACGCAAACCCCAAAAACCCGCGCAAGCACTAGCACAACCCAATACCCTAGGCAAACAAATAATAAAAATTTAAAAACAAATGTCTCACTTCACAAAATTACCAGTGGAAGTGAGAGCCACAAGACATTGGCCATAACAGACGAACAACTGGCAATCAATGCCCAACAACAGCAGTCTAAAAAAGGGGGGGCCCAAAAAATAGACACAGCTACCTAGATCACATTCGTCGAAGCGGGGCCCCCAGCAAAAAATGCAAATCCTGGCTATAAATTGCCACATGCTAAATCAGCAACAACAATATCCGGGTCCCAAAATGGCTTTTAGGGCCCTCATTGGGCCACACGAACTAGCTCAACCAATGGCGGGGCCCCGCCCCCAAAAAGTTTTTTAATCGCCATTAAAGGGTTTGGGGGGATGGATGGTCCAGGAGGATGATTTTTTTGTTGGACTCCCCTTTGGCCAAAATTTGGTGGGAGGCTGCAGATGGGGGAGGCGCGTCAACAACCAACAGCCATCTACAACAACAACATCAACAACAGCAGCAGCGAACACAGCCAAGAAGGCAGCAACGAAGCCAGGCAACAGCAAAAACAACAACCACGCTGCCAGAACAACAACTGCAAAAACGTGGGTTTAGTTTTTTTTTTATATATATATATATATATATATATATATATATATATATATATATATATATATATATATATATATATATATATTATATATATTAATTTTTAATTTTTTTTTTTTTATTTTCCATGTCATCGTCGATCATCCTGGACATCGCTGGACATCTTCGGGCCGTCGGTTAAAAAGGTTAGTGCTGCTCCACCTTGGGCAGCTTTTGGGGGGACGACCAAAAGGGGGGTAATTTAGTTTGTTATATATATTTTTATATATTTAATTTTTTTTTATTTGTCATGTTGTCGCCGATCTTTCGGGCATCGTCATATTCATCGCTGAACTTTTTTTAATCGTCCCCTTTCCCCCGGGGGAAATGCTGCCCGGTTTGGGGGTTTAGTGGGGCGCAATGGGCCCCCGGGGTTGGAAGTTTGTGTTTGGGTTTTTTTACATTATTTTTTTTTTAATTTTTTTCAGCATTTGCAGGTGGCCGAATACCAGGCCACTCTACCGCCCCAGCGATCAAAGGGGGGGTTTCTGGCGAACTGGCGCCAGCTGCAAAAAAATTTAAACACTGGTCCATTTTCGCCTCCTACGGTTGAACATTACGTTCGCTGAACCTTCGACTGTCCCGGTGCAATTCGTTTTGTGGATCTGGGTCGGCCTCCTTTTGGCGTCCTTATTTTTTTGTCGGTTCTGATGCCACTGGTGGATCCGGGCTTGTTGCCCCTTCCTTCCCCGGCATCGCGTTTCTGCTGGAGATTCCCTGATTCGCCAATTCTTCATGGATGTTGCTGTTCGTGGCCGATGCCCCCCGGCCCGAGGTCGCTTGCGCTGGGGCTTACGCCCTTTTTAGCATTTCGAGTTCGGTCGAAGGGGCCATTTTTATGGCAAAAGTTTTTCCTTTGCCGCACTGCGCAGGCTGGGGACTCGATCCTGGGAGGAAGGTGTTGTTGTTGTTACCGCTGCTGTGTTTCTGCGTTTGGCCCATTTTTTGACCAGATGGTTTTACTGGCGTTTTATGGTTGTTTCCCCCGCATACGGCTATATGTTAGCCTGCAGGTCTGCATTAATTTTTTTTAGTTTTTTATTTTTAATATTAGCATTGAACATTTTTAGATTTTTTGTTGTTGAGATTTGTTTGGAATGAAATAAAGCCATTTTTAATTGTTTGTTTCTGTTTTTTATTTTGTTTTCCCTTTCCCTGCTTCCTTTATGCTTTAGCTCCTTAGCAGCTTTATAAGATTGCAGCCAGAGGTTCTTTGTGGACAGGACAGCCCTTATAGCTACTAATATGTCGCCACCGCAATTAGCGCATTTGGGGGCTGCCTGTCTAGATTTAGTGAGGCGGTCGAGCGTGCTCTTCTGCACACTTCATACATCTAAATTGCAGCCTACAATAGTTTTTCGTGTGCCCAAATGCCTGACAGCGATGGCAGGGAGGATCGACGGCTAGCAGCCCTCGACCCTCACTGCCTGCCCGCTTAGCTCGGTGAGCTCCAGGATGCGGGTAGGGGCTGCCATCCATTTTGGGCTGCACCCACCTCGAACACGTTCACAGGTTTGCCCTGAAACGTTTCTTTACGTTTTTAACGTAACGATCTCATTCCGGATCTATTAGCCGCGCCAAGCCATTCACAGGGGGTAGAGTGGTGAATGTGCTTAATGCACACCCTATACCCCCCCTGGCTGCGCTGTTGGGTGTTTCAAGTGGGGGCCATCTTTATTTAAAGTTCCATGATGGCCTCGTATGTTTGCATATTATCGCATTCTATACGCAGACCATCATTAGACATTGTCTTGGGGGATGAATTTTCAACTGCTGGATTGCTTTGCAGCTTATCCAGCAGTGGTACCATTTGCGGCACGGGTGGCAGAAAAACAAAAGGCACTTTAGTTTTAACTTTAATGGCTTTATTGTTGGATGTTAAGTTCGGGGCTCCTCTATCGATTCCCCAAAAATTATTGTTACGCCCCAAAAGGCATGCCTACAAAAAAACCCTGTAATTTTCGCATTTTTTGAGTGTAAGATCCAAACTTTACAGTTATATTCCTGAATGCCCACTCTATGAGCATGCCAAAAAATATATGTACACGTTCATTGGGGGGTGGCAATCGGGCCAAACTTAATCGCCGGACACTTTTATCAGCTTATATCTTCCACAGTTTAAGTGCTAGAAGCTTCAAAATTGATGTTAGTTACTGGGGCCTCCTCTATCGATTCCCCAAAATTATTGTTACGCCCAAAAGGGCGTGACATACAGAAAAAAACCCTGACGCATTTTTCGAGGTTAGCATCCAAACTTTACAGTTATATCCTGAGCGCCCATCTATACGCCAATCATTATTTGTCTACGGCCACTGGGGCGTGGCAATGAAAAATGAAACATCTGCAGCTTCTGGCCAAAACGCGCCAAATAATGACTTTGGACCTTTGACCTTGTCTTTTTACTTTTAAATAATGTATATATGTTTGAAAAGAATATTTTATTAATACAAAATAACTAAATAAAGAAAATATAACAAATATATCAACATGACCCACCGGGGGGTTTGAGCCACACCTCTACGCTAGCCAACGAACTTAAATCACATTTTCAGAGTTGCCAGCTCTCTCGTTTTGAGAGATGCCATCTCTCTTGATTTTGGTGCGTGTTTTCTAAGGTAAGGGTTCTTTAAACTTCGATCCTAATTGAAACTGTCTGCACCTCCAATGAAAAGTCTTAGTCTGCAGCTAATTTGACCGGCGACAGTGGGGATTTAAGGTCAAATTTAAAAAATAATGTGATAGATGCCCCGTGGTTGGGATAAATATATTTGCGTGGTTGCGTCCGCACCAACGTTCTTACTTGTTTTTTTTTTAATTTATTGGCTTCACTTTGAATTTTTATTTTATATTTTATATGTTTCCCATTTAGAATTAATAAAAAATTTATTTGCTTTTTTTTCACTTTAATTTTATTTCAATAGAGTCTGTCTCGGTGTACAATGCAGTGTTTGCGATTGAAATGTGTTGGAGGAGCGCTGGGCTATAGATTATGTTAAATCCGACCGATTACTCTAGGTTTGAGCAACTTTCTCGGTTTTGTTGTCGCGTAACGTATTGGGTTTTTGGCGCCTTCGTTACTTTTGCCGGTCTGGCATCTCAGGCTTGGTGGTCGATATTTCATCGATATTGGCGTGCCCCTAAGTTGGCATGTCGCCAATTAAGCTGCGGCCACATTGGGGGGAGGTTATTTTAAACCCAAAAAAAATAAAGTGAATAAATAAATAAATTAATCTTAATACTAACAAAAATAAATCTTAACATATAACAATAAGTAATATATTATACAAAATTAACATATATATGTACAATTAACAATTAAAAATTTTCGTTTCTTATTTACAGCTTTAATGGACTTTGTTGGGCCGCCTTGTCAACGAGCAACAGGTGTATGCGGGTATGTAAGCAAACACCTGTTCCAATCATTGTCATTCGCATAATGAACATAAGCTGAAAATTTCATTCAAATCCATTATCGCGCAGAAGTTATTAAATAAAACATTTGGCCAATCGGCCAAACACGTGACCAGCTACGAAAAAACAAATTGTTTTCTATACATTGCACACATACACACATAACATTGAGTTGCGTGCATTTTAGCAAATTCTCAAACCCGCAAGTTTTAGTGTACTTATTTCCAATAGATGGCACTTGATTTGCTAATTATCAGCTGTTCAATAAATCGAAACAGGGATGGCGCTATTCTATCGAACCACAGATGGCGCTATTAGCAAAACAATTGAAAATGAATTGAATTTAGTTTTCGTGCGTTTATACGAAATGCTAATTATGCAGTATTTTTAAAAACGCAGATAGCGCGGGGTTTAGGGTATCTCCTAGTCGGGACCCCGACTAGATTTTTCTTACTTTTTTAAAGTAGAGTGTAACGAAAAGAATTAGAAAAAATCCCGTTACTTTCTGTCAAAATTAGTTTAGTTTTTGAAGATTGCATCGAGATGCCACGAAATCAGCTGTTCATAAAAATGGTAGTCCCGGGATGTAAAAATTTTAAAAATTTATAACAAATCCAAATTAAATAAGGAAACTCTAGTCGAAACCGCTCGACTAGGGTATACCCTGAACCTTGCGAAGAACCGCAATTCCAAGCAATCTCCGTTTTTAATATACATAAGTATATATATGTTCATTACACGCAACACATACACACACACACATACACAGGCGCACGCATACACAAGCGCAAGTCTTTGCGTCAGCTGTTGTTTGGTTGCTTTGAAGCAATGCTATGGGAAATTAAATGTTTAATAACTTTTTCTAGATGAACGATTTTGATCAACCTTGTTGGGCGTGATTATGTCATCCATATGTATGTAGGGCCCAAATAACAAGTCTCTAGTACTTGAAATACGTGATTTAGCAATTTGAGGCGAAGTGGCAATTTGTGGGCGGGCACCCAAAATTTAACAAAAAAACCGAAATTGCGTAACACTAAATGCTAAATTTGAAGATACTAGCTATTAAGATGAATTAAATAGAATTTTATAACTAAATGAAGATATCGGGTTTTTTTAAACGATAACATTACAACGATGATAGTTATCGATTATTTGAAACAAACTCGATCGAATCGTGATATACACGAACCTACATAAAATTCAAGTGTCTAGCTCTTGTAGGTTCTGAGAACGAAGCGTTCATACATGTCATCCTGATCAAGAATATATATACTTTATGGGGTCTGCCACGCCTCCTTCTGCCTGTTACATACATACCCCTTTCAACAAAAATTATACCCAATTCCCATTTTCAATGGGTTCAGGGTATAAAAAAAATGTATTTACATGAAGTGTGATTAATTATCTTATATTTGAGTAACTGAAATTATTTGGAATTGCAATATTTTTATATTTTAGTGGGGGGAAGCATTTCTCGACTGAATAGGGGAAATTTTACCGTCAGACCTAAAAATCGGGAAAACTTATACAAAAAATTGAAAATATTGTTGGATACACTGCTTCAATGGTATTTAGCTCCATTCACCATAATAAGAAGCCTGAAAACCGTGGCATATTCAAAACTAACTTGGTAGTGGATCCACCAATTGTGTGTTACTGTAGGATTAATCCGTTAGCTCAGAAAAAGAAACTAAAAACGAATAAAATTAAAACAATTTGGGATCTCATAGTTCGTTATCGTCCTAAGAAATATAATTCATCCATCAGAAGTCCTTAAAAAGGACCCATTTAAAAAAAAAGTGCTATACCGCCAAAAATTTCAATTAAAGTTCACAGTACGGGAATGAAAGCAAAATAGTTCTTTTTGGTTGCCCCAAAGAAAGACACAAAGAGTACGTATGGAGTCTAAAAACCATGGAACATCATTCCAAGTTAACTGTGAGCTTTTGTGGACGGGCCACATAGGGGGTCTGAGCACTATGACATGGGACTGCTTTTCATAGGCTGGTATTTTGTGAAAAAAATATTATAAATCAAATATTTGGCAAAAATTTTAATCCAATTAATTTAAAATATAGTGCTACTAATAATAGTAGGAAAATATTTTTGAATGGAGTTTTAGCCCGATTAGGCCCAAAAAATGCGAGTCCTTTGCTCAAGAAAATGGACGTCACCTTGGGCAAATTAGCCACCAGATCCATTTCCGATCAAAAACTATTGGCGATGTTAAGAGACTTATGGAAACTAAAAATAAATCGACTTTGACAAGTTGTTCAGGGGCGTGGCACGAAATTTCTCTGAAACGATGCCAGGACCTCATCGACTCCATAGCACGCAGGTGACAACCCGATTTAAAAGTTAGGAATTTATAACAAACTCTTCGATCATAAAATATGTAAACCATTATATATTAAATTAAACTTATCTTAAACAGCAGTTTTAATTTTTTAGTCGCCACTACTATTTTAATGAACAGCCAATTTTGGAAATTTTTGGTTTTGAAGCCCTAAAGTCCAAATGTCCCAAGTTTGTAGCAAAAAACATTTTAATTAGTAAGAATAGAGGCTAAACTTAATATTAATATCAACTTGCTTTAAAACAAGTAAGAGTGCTCTAGTCGAGACTGCTCGACAAAGAGATTCCCTGAACCCTGCGAAGAACTGCGATTGCTAAGAGCCGCTAACATTCTCCGTTACTTTATATGATACATGTAACAAGCAATACATACACACACACAGCCGCACGAACAAGAACACACACAGACGCACGCACAAGCACACAATCTGCTAACTGTGCATTATGACTCATCAGCTTCGCTGTGCTGCTGCAAGAGCGAAAATATGAGATATTAAATGCTTAATAACTTTTTTGTAGACAAACGATTTTGATCAAATTTGTTGGGCGTGATCATGACATTAATATGTGTGTATGTGTCAAAGCACAAGTCTCTAGTACTTGAAATACGTGATTTAGCAATTTGAGGCGAAGGGGCAATTTGTGGGTGTGTCAAAATTTAACAAAACCGAAATTGCGGAAGGCTCAAATAACACTAAGTGCAAACTTTAAAGACTCTAACTATAAATATGAATTAAATAGAATTTTATAACTAAATGAAGATATTCACAAAACTATTATACCCTGATTTCCCATATTCAATGGGTTCAGGGTATAAAATTGGGTTTATCACTTAGTTTTGCTGTCCAACATTTGGTGCTCAGTCGCACTACTATTTTTCTGACCGCAACTGTATATATTTATATATATTTTAAATTTTTATTTTATTTTTAATGTCGCCGATCATCCTGGACATTATTCTGATTTCTCTTGGACTTCTTCAATGCCCGTTTGTCAGGACTGATGCCGCCTTGGGCGTGTGCGGCAGCATGCAGTGCAGCTTCAGGTAAGTAATATATTCGTTTATATATATGTGTTCATATATTCATTATTTCTTTATTTAATTTCCATGTCGCCGATCATCCTGACATCTTTATAGTCATCGCTTGACATCTCTTTGACTTAATCGGTGGCCTGTTCCACCTTGAGCAGCCGTGTGTTCTATATAATCACAGGTGAATTTGTAAGTAGCTCTGCAAGCTATTGTTCTGTCTCAGTGTCCTCATCCAGAGCTAGTTCCAGGTTGATTCTGAGTCTTTCTAGCCGTTCGTCTAATAACGCCTCTTGTGAAATTGGTGGTGGTGTAGTAGCGGTCCAGTCATGCGCATCGTAAGTAGGTGTGTCTGGTGGCGGAGCTGGTGACAGTGTTGGTGTGGTAGAATCTTGTATTTCTATTGTTGCAGCACTGCTCCTGGTGTCGCTAGGTCGGTGGTCGCAGCAGGTGACAGTGATGAAGATATTTGAATTATTGGCATTGCTGATGTCGATGTCTGTGAGTTGTCCTGTTCCTCATCATAGTCAGGTATAATTGTTTTTTCACGCTTAGTGGCTGGCCTTAGACTCTTGCTAATGCCCTCGATCTGGAGAGTCCTCCAGTTATAGGCTCTATTATAGAAGAACATTTGCATGAGGCTGAGCCTGTTTGTATGACCAGGTTCTTGTTCTCGTTCGCGTCTTGTCTGTAGTTCGGCTGGTTTATCCGCTTCACGTCTGTCCCAGTCTTCAGCTTCGAGTCGCAATAGTGTCGGCAGCTGGTTGGAGTTGTTGTGCGCTTGCGTTTGAATGGGGCGAATATGTTGTTGAAGTTGCGCCATATATCGTGGCCAATGCACTCTTGCGGAATGTATGGGTCTACCATCAGTCCTCGTGCTTCGTGATTGGTGTGATTTGCTAATGAGTTAGCAAAGCGACTGCTTGCCAACTCGAATACTTCCGATCGTTTTAACACCATACTTGACTTCCAGTGTGGCATTTCGAGTGAGCCATGATGCACTCAGGGTTTTCTGTTTATTATATTCTGAACCCATTAAAAATGGGAAATCAGGGTATAAGTTTTGTTGAAATGTATGTAACAGGCAGAAGGAGGCGTGGCAGACCCCATAAAGTATATATATTCTTGATCAGGATGACAAGCCGAGTTGATATAGCCATGTCCGTCTGTCCGTCTGTCCGTCCGTCCGTCTGTCCGTCTGTCCGTCTGTCTGTCCGTATGTATGAACGCGTCGTTCTCAGAACCTATAAGAGCTAGAGACTTGAAATTTTTTATGTAGGTTCCTGTATAGCACGAAAAGATCGAGTTTGTTAAAAAAATCGATAACTGTCTTAATTTTAATGTTATCGATTAAAATCGAAATCGATGCTCAGTTATATAAATCTATATAATTCATCTTTATAGCTAGAGTCTTCAAATTTTGCACTTAGTGTTATGTGAGCCTTATACAATTTCGGTTTTTGTTAAATTTTGGATGCCACGCCCCTTCGCTCAAATTTGTAAGTCCCGTATTTCAAATACTAGAGACTTGTGATTTTGCACACACATACATATGGATGACATGATCACGCCCAACAAGTTTGATCAAAATCGTTTGTCTAGAAAAAAGTTATTAAACATTTAATTTCCCATAGCATTGCATGCAAACAGCAGGCAAAGAACAGCTGACGCACCGACTTGCACTTGTGTGTGCTTGCGCCTGTGTATGTGTGTGTATGTTTTGCTTGTAATGAACGTACAAGTGCATGTGTATATAAAAGAAACGAAGAATGCAGGGTTCAGGGTATACCCTAGTCGAGCGGCCTCGACTAGAGCTTTCTTACTTGTTTTATTTTGCATTCTTTGTATTTTCATAATGTGAGTGGCAGCTGTAAGAGAGCCCCAGACTGGCAATGCATATTGCCAAATTGGCATTATTAGTTGCTTTATGATGGTAGCCTTGCATCTTTTAGCCAGTTGGCTATTATGTCCAAGAAGCCATTCCAGCTTTTCCCCCCTTGTTTTGAGCATCATCCTTAGGAGGTTAGTGTGCTGCTTCATGTTGAGTTTGGTCCAGTGTGAGAGGGTTTGTGGGCTATAGCTTGGCCAAATATTTTGGGTGTTGTTAGGTTGCTTGTCTGCCAACATTTCGCAATGTGAATAGGACATGGCCAGTCTTTCCTGTGTTAAGGTTTATAGCCCATTTCCTTGCCCATTTTTCGAATTTGCTCAGGTAGTCATTGTTTCCGTGAATTGCTTATGTATAATTGTTTGCTGCGCAGATTATGACGGTGTCGTCCGCAAAATGTTGATAGCAGCATTTGTTTGTGAAGTATATATTGCCTGTCATTAATGTTTGAGGGAGGGGGTAGGGGCATATCAGATGCGAAGATCGTGTAAAGTATGGGCCCCAGTACGCTTCCCTGTGGTACTCCAGCAGTAATTTTCCCAGTCCTAGACATGGTGTCATTACACTTGACAGGGAATGTCCTTCCTTTAAGCTAACTTTCTAGGATGGTGTATAGTTAAAGTGGCAGCAGCTTGCACAATTTGCGTAGTAGGCCTTCATGCCACACTCTGTCGAAGGCTTCGGAGATGTCTATAAATACCCCCGAGCAATATTGCTTATTTTCATAGGCTCGCAATATGAATTGGGTCACTCTGGACAGCTGCTGGTCAGTGCCGTGTTCTCGCCTGAACCCAAATTGATGAGATGGGACCGCTTTTTCAAATTCTTCTACTGCGAATAGTCTTGCTAGCAGCAGTTTTTCAAAGAGTTTGGCCAGCCCTGATGTTAGGCTGATTGGACGGTATGATTTAAGGTCCGAGCACGTTTTGCCAGGCTTGAGGATCAGTGTTATCACCGCGTACTTCCATATCCAAGGGAAATGACCAGTTCTGATCATTGAATTATAAATCAGTAGCAGGTATAGTTGCGCTTTTAGTGGCAGCTGTTTTATCAATTTGTTATCGATATTGTCATTTCCAGGAGCCTTTTTTTGCTTCTAGTGTAGCAATGGCAGCTTTTAGCTCTTCTGTTGTTGTTGAGCTTGTTGTTGTGTTGTTGTTGACGTTTGCTTTCTTTAAGCCCACTCAGCTCGTCAATTATGCTTGTTCGGTCCTCTATTGTGTTGGCAAACGCAGGTGCGAATCTTGACTCCAGGTGAGTGGCGAACGCTTCAGCCTTTTCAGCCGTTGTTCGAGTCCATTTAACCTGCCCGTCTTCTGGGTCTAATGGTGATATGACCTGATGGCGTACAGGATAATTTGACTGTGGCTGTGCTTTAATCCTTTTGGTTAGGCGCCACAATTTGTTTAGGCTTTAAGGGTCATTGGCGCCAATGCCTTCAAATAGTTTATTAATATTTTGCCTCTTTAGTTTTAGAAGTGCTTTTTGAGCCTATTCTGGGCCGCTCTATATTGTGATCTTGCTCTCAGGGGTGCCAGTGGCGTTCAAAATTCTTTACATCGTTGCTTCCACTCAAGTAGCGATTTAGTGGCTTCATCCAGCACTGGTACCGGGTGGCGCCAGGATGGAGTTTACGATTTGTATTGCCCATTGTTTGTTTGGCCGCCTCTTGATTTTCCTAAGAAACACATCTATAGCGTCGTCGATGTCGTCTTTAGATACTATATCCGTATTCAGGTGGATTAGCCTCCCTAGTGCATCCTGGAAGTGCCTAGTCCTATTTTCTGGTATCCTTAGTGGGGGTAGGACACCGCCTGGTGGTCCAGCAGTCCTCTGGAATCGAACAGTATGTATTCTATACGTAGTGGTAGGTGGTCCAAATCCAGGTCTGTTGTGGATCGTATTTTCAGACGCATGCCATTCATGCCACCATATACAGCAAAGTCGATAGCCGATGGTTGCTTATGACTGACATAGGGATAGTGGGTGGCGCCTCCAGTTGCCAGTACATTTAGCGTCTGTGCGACTGGATTGTACTCATTAAGGCTCTGCCTCTATTGTACGAACGAGAGTTTCCCACCATGAGTGCTTAGCATTCCTGTCGCCGCAGAGTAAAAAGTCTGAAGTAGGGTACCCTGTTATGCCATTAAAGTGGCTTAGTAGCATTTGGAAGTGGCTTTAGTCCACTTGAAGGTTGGTGGGCAGTATATCGGAGCAACGACTACTACGTCTTCTGATTTATGTGGTTTGTTTTTCGCAGGTAGCAGCGCAATTGGAGCACTTTGTACATATGGAGTTCGGATGGTTTGAAGGGAGCATGTCTGACGTCAGCTCTGACAAGAGTAGATACCCGCCACTCCTACTTGAGTTGGGGTTGGTAGCAGCATAGGCTGTATATCCCGGTATGTTAATAATATCAGAATTCTGAGCTATCTTCGTTTCGGCTATTAACATTATTTGTATGCCTTCTTTTCATAAAAATTCCAATTCAGACATTTTGTTGCGCACTCCAACGCGTTCCAGACGGCAATTATAAATGCGTTGCCATTCTGGAGGTTGTGCGTATGCGCCTGGATGGCAGCCCGATGTTGGTTATGGTGCTGGTGGTGGTTGTGGTTGGTGGTTGGAGGTGAGTTATCTATTTCCTGTCTATAGATTAGTGTGCTGATTTGCTGTTGTGTTTTGCATATCCTGTCGTTGCGCTTTGTTGCTGTTTCTGCATTTAGAGGGATCAACTGCACAAGGACTGTGAATAGTTGCTCAAAGTTGTTGAACATGATCATGTTCACCTCGAGAGCCTGGATTAGCGGCTCTGGAGTCGCAATAGGGGCTGGCGTCCAGTGTTTGCCAGGGATGCATCATCCAGCCGCTGTTTAAATTAGCCAGGTGCTTTGCTGCTGGTTCCTGGTCACCAATTGCTGCTTTTGCTTCCGTTGTTGTTGTTGCCAGTGATGCTGCTGGTGGTGTTGTTGGAGCTGCCTTTTTGGCCATTGACGCCCAGGATGGAACTGGTGGCTGTCATTTTCAGATTGCGGGATGGCTTTCTCAGGTTTTTGACCGCTGGAGCTGGGATTCTACCTGAGGTATTGGTAGCAGCAGCTCTTACCTGGGTTGCTGTTGTTGGTGCCGTTGCTGCGATAGTTGCTGTTGCTGGTGTTGGCCATTTCTGGAGTCACCTGATGCCTTTGTTGATGACATGAGAGTGGCATTGCCGCGCACACACAGGCATACGTCAGTTATCGATCGACCACACTGGAGTGGAGATGCCTGGACGTCACCCTCTCAGTTGGATTAGATATAGTTTTCGTTTTAGAATAAGTACTAGTATTGGCGCCTTGTTGGGTCTGTCTATGTTGTTGTTGATATTTCTGCTGCTGCTTGTTATTAAGAGAGTATACTGATTTTACTTGATCGTTTTGTTTCTTTATTTGTTGTTGTTGTTGCTTATGCCCATCTGCTTTAGCTCTTTGCCTCCTTTATAAGATTGCAGCCTGGACCGGGCTTTGTAGACAGGACAGCCCTTATAGCTACTAATGTGCTCGCCACCGCATTTAGCGCATCTAGGCGCTGCCTGTCTAGATTTAGTGCAGGCGGTCGAAGCGTGCTCTTCTGCACACTTCATACATCTAAATTGCCGCCTACAATAGTTTTCGTGTGCCCAAATGACTGACAGCGATGGCATTGCGGAGGATCGATCGGCTTAGCTAGCCTCTCGACCCTCACTGCTCGCCCGCTTAGCTCTGTGAGCTCCAGGATGCGGGTATGGCTGCCATCCATTTTGGGCTGCACCCACCTCAACCCGTTCACAGGCTTGCCCGTGAAACGTTTCTTTACGTTTTTAACGTAACGTATCTCATTCCGAGATCTATTAGCCGCGCCTTAAGCCATTCACAGGTAGAGTGGTGAATGTGCTTAATGCACACCCTATACCCTCTGGATGCGCTGTTGGTGATGCAAGTGGGTGCCATCTTTATTTAAAGTCTCCATGATGGCCTCGTATGTTTGCATATTATCGCATTCTATACGCAGACCATCATTAGACATTGTTCTTGTGATGATTTTCAACTGCTGGATTGCTTGCAGCTTATCCAGCAGTGGTACTATTTGCGGCACGGGTGTTATTGTTATCTATTTGCGGCTGCTGTTGCTGCCTTCAGCTGGCATGGCTGGCAATCCATTTGCTGCTCAATTTCTTGCTGTTGTTGCTGCTCTGGCTGCTCTGCTGTGTTGTTGTTGTTGTTGATGCTGCTGTAGCTGTAGCTGCTGTTGCTGCAGCCTCTGCTTGACTCTCATCTGCAGCCTCTTGGCGTAATCGCTTTTGAATTGTGGCGTTTGATGGCGAGTCCGGGTCAGAAAGATCTTCTTCCTCGGACTCGTCCATTTCGCCACATCTACGCTTCAATGGCGATTGCCATCAAGCTGAATTTGCTGAAGCTGCCATTGATTGTGGCAGTTCGTAGGGGAGCAATGGTGGCACCTTAGAAAGCCACCTTTGTACTTCAGATGTATTTAAATTTAAATTTAGTTAGAATTTAAATTAATGCTACTCGTTGCCATAATTGGCATTGCGCTTGCGCTTACGCTCGTATTTGTAGTTGCTTTTGTGTTTGTATCTGTATTAGTGATCATTGTGAGCGCGTTCGTCATTACGTTTTCTTTGGTATTTGTATTGGCGTTCTTAATTGCGTTCTTCAGTGTATCGGCAGTCTTTACGTTTGTATTTGTATTTGTCTTTGCGTTTGCAGCGTCAGTCAAGAGAGTGTTTCTGTATGTATATGTGTGGTTTAGTGCTGCTGCCTTATCTCTCTTATTTAGTCTTTGATCTATTTGTAGTGGCTGTGTATGTGTGTGCGTTCCGGCTTCATGCAATGCATGTAAGTATTTGTGTCGGCTTTTATTTGTGTTTGTTGTTGAGGCTGTGCAAGTGCGCTCTCTGGCTGCACTGCTTGTCGAGGCCTCTTAAAGCTAGCTGAGGCTGGGCTAGTGTGTTAGTGTGAGTGAGCGGAAGGGAATTTCTAGAGGTGGCTGCCTCTCTTTGACACTTCCTGTGTGTTGGTGAGAGTGACTTTTCACCACTTTCTCCCTCCTTTTTGTGGCGCCTGACGCTACTTTGGCGCCTTTTCTGGCGCTTTTTTCGGCGACTTCTGGGGACCCTTTGCTGGCTTCTCCACGAGCACATCTCCTCCAGCAACGCCAGGTCGGCCGTTGTGTCGAAGAACGGGGGATCGATTCGTCTGAATCAGACAGTATGGATACGATACACCGCTCTCCAATGTCTCAGCTTCAGCTGCGGCTGCGGATGCGGCTGATTGTCGGCGGCTCCTCTGGCCAGTGGGCTTGTCATCCCAAGTAGCAGTTCCATGGAGTCGTCAGAATTATAGTTGGCTGCCATCATAGTTGTTGTCTGCTTTTATGCGTCACAAAAATCCAGTCACCAGTATATGTTCGCCAGTATATATATAAATATATATATATATATATATATTCACTTTTGTTTAAAAATTGTTTTTTAATTTATTGGCTTCACTTTGAATTTTTATTTTATATTTTTCCCATTTTGAATTAATAAGAAAATTTATTTGCTTTTATACTATTTCACGTAGTGATATAGTATATTGGGTTTTTGCAATGTCCGTCGTGCTGTCCGTCCGTCTGTCAGTCTGTCCGTCTGTCCGTATGAACGCAAACCATTTCCACGCATTGAAGCTAGAGACTTGAAATTTGAAATATATACTCGTGTATACCCTCGTCTGATAAAGTGTCAAGTTTTTTCCCGATACGCCCACTAGGGGCGTGGCAAATCGGAAAATGCATTTTCCTGTATCTCAGAAACACTACTTCCAGAAGAGCTAGAGAGTTGAGATTTTAACTGAATACTCATGTCGACATCCCAAAATCAAAAAGCTATGGCGGATATATCTACGCCCATTGGGGGCGTGGCAAATCGGGTCAAACTGTATCTTCTTCAGTTTTAAAGCTAGAACGCCCAAATTTGGCACGTGGGTTACTGTTACGCTCCTATAAGGATCGCCCAAAAAATTTTATGGATCTGAAGATATAGTGATTTTACTAGTTTCGTTATATTTTGAGCACCATTGATGCTAGAGACTTGAGAGTTGGTATATATACTCGGGTTAACATCCCACAATCGAAAAGCTATGGTGGATATATCTACGCCTTCAGGGGGCGTGGCAACTAATATCAGCTTATATCTCCCACAGTTTTAGTGCTAGAAGCTTCAAAATTGAATGTTAAGTTACTGGGGCCTCTATCGATTCCCAAAATTATTGTTACGCCCCAAAAGGGCGTGACATACAGAAAAATACCCTGTAATTTTCGCATTTTTCGAATGTAAGCATCCAAACTTTACAGTTATATTCCTGAACGCCCACTCTATGCACATGCCAAAAATTATTTGTCTACGGCCACGGGGGGCGTGGCAAATGAAAACTGAAACATCTGCAACTTCTGAGCCAATAACGCGCCAAATAATGACTTTGTGACCTTTGACCTTGTCTTTTGATTTGTTAAATTATATATATATATATGTTTGAAAAGACATTGACATTGACATTGGGGAGGGTTGATTGGCTTGCTCGCCTCTCGACCCTCACTGTCTGTCCGCTTAGCTCGGTTAATTGCGTATTTGTATGTGGCTGCCATCCAGTTTGGGTTGCAGCTCAACCTCAAAACGTTTACTGGCTTGCCAGTGAAACGCTTTTTATGTTTCGTACATATTTTGCCTCATAGCCAAGTTCATTTATGCGCGCCTTAAGCCATTCAGTGGCTGTGCGCGCGCGCTTCGGCTCATTCGTTGCAGGTAAGTATTGTTCGTGTTAATGTTTGTGTTTTTGTGTATTTGTGTCTGTGATTGGGCAAGCGCGAGTTTTGTTAACACGGTTTCGCTAACACTCAATTATTTATAAATAATGTTCCTAGTGTTTTTAACTTAAATAAAAGTATTTATTCCACTTCACGTTCTTTTTTCTCGACATGCACCTCAAAAGTGAGCTCGAGAGCTTTCTACTGCTCGAGAGAGCTTTTGAGTAGTTAACATACAGATCGAGCTTTTTCTCTCAATGTTAAAGTAGGCAGAGACTGGGAAGCAGCACTTAGACTACATAACTTCCCCATCGCTTAAATTAAGACTCTCCTGAGTTTTACAATTCATTTATATATGTGTAAGGGTTAGGAATACAATTATGGTAGATTATGTTACATTTGAAGTCTGATATTTCTTCTTTCTTTTTATGTTGGAACTATGGACATTACTTAAATTAAATTTCTATATTTCTGTTCATTTTTGTGTCTTAGAGACTTATAGTTTTTTATATATCCTTCTTTTCTAGTTTCTTCAAAATTTTCTCTTGTTTGATTTAAGGATGTAATGTAATGTTTCTTATAATTTATAATGTTATTATGTATAATTTTTTTGTCACAGTTTCCATATTTAATATTCATTGGCGTATCTTGTATTGTTGAGTGATAGCTGTTATTATAATATTCTATAGCTTTACTAACTTTATCTTTGATTCATAGATCTTTGTTTTCAAGGTATATAATTCTTATTTTTTCTGTTAGAGTGTTATGGAATCTTTCGACGTCTGCATTGCCAGTGTGGCTGTTCGGTTTCACAAAATGAACTTCTATATTCTCATTTCTTAAATATTCTTTATATTTACACTATTAAATTCATTATCAGTTATTAATTTTTCAAAGCTTCTCTTTGGGATTTGTACAAGCGCATTTTTTCGATTATAGTTTGATTATTGCGATCCTCAAGGTAGAAGGCAGTAGCAAATTTGGAAAATCGGTCAATAAAAGTTAGGAAATTACATTTTGAATTTGTGTAGATGTCCATATGAACAATTTTTCTTATATCAGTTGGTGTTTCCGTATATTTAAATTTTTCTTTACCGGGTTTCTATCATATTTACACCGATTACAAATTTCACAATTGTTGATATACTTTTGGATGTAATGTTGAAGTTTTGGAAAGTAAATAATCTTCTTTAAACTTTGGTAATTTTCATTTATACCTGAATGACCAGTGTAATATATATATGGAATCGTTCAATTTCTTTATACACATCTTCTTGGTTTTCAATGTCTTTTGCGTGAAATGAGCATTTGACAAATTTAACATTTTATTGCCTTCGAAAATTTGGATGATTTTGTTTTGAAATTTATTGTAGCGGTGGTCGTTATATTCACTGAATATTCCTACTTTGCCTTTTATGATATGATTCTTCAAAATTTCTTCCATTCCATTTTCAAGATCATTTAAATTTAAATAAATTTTCTTATTTTTATTCTTATATTCAAACTCCGTAGTTTTTTTATCTGTTAGAATGATTTGTATTTTAAATCTATTAACAACTGTTTCTAAGCAGCCTAAAATAGGTGTGTCCACAAAGTCTTCGGCTTGTGTATGTTGGGTACTAATATCATCAACATTGTTTTCTAAAGAGTTACAAGATTTAGTTATGTTTACGGCACAAATTTCGTCGTTGCTTATTCGGCTTAAAAATCAGCTACCTGGTTATTCTTTCCTTTAATGTATGATACGTTTATATTAAATTCGCTAAGCTTCACAAGCCATCTATAAAGTGTTTCATTAAGTTCTTTTCCATTATATTTAATTAGCAGCCACTTAAGTGGTTGGTGGTCGGACAAAATGTCGAATTTGACTCCATAGAGATATGGGCGGAAATAAGCTGTTGCCCACACTATAGCTAGTAATTCCTTTGTATAGAAGAATAGTTTTTCTCATGGTCATTTAATGTACGACTTGCATAACAAATAGGATGACCATCCTGTTGCAAAACAGCACCTAAAGCTATGTTGCTAGCGTCAGTAATAAGCTGAAATTTCTTTTGAAATCCGGATACTTAAGTACCGGTGCCTCAGTTATGATTCTTTTTAATTTGTCAAATGCAATCATGAAGTTGGGTTCATTAACATCGATCTTAGCATCCTTTTAAGGCATTTAATCAATGGATAAGCTACTTGAGAAAAATCTTTTATGAACTTTCTATAATACCCGGTGATTCCTAGAAAAGCTCTAATTTGTTTAACATTTCTCGGAATTTTAATCTGAAGAATGCTGTTAACTTTTGTTGGGTTAGGCCTAACTCCTTCGGGGTTAAAACATGACCCAAAAACTGAGTTTCTTTTGAGAAGAAATTGCATTTGTTAATTTGAATCTTAAGGTTTGCTTCAGAAAGTTTTTTAAAGATTGTGTGAATATGGCCAACATGTTCTGAAAAACTAGTGGAAAAATAAGAACGTCATCAAGATAGACGACACAAATTCTATTTATTTCTTCTTTTAAAACTGTGTTTATGAGACGTTGGAAAGTGGCAGGAGCATTTTTGAGCCCAAATGGCATTCGATTAAACTCGTAATGCCCGTGGGGGTAGAAAACGCTGTCTTTTCCCTATCTTGTCCTTGACCGAGAATTTGGTGAAAGCCTTTCGCTAGATCTATAGTAGAAAAATATTGCGCTCTTCCTAACTTATCCAGTATACTTTCTATATTGGGGATAGGAAACTTATCGTCTACTGTGTTTTCATTCAATTTGCGGTAATCAATAACTATACGCCATTTTTTCTCCACTGTTATCAGCTTTTTGGGTACGAGCCATAAGGGCATTATATGGGAATTGCTTTTACGTATTATTCCCTGTTGTAGCATTTCTTCAATTTCTTTATATATTTCTTGCTCATGTATTTGAGGATATCTATAAATCTTACAATATAAGGGTTTATCCACTACTGTTTTTATCTGATGTTCAATAATGTTCGTATTGCTAAGACACTGACCTTCAAGAAATATTAATGTTTTAAATCTACTTAAAATTTTTGTTAGAGCATTGCTTTCTTCTTGATTTAAATCATTAAAAGAATTTTCTGTGTTCTATCATCTATTTTGATTGATTTAATTTGATTTGCCTCATCAGAGTATGGTGAAGTATTTTGAAATTGAATAGTATTATTATTAATCGTAATTGTATTGTGGTAGAAATCAATAAGAGCATTTAATGGTTTAAGAATGTTTTGACCTATAATAGCATCGAATGATTTGTTATCAAATGTTGTCAATTTCCAACTCATTGTTGCATCTTCTTTAAATTCAAGAGGCAAATCAGTTATAATTTCTTGCGTTATTAACGATTTTGAATTAAGAGATGAAAATGATATTGGGTGACACGAAGTTCTTCGAGGATATTGTAACAATTTATTCCTATCTAATATGGAAGTTGTTGAACCAGTATCAATCAAGGCAGTGATCATTTCATTGTTTAAAGTTAACTTAATCAAGGAAGTGATTTTTCGAGGCAATTGTATGAAAATTTGCATGGCAAGAACAGTTCTTTTGCTCAGACTCAGATTCATGAGTGATGTTTTGATTTTGATTATCATTTTTAAATTGGCTACAATGAGCTCTATCTGCTTCGACATGATCAATTTCCATTTTTGACACATGACTTTGTTGATTTGTATAGTTCTGATTTGAATTTAAATTTTGTGTTCCTGATCGAAAGTTTCCTGAATTTGCTTTTACATTTTGGACATTGCTGTTGTGTTTTGCATTGTTATCTTGATTATTATAATTTGGTATGTAGAATCGGTCTTTTTGATTATATGTATTATTATTTTGTGAAAATTTTGGTTTAAGATTTTGAGTTCTAATGAGGCCTTCGGTTTCTAATAAATCGAAAGCTTCTCCTAAGTTTTTAACATTTCTATTAATTACGACTGAAGCTAAATTTACATCGATATTTTTCAAGAATGTTCTTAACATAGTATCTTCGACATTTTTGGGACTAAACTCAGGATGCTTTACATTATCATATTCATATTTTTCATTAATTTTACACATTATACTTCTTAAAGACTTAAAATATTCTGTGATATTGTTTTTGTTACTTAGCATAAACGCCTCTTGGTAAAGTTTATTATAAGACTCCTTTATGCCAAAATTCCGAATGTGAATCGTCTTAATGTCTTTCCATGACGGCTCGGAATTCTCGATGGTTCTTACAACATGTAGAGCTTCGCCTTGAATTTTATTGAGGATGACACGGCGAAAGACGTAGACTCCTGCGGGAGATGTGGGAGGTAATAATGAAAATATCATATCCACTTCACGAATAAATGATGATAGAGCCCTTGAGTTGTCTCCTCTGTACTCGTGAATGTGGTGGGCATCCTTAAGAATATCCCCAAGCGATAAAGTAAAGTCGTTTGCCATCGCTATCAAAGAATGAATAGCCGTTGAGTTCTTTAGATCTTATAATATGCTAACAGAATTAGTTCTGTTAGTTTTCGTCGCCAATCGATGCCAAATGTTCTTCTGAACTTGTCATCGAACCAATTGTGAACAGAATAAGTTCACTGATTGCACATTCACACATTCACACATACATACAGAGATGAATACGGTTGCAAATGCTGGCAAGTTTTTCGTGACTTTTCAGGTTATGTGTCTTTAGCACAAGGTAGATATGTATAGAACTGCGTACAAGCACAAATTCGTTTAAAACTGCACTTAAGTGAGTATTTTAATGTTTTTAGTTACTCCGTCGGCTGCGCCAGTTTTGTTAACACGGTTTCGCTAACACTCAATTATTTATAAATAATGTTCCTAGTGTTTTTAACTTAAATAAAAGTATTTATTCCACTTCACGTTCTTTTCTTCTCGACATGCACCTCAAAAGTGATCTCGAGAGCTTTCTACTGCTCGAGAGAGCTTTTGAGTAGTTAACATACAGATCGAGCTTTTCTCTCTCAATGTTAAAGTAGGCAGAGACTGGGAAGCAGCACTTAGACTACATAACTCGCGCCTCTTAAATCTATGTAGCTGAGCGAGCATGTTGGTGTTGGTGTTAGTGTTAGTGACTGTGGGTGTGAAACTTTCGAGTTTCGTTCTCTCGCCCTGCACTGCTTTGTTGGCGTGCGAACAGTGGTTTTCTGCTCGCACTGCTTGTATTGGTGTTGTTTTTAGGCTTTCTTTGGACTTTCTTTTGGCGGCGGCAGCAACCAAGGAGAATATCTCCTCCAACAATGCCATGCTGGCTTCATCGGCCGTTTCGTTAAAGAACGATGAGTTGGGCGCATCTGAATCTGTCAGGGACAGTACAGACACGATACACTCACCGTTTTCTAGTGTCTCAATTTCTGCCGCTGCTGCGGCTGATTGTCGGCGGCTCCTCTGTTCAGCTGGCTCGCTCATCCCGAGTATCATCTCCATGGAGTCGTCTAGTTCGTAATTGACTGTCATTTCTTGAATTCATTGAATTCGTTGCCTTCTTTTATGCGGCGAACTTTATTTGCAGTCACTTGTGGTTAAAACACTTTATGCACTTGCTTGCTTCAATTGTTAACTGATTTAATTTTCACTTGTTCAATTTCCCATTTTTAGTAAATAACAAGATTTTTTAATAGCTTTAAGTTTTAAACCACTTTATTTTAATTTTCAAGATTTATTTTCTCTCGTGTGTATGCTTGGTGAGGCCTGTCAGCGGGGCTCACGGTTGGATTGCGGCGGGGGGTATAGCGGCGGTGTGAACAGTAACAATAACAGTGACTTAATTACTAACAATAAGTAAACTTAACTAAAAATTTTTTTTACGTTAATATATACAATAATTTTTTTTTCTCTCTTTTTTGCAGCTGTTTTAGGACTTGGTGTGGGAATCGGCGGCTCTCATGGTGCATGGGCCTCCTTGCCAGCTAGCTTCAGGCGCACACACATAGACATCCACATGCGTAAGTATGCACCTGTCGCTATCCTCAGCTTTGGTTGAAGAACATTTTAATCTTCTTCTTTTCTTTGCAGCCTCCAAACATCTATGGACATCACTGGGCTTTGGAGGTGCGCCCTCTGGAGCAGATCGGCGCATTCATGGGCCGCCGTGTGGCGGCAGCGATCTATACTCGGGTAAGTATATTGTCAGGTTATGTTTATAATATTATTTATTTATTTTTTTCTTTCTTTTTAGTTGCTGGGCATCTGGAGGACTTCACTGGAGCATCTGGAGGGCATCGATGGACATCTTGCGGCCATATCGTAGTCGCCCCTTGGTCAGGGCAGCTTCGCCAGGGAGTAGCTGTGTAAATGTAAGTGTATGTATTATTAATGTGTGTTCATATACTAATGTATATGGATTTCATTGGCGTCGCCGGTGTTCGTGGTCATCGTTGGACGTCTTCATCATCGTAAGACATCTCTTGACGACGCCGGCGCTCTTTGGTAGTTATGGTGCTGCCTTGGGCAGTTGTTTGGCGCTGCAGCGCAGCCTCAGGTAAGTATTTTGTTTGTGTTTATTTGTGTCCATATATTAATTCATATTTATTTATTTTCTATGTTATTGGTTATTATTATGGACTTTACTGTACATCACTAGGTGCATCATTGTGCATCTCTCGGGCAGCGTCTGTGCCCATTGGTCAGGTGGAGTGTCGCATTTAAACAGTGCAGCCTCAAGGTATGCAATTGAATTTATTATTTGCTAACATGTTATTAATGGATTGTTATGTATTTGCAGGTGGCCATCTGTCCGGCTCCACTACTGCTCCAGATGGCCAGGCTGTTGCTGGCGAATCAATGGAGCTAGTTGCAGAAAGCAATTGAACAACTGGTCCATTTTCGCCTCCATACGGCTGAACATGGTGACGTTCAGCTCGAGAGCCTTCAGGATCTGGTCATCTGGGAAATCCGGAGCCTGATGTTGGCCATCATCATTGGCAGCAGGATTGCGTCTCCTATTCGGCGTTGCTGCTACTGGTGCCACTGGAGGATCGGGCGACTGTTTCAGCCTATTCCTTGCCAGTGCATCACGTATAGATAAAGCTAAATGCTGCGCGTTTTCCTCGCGCATATTGATGCTGCCGATGGGCGATGCTCTTCGGTCGAGGCTCGCTTGCGCTGGGATTTGTGCCTTTCCTTGTCAACGTTGCGGGTCCGCCCAAAGAAAGCCATCTTGTATGGCTTATACGTCATCGCCTTCAGTTCGTTTGCAGCAGCAACTGTACCACGTATAGGGGTCTGGTGCCGCTGCTGCTTTTGCTGCTATTGATGATGGTTATGACGGCCATTAGCTTGGCCAGTAGATGCCCTAACTGGCGTTATGTGGCTGATATCGTCACTCACCTTATGACTAAACATTGGCTGATGCTTAGCCGTGCTGGAGTGACGATTAGTTTTGATTAGTTTTAGTTTTATTATTATTGTTGTTATTGTAAGAATTTTCCACATTCTTTAGATGTCCTAATTGATGTACTTTTTGTTGCTTGTTTACAATAAAGTCCTCTGTGATTGCTTGTTTATGTTTATTTTTGTTATTTATTTGCGTCTGCCGCTGTTTCTGCCTCATCTGTTTCAGCTCTTTGGCAGTCTTATACGACTGTAGCTTGGACCTAGCTCCTTGTAGGCAGGACAGCCTTATAGCTGCTAATATGCTCGCCACAGCAATTAGCGCATTTCGGGGCTGCCTGCCTAGGTTTAGTGCAAGCTGTCGTAGCATGGTCATCTGCACATTTCATGCATTTAAATTGGCGCCTACAGTAATTTTTTGTATGGCCAAATGCCTGGCAGAGATGACATTGGGGAGGGTCGATTGGCTTGGCCTGCCTCTCGACCCTCACTGCCTGTCCGCTTAGCTCGGTTAATTGCAGTAGTTGCATGTGGCAGTGAAACGCTTTTTTATGTTTCGTACATATTTTGCCTCATAGCCAAGTTCATTTAGGCGCGCCTTAAGCCATTCACTGGGGTCGAGTGGTGGATGTGCTTAATGCACAGCCTATACCCCTCTGGCTGCGCTGTTGGTGGGTGTGGAGTTGAGTGCCGTCTTCATTCAATGACGCCATGATGGCCTCATAGGTGGATATGCTGTCGCACTCCACACGGAGACCATCATTTGCCATCGTACGGGTTCTAAATTTGCCTACTGCTGGATTACTTTGGAGTTTGTCCAGTAGTGGCATTATTTGCGGCACAAGTGGCAGAAATACCATTGGCACTTTGGCTTTAGTTTTAGTTTTGATGTTGTTGTTGTTTAATGGCGGCTGCTGTTGCTGTTCCTCAGATGGGCACGGCTGGCAGTCCATTTCCAGCTCTATTTGCTGTTGCTGCTGCTGTTGTTGTTGTTGCTGCTGTTGCTGCTCTTGCTCTGGCTGCTGTTGTTGTTGCTGCTGCTGTTGCTCTGTCTGCTGTTGTTGTTGCTGCTGCTGTTGCTCTGGCTGCTGTTGCTCTGGCTGCTGTTGTTGTTGCAGCTGCTGCTGTTGTTGATGTTGTTGTTGTAGATGCTGGAATAGACAAGATTTGCAATGCTACGCTGAAGGCCTTGTCTATAAGAGCGGTACTGTACATTGTACTAATCTTTAATGCCATCATCAGGCTTTAAGTTTTCCTAGACAATGGAAAATAGCTGCAATCTTGATGATTCATAAGCCAGGCAAACCGGAAGAGGATCCAGAGTCTTATTGGCCTATAAGTCTATTGCCCTCCCTGTCTAAATTATGGGAGAGGACCATTGCTAAACGAATTAATGTCATAATAAGACAATCCAATATCTTACCGGATCACCAATTTGGATTTCGGGAGGCACGGCACAGTGGAGCAAGTTCACAGATTGGTGTAAAGGTAAATGATACAGATTAAAGTAAAGGTAAATTATACACTATCGTCCACATACTCTATGAGAGCAGGAGTGCCGCAGGGCAGTGTTCTTGGTCCGCTACTGTTCTCCTTGTATACGGCAGACATACCTAGGCCGTCCTCTCAACATATGGACGCTCCTCGAAAGCTGTCATTGCCACTTATGCTGATGATGTTGCAGTCATCTACAGCTCCAACAGTCACGATGAAGCAAGTACAGGACTACAGAGGTATCTTGATACTCTCACTGATTGGTGCAAGCGGTGGAATATGAAAATCAATCCGCTAAAAACATTAAACCCTGCTTCACCCTAAAAAGGCTGATAATGCATACCCCCCCCCAATCCAGCTGGAGGAGTAACCCTACCGCAACCAGCGCAGGCGAAATATCTTGGCATCACACTGGACAAGCGTCTCACCTTTGGGCCGCACCTTAAAGCTGCGGTGAAAAATGTCGCCACAGACTGCAACAACTGCGATGGCTCAACAATAAAAAGAGCACCTTGCCGCTGATATGTAAGAGAGCTGTATACGTGCAATGCATTGTGCCGATATGGCTCTATGGAGTGCAAATCTGGGGATTGCTGCCAAATCCAACTACAAACGGATACAGGTACTGCAGAACCGAGTGCTTCGACAAATAACTAACTCCCCTGGTATATACGCGGTTCTACACTCCATAGAGACCTCAAGCTGCCTACTGTTGAAGAGCAGATAGGCAGACATACAAGCCGATACTCAGATAGGTTGCAACGACACCGAAGCCTACTTGCAAGGGGTCTAGTCCCTGCCAGACCCCTAAGAAGACTTAAACGGCAAGGCTTTGCCAAAACGCTGGGAACACCTTAAACCTATAACTAATTAATCTTCAGTTCCTCACAATACGACTGAGGTTTGGCCCGTATATATATATAAGTCATGTGTTGTTATAGTACTAAGTTTTGTTTGTACAGGTTCTACACTTAAATAAAATAAACAAAAAAAAGCAAATAATAAATTCAATTGCATACCTTGAGGCTGCACTGTTTATATGCGACACTCCACCTGACCAATGGGCACAGACGCTGCCCAAGAGATGCCCAATGAAGCGCCTGATGTACAATAAAGTCCATAATGATAGCCAATAACATAGAAAATAAATAAATATGAATTAATATATGTACACAAATAAACACAAACAAAATACTCACCCGAGGATTGCTGCTGCCGCCAAACAGCCGTCCAAGGCGGCACCACAACTGACCAATGATCACGGACGCCATCCAGGAAATGTCCAACGATTATGATGAAGGCATCCAAAATAGTCCAGGATGAAATACGGCGACATGGAAAACAAATACAAATTAGTAAAAATTAAACAAAAACCCCACACAAACACTACACTTACCTGAGGCTGCGCTGCAGGCCAAACAGCTGCCCAAGGCAGCACCAAAACTCACCAAAAACCACCGGCGTCGTCCAAGAGATGTCTTACGATGATGATGAAGACGTCCAACGATGACCACGAACACCGACGACGCCAATGAAATCCATATACATTAGTATATGAACACACATTAATAATACATACACTTACCTTTACACAGCTACTCCCTGGCGGTGCCTGCCCTGACCAAGGGGCGACTACGATATGGCCGCAAGATGTCCATCGATGCCCTCCAGATGCTCCAGTGAAGTCCTCCAGATGCCCAGCAACTAAAAAGAAAGAAAAAATAAATAAATAATATTATAAACATAACCTGACAATATACTTACCCGAGTATAGATCGCTGCGCCACACGGCGGCCCATGATCTGCTCCAGAGGGCGCACCTCCAAAGCCCAGTGATGTCCAGAGATGTTCGGAGGCTGCAAAGAAAAGAAGAAGATTACAATTTTCTTCAACCAAAGCTGAGGATTGCGACAGGTGCATACTTACGCATGTGGATGTCTAGTGTGTGCGCCTGAAGCTAGCTGGCAAGGAGGCCCATGCACCATGAGAGCCGCCGATTCCCCACACCAAGTCCTAAAATAGCTGCAAAAAGAGAGAAAAAAATTATTGTATATATTAATGTAGAAAAAATTTTAGTTAAGATTATTTATTGTTAGTAATTAAGTCACTGTTATTGTTACCGTCCACACCTCCAGCCAACCCCCCTCCCCCACATGGCAGCTGCCAACTCGAACAACTCGAACAACAGCTGTCACGCCATTATACCTATGAATAGTCGAACGCCACAACCCATGTAACGAAGGCGCCAACAACAAACAAAATTACACCATTTAAAGGCCGAGACCAGTTGCTCAAAAACACGAAGAGTAATCATTCGGACCTGTGATCATCGTTCGCCCAGCGCCCGATTCAATCCCTTGTCGAATCGCAAGCGCAGCGCTCGAGGCCGGAGGTGGAGTGCGCTATACCCACCGCCGCAATCCAACCGTGAGCGCCACCGACAGGCCTCACCAAACATACAAACGAGAGAAAAAATCTTGAAAATTAAAATAAAGTGATTTAAAACTTAAAGCTATTAAAAATCTTGTTATTTACTAAAAATGGGAAATTAAACAAGTGAAAATCAAATCAATTAACAATTGAAGCAAGCAAGTGCATAAAGTGTTTTAACCACAAGTGACTGCAAATAAAGTTCGCCGCATAAAGAAGGCAACGAATTCAATGAATTCAAGAAATGACAGTCAATTACGAACTAGACGACTCCATGGAGATGATACTCGGGATGAGCGAGCCAGCTGAACAGAGGAGCCGCCGACAATCAGCGCGAGCAGCGGCAGAAATTGAGACACTAGAAAACGGTGAGTGTATCGTGTCTGTACTGTCCCTGACAGATTCAGATGCGTCCAACTCATCGTTCTTTAACGAAACGGCCGATGAAGGCAGCATGGCATTGTTGGAGGAGATATTCTCCTTGGATATTCTAATTGGGGGCCTCAAGAAGGCGCCAGAAAAAACGGCGCCAAAAGTGGCGTCAGTTGCTACCGCCGCCAAAAGAAAGTCCAAAAGAAAGCCTAAGAACAACACCAATACAAGCAGTGCTTGTAACACCAACACCAACATGCTCGCTCAGCTAGATTTAAGAGAGCGCGCACTTGCCCAAGCACAGACACAAATACACACAAACACAAACATTAACACGAACAATACTTACCTGCAACGAATGAAGCCGAAGGCCCGCGCGCACAGCCACTGAAAGAGAAGGCAGAACTAAACAACACATACACACACACACACACACATAAATTCGGCTGACTTGACTGATGCTGCAATAGCTCACACAAATACAACTTGTGTTACAAGCAAATACAAATATGTGCGCAAGCGCAATTGCAAATACCCGCGCAAGCACAAGCGCAAGCACAAGCACTAGCACAAGCCCAATACACACTAGAGCAGCAACAAATAATACAAATCTAAACACAAATGTCTCACTTCACAACATTACCAGTGGAAGTGAGAGCCACTACATAGACATTGAGACCATAACAGACGAACATTTGACAATCAATGTCCAACAACAACAACAACAGCAGTCTAAAAGGCCGCCAAAAACTAGACACAGCCTGGATTCGCATGGCGCAGATCACATTCGTCGCAAGCTGGACGCAGCAGCAGCAATAACAGATTCAAAGTCGATGGCTATAATGTCGCCACAAGCTAAATTAGCAACAACAATATCTGGAGTCCTGAGATGGCTTATCGATAAAATATCTACCACCAAGCCTGAGATGCCAGACCGGCACAAGTAACGAAGGCGCCAACAACACAATACGTTACGCGACAACAAAACCGAGAGAAGTTGCTCAAACCCTAGAGTAATCGGTCGGATTTAACATAATCTATAACCCAGCGCTCGAGGCCGGAGGTGGTGTTGCGCTGCGCCACTCCTCCAACACATTTCAATCGCGAACACCGCATTGTACACCGAGACAGACTCTATTGAAATAAAATTAAAGTGAATAAAAAGCAAATAAATTTTCTTATTAATTCTAAATGGGAAACATATAAAATATAAAATAAAAATTCAAAGTGAAGCCAATAAATTAAAAAAAAAAACAATTTTTAAACAAAAAGTGAATAAATATATATATATTTTATATATATACTGGCGAACATATACTGGTGACTGGATTTTTGTGACGCATAAAAGCAGACAACAACTATATGATGGCAGCCAACTATAATTCTGACGACTCCATGGAACTGCTACTTGGGATGAGCGAGCCCACTGGCCAGAGGAGCGCTGCCGCGGCTGAAGCTGAGACATTGGAGAGCGGTGTATCGTATCCATACTGTCTGATCCAGACGATTCGATCCCCCCGTCGACACAACGGCCGACCTGGCATTGCTGGAGGAGATGGTATCCTTAGAGAGGCTACTTAAGGGTCCCCAGAAGGCGCCGATAAAAGCGCCAGAAAAGGCGCCAAAAGTAGCGTCAGGCGCCACAAAAAAGGAGGGAGAAAGTGGTGAAAAGTCACTCTCACCAACACACAGGAAGTGTCAAAGAGAGGCAGCCACCTCTAGAAATTCCCTTCCGCTGACTCACACTAACACACTAGCCCAGCCTCAGCTATCATTAAGAGAGGCCTCACGACATGCAGGGCAGCCAGAGAGCGCACTTGCACAGCCTCAACAACAAACGCAAATAAAAGCCTACACAAATACTTATATGCATCGCATGAAGCCAAACAGCGCGCACACACATACACAGCCACTACAAATAGATCAAAGACTAAATAAGAGAGATAAGGCAGCAGCACTAAACCACACATATACATACAGAAACACTCTCTTGACTGACGCTGCAAACGCAAAGACAAATACAAATACAAACGTAAAGACTGCCGATACACTGACGAACGCAATTAAGAGCGCCAATACAAATACCAAAGAAAACGTAATGACGAACGCGCTCACAATGATCACTAATACAGATACAAACACAAAAGCAACTACAAATACGAGCGTAAGCGCAAGCGCAATGCCAATTATGGCAACGAGTAGCATTAATTTAAATTCTAACTTAAATTTAAATTTAAATACATCTGAAGTACAAAGGTGGCTTTCTAGGTGCCACCATTGCTCCCTACGAACTGCCACAAGCAATGGCAGCTTCAGCAAATTCAGCTTCATGGCAATCGCCATTGAAGCGTAGATGTGGCGAAATGGACGATTCCGAGGAAGAAGATCTTTCTGACCCGGACTCGCCATTCCAAACGCCACAATTCAAAAGCGATTACGCCAAGAGGCTGCAGATGAGAGTCAAGCAGAGGCTGCAGCAACAGCAGCTACAGCTACAGCAGCAGCAGCAACAACAACAACAACAGCAGCCAGAGCAACAGCTGCAGCAACAACAACAGCAGCCAGAGCAGCCAGAGCAGCCAGAGCAGCCAGAGCAACAACAACAGCAAGAAATTGAGCAGCAAATGGATTGCCTGCCATGCCCAGCTGAAGAGCAGCAACAGCAGCCGCAAAAGATAACAATAAAGCCATTAAAGTTAAAACTAAAGTGCCTTTTGTTTTTCTGCCACCCGTGCCGCAAATAGTACCACTGCTGGATAAGCTGCAAAGCAATCCAGCAGTTGGGAAATTCATCACAAGAACAATGTCTAATGATGGTCTGCGTATAGAATGCGATAATATGCAAACATACGAGGCCATCATGGAGACTTTAAATAAAGATGGCACCCACTTGCATACACACCAACAGCGCAGCCAGAGGGGGTATAGGGTGTGCATTAAGCACATTCACCACTCTACCCCCTGTGAATGGCTTAAGGCTCGGCTAATAGATCTCGGGAATGAGATACGTTACGTTAAAAACGTAAAGAAACGTTTCACGGGCAAACCTGTGAACGTGTTCGAGGTGGAGTTGCAGCCCAAAATGGATGGCAGCCATACCCGCATCCTGGAGCTCACAGAGCTAAGCGGGCAGGCAGTGAGGGTCGAGAGGCTAGCTAAGCCGATCGATCCTCCGCAATGCCATCGCTGTCAGGCATTTGGGCACACGAAAAACTATTGTAGGCTGCAATTTAGATGTATGAAGTGTGCAGAAGAGCACGCTTCGACCGCCTGCACTAAATCTAGACAGGCAGCCCCTAAATGCGCTAATTGCTGTGCCGAGCATATTAGCAGCTGTAAGGGCTGTCCTGTCTACAAAGAAGCCCGGTCCAGGCTGCAATCTTATAAAGCTGCTAAGGAGCTAAAGCAGCTGAGACGGAAGCAGCGACAGGCGCAAATACAAAATAAACAAGTAAGAAAACTCTAGTCGAGACCGCTCGACTAGGGTATACCCTGAACCCTGCGAAGATCCGCTATTCCAAGCATTCTTCATTTCTTTTATATACACATGCATATGTACGTTCATTACAAGCAAAACATACACACACACATACACAGGCGCACGCATACACAAGCGCAAGTCGTTGGGTCAGCTGTTCTTTGGCTGCTTTGCATGGCAATGTTATGGGAAATTAAATGTTTAATAACTTTTTTTCTAGACGAACGATTTTGATCAAACTTGTTGGGCGTGATCATGTCCTCCATATGAATGTATGTGCCAAAGCACAAGTCTCTAGTATTTGATATACGGGAGTTACAAATTTGAGGCGAAGGGGGCGTGGCACCCAAAATTTAACAAAAACCGAAATTGCGTAAGGCTCACATAACACTAAATGCAAAATTTGAAGACTCTATCTAGAAAGATGAATTATATAGAATTTTATTGCTTAATTTAGATTTTCGTTTTTAATCGATAACAATAAAACGATAAAAGTTATCGAATTTCTGAAACAAACTCGATCTTTTCGTGCTATACAGGAACCTACATAAAAATTTCAAGTCTCTAGCTCTTGTAGGTTCTGAGAACGACGCGTTCATACATACGGACAGACGGACAGACGGACAGACGGACATGGCTATATCAACTCGGCTTGTCATCCTGATCAAGAATATATATACTTTATGGGGTCTGCCACGCCTCCTTCTGCCTGTTACATACATTTCAACAAAAACATTATACCCTGATTTCCCATTTTCAATGGGCGCAGGGTATAAAAACAACAGAAACAAACAATTAAAAATGGCTTTATTGACATTAACCAACAGAAAATACTACAACAACAAAGACATCTACAAAATGTTGCTAATGCTAATATTAAAAATAATAGTACAACTAAAAATAAATTACACTGCAGCACGGCTAAGCATGAGCTAACATATAGCCGTATAGTGCGTGGCGAGAGCAACCATAAAACGCCAGTAAAGGCACCATCTGGTCAAGACAATGGCCGCCATCAACAGCAGCAAACACAGCAGCGGTAACAACAACAACAGCCTTCCTCGGCGAGGATCGAGTCCCCAGCTCGTGCTGCAGCTGCTGCTGCTAATAGGACGAAAACGTCTTATAAGCCATATAAAATGGCCCTCTTCGACCGAACTCGAAATGCTGGAAAGGAGCGTAAGCCCCAGCGCAAGCGAGCCTCGGCCAGGAGAGCATCGGCCACGAACAGCAACATCCATGAAGAATTGGCGCAGCATCGAGCAATCTGCCAGCAGCAAATTCGCGATGCACTGGAAAGGGATAGGCGTCAACAAGCGCCGGATCCACAATTGGCATCAGTAACAGCGACGCCAATATGCAGCCGAAATCCTGCCGAGAGGCATTTGGCTGAGTTCCACCAGCAGCTGAGGACTGCCAACAATGGAGGCCGACACCAGATCCACGAAGACGAATCAGCACCGAGCGATCAGATGCTGAAGGCTCTCGTGCTGAACATAGTAATGTTCAGCCGTATGGAGGCGAAAATGGACCAGCTGTTTAATACTTTTTTGCAGCTGGCGCCATTGATTCGCCAGCAACAGCCTGATCGCTCGGGGCAGTAGAGTGGCCTGGTATTCGGCCACCTGCAATATGCTGAAAGAAATTAAAATTAAAATAATGTAAACAAACGGCTAACACAAACTTACCACTTCCCTGAGGCTGCACTGCAGCCGGAACTCAGCTGCCCAAACCGGAGCAGCACTTGACCAAGGGCCAAGGAAGATGCCCAAGAAAAGTCCAGCGATCAATATGACGATGTCCAGAAAGATCGGCGACAACATGACAAATAAATAAAAATAAATAAAAACAAGCAAGAAAACTCTAGTCGGGGGTCCCGACTAGGAGCTACCCTAAACCCCGCGCTATCTGCGTTTTTAAAAATACTGCATAATTAGCATTTTGTATAAACGCACAGAAAACTAAATTCAATTCAATTTCAATTGTTTAGCCAATAGCGCCATATATGGTTCGATAGAATAGTGCCATCCATGTTTCGATTCAATTGAACAGCTGATAATTCGAAAATCATGGCGCCATCTATTGGAAATATGTACACTAAAACTTGCGGGTGTTAGAATTCGCTACATGCACGCAGCTTAATGTGTATGTGTGTATGTGTGCACATGTATAGGAAAACCATTTGTTTTGCGCTGCTGGTCACGTGTTTGGCCGATTGGCCAAATGTTTTGTTTAATAACTTCTGCGCGAATTAATGGATTTGAATGAAATTTTCAGCTTATGTTCATTATATTTTTATTATTTTTTCCAATTTTTAAAAATGTAAACCCATTGATTTATTGGCTTTAAGTGCAACCAACCTCAATTTAAATATTGGGGAAAGTTTGAACTAGTATCCAAAATTGAACAAAAACCAAATTAGATAAAATAAATATAAAACTTACAAAAAAATTGGGGACTCTAGCTATAAAGGCGTGGGAGATATAATTTTATTACTAACATTCGATAATGTTTTTAATCGATAACATTAAAACTAAAATAGTTATCGACTTTTTTAACAAACTCGATCTTTTCGTGCTACTCACGGACCTACATAGAAAATTTCAAGGCTCTAGCTCTTATAGGTTCTGAGAACGACGCGTTCATACATACGGACATACAGATGGACAGACGGACGGACAGACGGACAGGGCTAAATCGACTCGGCTTGTCTCCCTGATCAAGAATATATATACTTTATGGGGTCTGCCACGCCTCCTTCTGCCTGTTACATACATTTCAACAAAAACATTATACCCTTATTTCCCATTTTCAATGGGTTCAGGGTATAAAAACAAAGCCTACAACTAATTCGATGCAGAGAGTTCCCCTAAGGCATCCTCACACCAGCTTGGTCGATCGTCAGCTAACATATAGCAGTGTGGTGCGAGGCAACGTCAGTCTTAAGTCACCAACAAAGAATGGTGTTGCCAAAGATGGCCAACACCAACAACAGAAACCGTCGCATCAGCGACACCAACAACAGCAACCCAGAGCAAGAGCTGCATCAGCCTCCATCACAGGTAGAAACCATGCTCCAATGGGTAAACATCTGAAAAGGCCATCCCGCAATCAAGAGTATAGCAGCCACCAATCCAAATCTGGGCGACAATGGCCAAAAAAGGCAACTCCAGCAACACCGTTAACAGCATCTCTAGCAACAACAACGGATGCAGCAGCAAAAGCAACAATTGGAGACCAGGGTCCAGCAGAAAATCGCCTGGCTAAACTAAACCAGCAGCTGCGTGACGAGGCATCCTCTGGCAAGCACTGGTCGCCAACTACTGGCCCAGCTCCAGAGTCGTTGCACCAAGCCATTAAATTGAACATGGACATGTTCAGCAGAATGCAGACAAAAATGGAGCAACTGCTTACAGTCTTCATGCAGTTGATCCCCCAAATAGGCCAGCAACAGCAACATAAGCAGCAACAGCACAGCGAGCTGCAAAACACAACAGCAAATGAACACAATAATGTATAGAGAGGAAATAGATAACTCATCTCCAACCACCAGTCACAACGACAACCAGCACCACCATCAGCATCGGGCTGCCATCCAAGCGCACACACACAACTCCAAGAATGGCATCGCATATAAAATGGCCTTCTGGAACGCGTGTGGAGTGCGCAACAAAATAACTAAATTGGAATTGTTCATGAGAGCTGAGACGAAGATTCCCCAAACTTCCGATATCATCAACATTCCCGGCTATACAGCATATGCTGCCACTAACCCCAGCTCAAACATGAGTGGAGGGGTAGCTACTCTCGTCAAAGCCGACATCAGACATGCTGCTCTCCAAACCATCAGAACGCCATATGTTCAAAGTTCTCCAGTTGCGCTGCTACATACAAAAGACAAACCAGAAGATGTAGTAGTTGTGGCTGCGGTGACTGGAACGCCAAGTACTCGTGGAGGAGAAACACACGCACTTGCCAAAGAGGCAAAGCTCTTTGAGCTCAATCCAGTCACACAGACGCTACAATGTGCTGGCAACTGGGGAGCCACCCATTACCCCTACGATAGACGGAAGCAACCATCGGCTATTGACTTTGCCGTATATGGTGAATGAATGGCATGCGTCTGAAAATACGATCCACAACAGAACTAGATTCGGACCATCTACCACTACGCATAGATCTCCATACTGGCCGATTCCAGAGGGCATCAGAGCGACCAGGCGGTGGCCCACCCTCACTAAGGATACCAGAGAATAAGACAAGGCAATTCCAGGACTCCTTAGGGAGGCTAATTCATCTGAACACGGACATAGTATCCAAAGATGACATTGACGATGCTATAAATGTGTTTCTTAGGAACATCCAAGAGGCGGCCAGACAAACAATGGGCAACGCAAACCGACAACCTCACCGCTGGCGTCACCCGGTACCAGTATTGGACAATGCTACTAAATCCTTGCTTGAATGGACACAACGATGTAAAATAATCCTGAACGCCACCCGCACCCCGGAGGCAAAGTCACAATACAGAGCGGCCCAGAATAGGCTCAGAAAAGCCCTACAGAAACTAAAGAGGCAAAATATAAACAAATTATTCGAAGGCATTGACGCCAAAGACCCTTACAGCATAAACAAATTATGGCGCCTAACCAAAAGGATTAAGGTACAGCCACAGCCAAATAATCCTGTACGCCAGCAGGTCATATCACCATCTGACCCAGAAGACGTACAGATCAAATGGACTCGAACACCGGCTGAAAAGGCCGAAGCGTTTGCCACTCACGTGGAGTCAAGATTCGCACCCGCGTTTGCCAACACAATAGAGGACCGAACAATCATAGTCGATGAACTAAGTCAGCTGAAAAGTAGCAAACGACAGCAACAACAACAAGCTCAACAACACCAACCGCGACCAATTAGCCCAATAACAATAGAAGAGCTAAAATCTGCCATTTCAGCGCTTGAAAAAACCAAGGCTCCTGGGGATGACAAAATCGACAACCGATTGATAAAAATACTGCCACAAAAAGGGCTACTATACCTCCTCCTAATATCTAATTCAATGCTCAGAACTGGCAATTTCCCCAGCACATGGAAACATGCAGTAATAACGCTGATCCTCAAGCCTGGCAAATCCTACTCGGACCTCAAGTCCTACCTCCCAATCAGCCTAATCTCCGGACTGGCCAAACTCTTTGAAAAATTGCTGCTGACGAGGTTATTTGCAGTTAAAGAGTTTGAAAAACTGTGCCATCCCATCAATCTGGATTCAGACGAGAACACGGCACCGATCAGCAACTGGCCAGAGTGACCCAATTCATACTGCGTGCCTAGGAAAAGAAGCAATTCTGCTCGGGAGTATTCATAGATATTTCTGAAGCATTTGATAGAGTATGGCATGAAGGCCTACCTTTCAAATTATGCAAGCTGCTGCCACTCCAACTATATAACATCTTAGAAAGCTACATCAAAGGAAGGACATTTGCTGTCAAGTGTAATGACACCACGTCTAGGACTGGTAGAATCACTGCTGGCGTCCCACAAGGAAGCGTACTGGGACCAATCCTCCACACAATTTTCGCATCAGATATGCCTCTACCCCTCCCCCAACCAAAAATGACAATCAGAGCCTACAACACATACTCCACAAGCAAATGCTGCTATCAACATTTGCTAACGACACTGTCATAATGTGCGCCGCAAACAATTATATAACAGAAATTAACGGAAACAATGACTACCTGAGCAAATTCGAAAAATGGGCAAAGAAATGGGCTATAAACCTTAACACATCAAAGACTAGCCACGTCCTGTTCACATTGACAAATGTTGACAGACGAGCAATGGAAATAACACCTAAAATCTTTGGCACAATCTATAGCACATAAACCCTCACACACATACTTGGGCGTCATATTGGATTGCAAACTCAAATTGAAGCAGCACACTAACCTCTTAAGGATGAAGCTCAAAACAAGGGCAGTTAAGCTGGAATGGCTAATCGGACGCAACAGCCAACTGGCAAAAAACTGCAAGGCAACGATCATAAAGCAACTAATCATGCCAATCTGGCAATACGCACTACCAGTCTGGGGCTCCCTGACAGCTGCAACCCATATTATGCGAGTAAAAAGTGCGAAAAATAAAATAAATAGAGATGCCCTGAGTGCCTCATGGTACACTCGCAATGCCACTCTTGAGAGCAAATATGGTCTTAAAACGGTTGAGGAAGTTTTCGAACTGGCAAGCAGTCGCTTCGCTAACTCATTAGCAAACCACACCAACCACGAAGCACGCGGACTGATGTTTGACCCATATGTTCCACGAAGAATGCACTGGCCACGATATATGGCTCAACTGCAACAACACATCCGCCCCTACAGACGGCAAACGCACAATCTGAATGGATCAACAACTCAAACCATCTGCCGACATTACTACGCCTCGATGCAGAAGATGTGGAAAGAAGAGAAGCAATTAAACAAGCCGAACTACGGGCAAAACGTGAACGAGAGCGAGGACCTGAGCATCCAAACAGGCTCAGCCAAATGCAAATGTTCTTCTATAATAGGGCCTACACAACTGGAGGACTCTCCAGACCGAGGGCATTAGCAATAGTCCAAGGCCAACCACTAAGCGTCAAGAAGGCAATTATTCCTGACTATGACGAGGAACAGGACAACTCACAGATATCGACATCAGCAATGGCAATAATTCAAATATGGTCATCACTGTCACCTGCTGCGACCACCGACCTAGCAACAGTGCTGGCAACAATAGAAATACAAGATTCTACCACACCAACACTGTCACCAGCTCCGCCACCAGACACACCTCAAACACTACATACAATGCGCATGACTGGACCGCTACTACAACCACCACCAATCTCCCAAGAGGCGATACTAGACGAAAGGCCAAAAGCCTCAGAATTAACCTGGAAATAGCTCTGGATGAGGACACGGAGACAGACCAATAGAGTGCAGAGCCACCTACATACTCACCTGTGATTATATAGAACATAAATATACATTAGAATATACATATAAGTATACTATACAAACCACTCACCTGAGGTAGCGCTCCATCAGCTATACAGCCGCCCAAGGCGGCACAAATCCTGACCAATGATCACCGACGCCATCCAGGAGACATCCGGCGATGATGATGAAGGCATCCAAAATAGTCCAGGATGACATGCGGCGACATGGCAAACAAATATATATTAGTAAATATATATATAAAAAAATACTCAAACAACGTACTTACCTGAGGCTGCGCTGCAGCCCAAACAGCTGCCCAAGGCGGCACCACAACTGACCAATGATCACGGACGCCATCCAGGAGTTGTCCAATGATGATGATGAGGGCATCCAAAGAAATCCAGGATGACATGCGGCGACATGGCAAACAAATATATATTAGTAAATATATATATAAAAATAAATACTCAAACAACGTACTTACCGCCAAACAGCTGCCCAATGCAGCACCATAACTTACCAATGAGCGCCGGCGTCGTCCAAGAGATGTCTAACGATGATGATGAAGACGTCCAACGATGACCACGAAGACCGGCGACGCCAATGAAATTCATATACATTAGTATACGAACACACATTAATAATACATACACTTACCTTTACACAGCTACTCCCTGGCGGTGCCTGCCCTGACCAAGGGGCGACTACGATATGGCCGCAAGATGCTCCAGTGAAGTCCTCCAGATGCCCAGCAATTAAAAAGAAAGAAGAAAAAATAATATAAACATAACCTGACAATATACTTACCGAGTATAGAACGCTGCCGCCTACGCATGTGGATGTGTATGTGTGTGCGCATGAAGCTAGCTGTCAAGGAGGCCCATGCACCATGAGAGCCGCCGATTCCCCACACCAAGTCCTAAAATAGCTGCAAAAAAGAGAGAGAAAAAATTATTGTATATATTAATGTAGAAAAAAATTTTAGTTAAGTTTACTTAAAGTTTACTTAAAGCTATTAAAAAATCTTGTTATTTACTAAAAATGGGAAATTGAACAAGTGAAAATCAAATTAATTAACAATTGAAGCAAGCAGTAACTAAAGTGACTGCAAATAAAGTTCGCCGCATAAAAGAAGGCAACGAATTCAATGAATTCAAGAGATGACAGCCAATTACGAACCAGACGACTCCATGGAGATGATATTTGGGATGAGCGAGCCAGCTGGACAGAGGAGCCGCCGACAATCAGCCGCAGCAGCGGCAGAAATTGAGACACTAGAAAACGGTGAGTGTATCGTGTCTGTACTGTCCCTGACAGATTCAGATGCGCCCAACTCATCGTTCTTTAACGAAACGGCCGATGAAGCCAGCATGGCATTGTTGGAGGAGATATTCTCCTTGGATAGGCTAATTGGGCGCCCCAAGAAGGCGCCAGAAAAAACGGCGCCAAAAGTGGCGTCAGTTGCTCCCGCCGCCAAAAGAAAGTCCAAAAGAAAGCCTAAAAACAACACCAATACAAGCAGTGCGAGCGAGAAGTCCACTGCTTACACACATTCACACGCCAACAAAGCAGTGCAGGGCGAGAGAACGAAACTCGAAAGTTTCACACCCACAGTCACTAACACTAACACCAACACCAACATACTCGCTCAGCTAGATTTAAGAGAGACTTGCCCAAGCACAGACACAAATACACGCAAACACAAACATTAACACGAACAATACTTACCTGCAACGAATGAAGCCGAAGAGCGCGGCGCACAGCCAGTGAAAGAGAAGGCAGAACTAAACAACACATACACACACACACACACACATAAATTCGACTGACTTGACTGATGCTGCAAAAGCTCACACAAATACTAACGTAAACTTACAAGCAAATACAAATATGTGCGCAAGCGCAATTGCAAATACCCGCGCAAGCACAAGCGCAAGCACAAGCACTAGCACAAGCACAATACACACTAGAGCAGCTACAAATAATAAAAATCTAGACACAAATGTCTCACTTCACAACATTATCAGTGGAAGTGAGAGCCACTACATAGACATTGAGACCATAACAGACGAACAACTGACAATCAATGTCCAACAACAACAACAACAGCAGTCTAAAAGGCCGCCAAAAACTAGACACAGCCTGGATTCGCATGGCGCAGATCACATTCGTCGCAAGCTGGACGCAGCAGCAGCAATAACAGATTCAAAGTCGATGGCTATAATGTCGCCACAAGATAAATTAGCAACAACAATATCTGGAGTCCAGAGATGGCTCTCCAGTGTGCCACCATTGCTGCCACACGAACTAGCTCAACCAATGGCAGCCTCAGCCAATATAGTTTCATGGCAATCGCCATTGAAACGCAGATGTGGCGAGATGGATGAGTCCGAGGAGGATGATTTTTCTGATACGGACTACCCATTCAGAACGCCAAAATTTAAAAGCGAATACGCTAGGAGGCTGCAGATGAGGGTTAGGCAGCGTCAACAACAGCAACAGCAGCAACTACAACAACAACATCAACAACAGCAGCAGCAGCAACAACAACAGCAGCCAGAGCAAGAGCATCAACAGCAGCCAGAGCAACAGCAACAACAACAACAACAACAACAACAAAAACAGCAAATAGAGCGGGAAATGGACTGCCAGCCGTACCCATCTGAGGAACAGCAACAGCAGCCGCCATTAAACAACAACAACATCAAATAATGCCACTACTGGACAAACTCCAAAGTAATCCAGCAGTAGGCAAATTTAGAACCCGTACGATGGCAAATGGTCTCCGTCTGGAGTGCGACAGCATGTCCACCTATGAGGCCATAATGGCGTCATTGAATGAAGACGGCACTCAACTCCACACCCACCAACAGCGCAGGGTATAGGGTGTGCAATAAGCACATCCACCCCTCTACCCCCAGTGAATGGCTTAAGGCGCGCCTAAATGAACTTGGCTATGAGGCAAAATATGTACGAAACATAAAAAAGCGTTTCACTGGCAAGCCAGTAAACGTTTTTGAGGTTGAGCTGCAACCCAAACTGGATGGCAGCCACATGCAAATACTGCAATTAACCGAGCTAAGCGGACAGGCAGTGAGGGTCGAGAGGCAGGCCAAGCCAATCGACCCTCCCCAATGTCATCGCTGCCAGGCATTTGGCCATACAAAAAATTACTGTAGGCGCCAATTTAAATGCATGAAATGTGCAGATGACCATGCTACGACAGCTTGCACTAAACCTAGGCAGGCAGCCCCGAAATGCGCTAATTGCTGTGGCGAGCATATTAGCAGCTATAAGGGCTGTCCTGCCTACAAGGAGGCTAGGTCCAGGCTACATTCGTATAAGGCTGCCAATGAGCTGAAACAGATGAGGCAAAAGCAGCGGCAGGCGCAAATAAATAACAAAAATAAACACAAACAAGCAATCACAAAGGACTTTATTGTAAACAAGCAACAAAAAGTACATCACTTAGGACATCTAAAGAATGTGGCAAATACTTACAATAACAACAATAATAATAAAACTAAAACTAATATTAGAAATCGTCACTCCAGCACGGCTAAACATCAGCCAATGTTTAGTCATAAGGTGAGTGACGATATCAGCCACATAACGCCAGTTAGGGCATCTACTGGCCAAGCTAATGGCCGTCATCACCATCATCAACAGCAGCAAAAGCAACAGCGGCACCAGACCCCTATACGTGCTACAGTTGCTGCTGCAAAAATACCGAAGGCGAAGACGTATAAGCCATACAAGATGGCTTTCTTTGGGCGGACCCGCAACGTTGACAAGGAAAGGCACAAATCCAGCGCAAGCGAGCCTCGACCGAGAGAGCATCGCCCATCGGCAGCATCAATATGCGCGAGGAAAACGCGCAGCATTTAGCTTTATCTATACGTGATGCACTGGCAAGGAATAGGCTGGAGCAGTCGCCCGATCCTCCAGTGGCACCAGTAGCAGCAACCCCGAATAAGAGACGCAATCCTGCTGAGGCACACTTGGCCAACCTACAGCAGCAGTTGCGTGCTGCCAATGATGATGGCCAACATCAGGCTCCGGATTCCCCAGATGACCAGATGCTGAAGGCTCTCGAGCTGAACGTCACCATGTTCAGCCGTATGGAGGTGAAAATGGACCAGCTGTTCAATTGCTTTCTGCAACTGGCTCCATTGATTCGCCAGCAACAGCCTGGCCATCTGGAGCAGTAGTGGAGCCGGATAAATGGCCACCTGCAAATACATAACAATCCATAAACTACATGTTAGCAAATAATAAATTCAATTGCATACCTTGAGGCTGCACTGTTTAAATTCGACACTCCACCTGAGCAATGGGCACAGACGCTGCCCAAGAGATGCCCAATGATGCGCCTGATGTACAATAAAGTCCATAATGATAGCCAATAAAATGGAAAATAAATAAATATTAATTAATATATGTACACAAATAAACACAAACAAAATACTCACCTGAGGCTGCGTTGCAGCCGCCACACAGCTGCCCATGGTGGAGCAGCATCTGACCTATGGGCACCGACGACGCACTAAAGATGTCCAGCGATGTCCAGGATGATCGACGATGACATGGAAAATAAATAAAAAAACCTGACCTATGGGCACCGACGACGCACAAGATATGTCCAACGATGTATGTTGTGGCGTCCAGCGATGTCCAGGATGATCGACGATGATGTAAAAAACAAACCTAAATTAATAATAAAAACACATAAAAAAAAACAGCACAAATACTCACCTGAGGCTGCACTGCAGCCGCCACACAGCCGCCCATAGCTGTGCCTGATCCGGTCCCTCGATGTCCACGACGCATGCAGGGATGCACAACGATGTCCAAGAAGATCGGCGACGCCATTAAAAAACAAGTAAGAACGTTGCTGTCGGACGCAACCGACAGCGAAATACTATTTCACGTCCCAGTTATTTTATATTAATAAAATATTCTTTTCAAACATATATATATAATTTAACAAGTCAAAAGACAAGGTCAAAGGTCACAAAGTCATTATTTGGCGCGTTATTGGCTCAGAAGCTGCAGATGTTTCAGTTTTGATTTGCCACGCCCCCAGTGGCCGTAGACATGTGCATAGAGTGGGCGTTCAGGAATATAACTGTAAAGTTTGGATGCTTACACTCGAATAATGCAAAAAATTACAGGGTATTTTTCTGTATGTCACGCCCCTTTTGGGGCGTAACAATAATTTTTGGGGAATCGATAGAGGAGGCCCCCAGTAACTTAACATCTAATTTTAAAGCTTCTAGCACTAAAACTGAGAGTGATATAAGCTGATATTAGTTGCCACGCCCCCTGAGGGCGTAGATATATCCGCCATAGCTTTTCGATTGTGGGATGTTAACCCGAGTATATATACCAAATCTCAAGTCTCTAGCATCAATGGTGCTCAAAATATAACGAAACTAGTAAAATCACTATATCTTCAGATCCGATTTGCCACGCCCCTAGTAGGCGTGGCCATAAAATTTTTTGGGCGATCCTTATAGGAGCGTAACAGTAACCCACGTGCCAAATTTGGGCGTTCTAGCCTTAAAACTGTAGAAGATACAGTTTGACCCGATTTGCCACGCCCCCAATGGGCGTAGATATATCCGGCATAACTTTTTGATTTTGGGATGTCGACATGAGTGTTCAGTTAAAATCTCAACTCTCTAGCCCTTCTAGAAGTAGTGTTTCTGAGATAAAGGAAAATGAATTTTCCGATTTGCCACGCCCTTAGTGGGCGTATCGGGAAAATCTTGACACTTTATCAGACGAGGGTATACACGAGTATATATTTCAAATTTCAAGTCTCTAGCTTCAATAGCGTGGAAATGGTTTGCGTTCATACGGACAGACGGACAGACTGACAGACGGACAGACGGACGGACAGCATGACGGACGTTGCACAAACTCAATATACTATATCACTACGTGAAATAGTATAAAAACATATACATTAGTATATATACACACGCTAATTTAACACTTACTTACCTTCACACAGCTGCCCCTGGCGGCGCCTTACTTGACCAAGAGGCGTCCATAGATATCCCCCGATGCGCTCCAGCGATGTCCAGCGATATCCTCAGATGTCCAGCGACGCCACAAAAACGAAAAAAATACATATATATAAATATATGTAACTGCCAAACGATGAAATAGTTACCCGAGTATTAATCTGCGCCAACCTGCTACAAAAGGCGCATCCAGATGTCCAGCGATGTCTACGAATGTCTAGGACTGCGAATGACAAGGATTGGAACAGGTGTTTGCTTACATACACGCATACACCTGTTGCTCGCTGACACACAAAGTCCATTAAAGCTGTAAATAAGAAACGAAAATTGTTAATTGTTAATTGTATATATATATGTTAATTTTGTATTATTTATTACTTATTGTTAAATTTAAGATTTATTTATTGTTAGTATTAAAATTAATTTATTTATTTATTCACTTTATTGTTATTGGTTAAGTAACCTACCCCAACGAGGCCGCAGCTTAATTGGCGACATGCCAACTTAGCGGCCACGCCAATATCGATGAAATATCGACCGGCACAAGTAACGAAGGCGCCAACAACACAATACGTTACGCGACTACAAAACCGAGAGAAGTTGCTCAAACCCTAGAGTAATCGGTCGGATTTAACATAATCTATAGCCCAGCGGTCGAGGCCGGAGGTGGTGTTCGCTGCGCCGCTCCTCCAACACATTTCAATCGCGAACACTGCATTGTACACCGAGACAAACTCTATTGAAATAAAATTAAAGTAAATAAAAAGCAAAATAAATTTTCTTATTAATTCTAAATGGGAAACATATAAAATATAAAATAACAAGTAAGAAAACTCTAGTCGAGACCGCTCGACTAGGGTATACCCTGAACCCTGCGAAGAACCGCTGTTCCAAGCATTCTTCATTTCTTTTATATACACATGCATATGTACGTTCATTACAAGCAAAACATACACATACACATACACATTCAAATACACAGGCGCAAGCACACACAAGCGCAAGTCGGTGCGTCAGCTGTTGTTTGGCTACTATTTGCATGTGATGTTATGGGAAATTAAATGCTTAATAACTTTTTTCTCGACGAACGATTTTGAACAAACTTGTTGGGCGTGATCATGTCATCCATATGTATGTATGTGTCAAAGCACGTCTCTAGTATTTGATATACGGGACTTACAAATTTGAGTCGAAAATTTAACAAAAACCGAAATTGCGTAAGGCCCAACTTACACTAAATGCTAAATTTGAAGACTCTAGCTATAAAGATGAATTAGATAGATAAATAAATTAATTAAAAAAAAAAAAACAGTACAACTAAAAACAAATTACACTGCAGCACGGCTAAGCATGAGCTAACATATAGCCGTACAGTGCGTGGCGAGAGCAACCATAAAACGCCAGTAAAGGCACCATCTGGTCAAGACAATGGCCGCCATCAACAGCAGCAAACACAGCAGCTGAGCTGCAGCCGCCACACAGCTGCCCAAGGTGAAGCAGCATCTGACCTATGGCCACCGACGAAGTCCAGAAGATGTCCAGGATGATCGACATGACATGACATGGAAAATAAATAAAAATTAATACATATATATATATATATATATATATATATATATATATATATATATATATATATATATATATATATATATATATATATATATATATATATATATATAAATAACTAAATACACGTATTTGCAGTTGTTGTTCTGGCTGCTGTTGTTGTTGTTGTTGCTGTTGCTCTGGCTGCTGTTGCTGCTCTTGCTCTGGCTGCTGTTGCTGCTGCTGCTGCAGTTGTTGTTGTTGTTGTATTGTTGTTGACGCTGCCTAACCCTCATCTGCAGCCTCCTAGCGTATTCGCTTTTAAATTTTGGCGTTCTGAATGGGTAGTCCGTATCAGAAAATTCATCCTCCTCGGACTCATCCATCTCGCCACATCTGCGTTTCAATGGCGATTGCCATGAAACTATATTGGCTGAGGCTGCCATTGGTTGAGCTAGTTCGTGTGGCAGCAATGGTGGCACACTGGAGAGCCATCTCTGGACTCCAGATATTATTGTTGTCTGGCATCTCGGGCATGGCGTTCGACTATTCATCGGTATAATGGCGTGACAGCTGTTGTTGGAGTTGTTCGAGTTGGCAGCTGCCATGTGGGGAGGGGGGGTTGGCTGGAGGTGTGGACGGTAACAATAACAGTGACTTAATTACCAACAATAAATAAACTTAACTAAATTTTTTTTTTACATTAATTTATACAATAATTTTCTTTTCTCTTTTTTGCAGCTATTTTAGGACTTGGTGTGGGGAATCGGCGGCTCTCATGGTGCATTGGCCTCCTTGCCAGCTAGCTTCAGGCGCACACACATACACATCCACATGCGTAAGTATGCACCTGTCGCTATCCTCAGCTTTGGTTGAAGAAAATTTTAATCTTCTTCTTTTTCTTTCCAGCCTCCGAACATCTATGGACATCACTGGGCTTTAGAGGTGCGCCCTCTGGAGCAGATCATGGGCCGCCGTGTGGCGGCAGCGTTCTATACTCGGGTAAGTATTTTGTCAGGTTATGTTTATATTACTTTTTTTCTTCTTTCCTTTTAGTTGCTGGGCATCTGGAGGACTTCACTGGAGCATCTGGAGGGCGTCGATGGACATCTTGCGGCCATATCGTAGTCGCCCCTTGGTCAGGGCAGGCACCGCCAGGGAGTAGCTGTGTAAAGGTAAGTGTATGTATTATTAATGTGTGTTCATATACTAATGTATAGGGATTTCATTGGCGTCGCCGGTCTTCGTGGTCATCGTTGGACGTCTTCATCATCGTAAGACATCTCTTGGACGACGCCGGCGCTCATTGGTAAGTTATGGTGCTGCATTGGGCAGCTGTTTGGCGGCTGCAGCGCAGCCTCAGGTAAGTACGTTGTTTGAGTATTTATTTTTTATATATATATTTACTAATATATATTTGTTTGCCATGTCGCCGCATGTCATCCTGGATTTCTTTGGATGCCCTCATCATCATCGCTGGACATCTCCTGGATGGCGTCGGTAATCGTTGGTCAGGAATAGTGCCGCCTTGGGCAGCTGTATGGCGGCTGCAGCGCAGCCTCAGGTAAGTGTGTTGTTTTAGTATTTTTATACCCTGAACCCATTGAAAATGGGAATTCAGGGTATAATGTTTTTGTTGAAAGGCGTATGTATGTGACAGGCAGAAGGAGGCGTGGCAGACCCCATAAAGTATATATATTCTTGATCAGGATGACAAGCCGAGTTGATATAGCCATGTCCGTCCGTCCGTCTGTCCGTCCGTCTGTCCGTATGAATGAACGCGTCGTTCTTAGAACCTACAAGAGCTAGAGACTAGAAATTTTTTATGTAGGTTCCTGTATAGCACGAAAAGATCGAGTTTGTTTCAGAAATTCGATAACTGTTATCGTTTTATTGTTATCGATTAAAAACGAAAATCTAAATTCAGCTATAAAATTCTATCTAATTCATCTTTCTAGCTAGAGTCATCAAATTTTGCATTTAGTGTTATATAAGCCTTACGCAATTTCGGTTTTGTTAAATTTTGGGTGCCACGTCCCCTTCGCCTCAAATTTGTAACTCCCGAATATCAAATACATACGAATTACATGATCACGCCCAACAAGTTTAATCAAAATCGTTCGACTAGAAAAAAGTTATTAAACATTTAATTTCCATTTGCATTGCGATACAAAAAGAACCCCAAGAACAGCTGACGCAACGACTTGCGCTTGCGTACGTGAATTACCAGTGGGAGCTGTTTACTGGTGTAATACGGTACATGTGTATGTACTTTGCTGCCTTGCGGCGATATATGTATGTAAACATATGTGTGAATATGTATGTATGTGCATATATGTATGTTATACATATATGCAGAACCGTCTTGAAATGAAGAACGTCTGATCAGTTTGAATGTCAGTTATCTACTGATTTATTTCTTATGTCTTTTCTTAGATCTATGTACATATATAAATTATTCTAAGAACGCAGTCTCGTCGCTTGAGTCTGCGTTGGTGTAGAGGAAGAAAAGGTTGTGCGGTGTTGGGTTGGTAACTCCTCCCTCCCCAAAGTGAAGCGAAGGTCATAACAACTGAAATTCGTTGGTTTCAGTTGTTTGTCTTGAGCGTAGTTGGTAGTTCTTCTGGTTGTGATTTGTGAGTTAGGGGCTTCCGAGACCAACTCAACACATAAAGATGTCCATAATCCGGGAATATGTTGTTGTGTGTGATCCTTTATCTTGATCCTTTATGATAGTGAATCCTTGAGTCGTTTAATTGTTTTGGTATTTACTTTTTTCCAGGTAGTTCTGAAATAGTGAGAGGTTTTGCTAGCATGTTTTACGAAAATATGTCAATGGTTGGTTTTGTTTTCATTTTTTCTTATTTTGGATTTATGGATTTTTTTGTAATGGTTTTTGATTGGTTTTTTGGTTATAGAAATTTTGTTCTATACGGCAATGTTCATAAGCTTCTTCTAATTTTTGGACTTTTTGATTTTATTAAGGTTTTAAGTGGTTCTTTGAGGCTTACTAAAAATGTATTCAAACAAATGTCATCGTAAAGTTTTGTTTTCATTTCTGGATCTTGGTTTTTTTGTATCAGAGCTGTCAATTGGGCTTTGACTTTTAAAATACTATAGAAAAGCTGTCCCATGGACAAGTTTTCCGGGAATGATTGTAAGTCACGAATCAACATGGCTTCACTTTTCTTGCAACCATAACGTTGTGTTAAATTAGCTTTTATATTTTCCCAGTTAAGCTCTGCTTTAGACAGTCTCAGAACGTCACTGGCTCTACCGACAATTTTATTCCTGATAGCTCTTAGTAGAAGTAGGTAGTACGGTGTATTTTCGACTTCTTTAATCAAAGTATTTATTTCATCAATGTTGGTAATAAAGTCTTGTAGTAAGTTAGGGTTTCCGTCATAGTTAGGTAATTCTTTAATAAAGGCCAAAATGTCAGTAGGGTTTAATGTTGTCGAGGTATTAGTCATTATGCTATTTGAAGGCGTCAGATTAGGGGTGGATATTGTAGTTGCCAATGATTCTGATGCGTTGCCAGAGTCCATTGGTATGTTAGTAGAATTTGGCAAGAAAATATGTTCTTCGCTTATTTTCCTAGTATTATTATTATTATTATTACTATTATTATTAGTATTATAAAAACTTCTCGTAACTATAGATCTTACAAATGTGTTCTTAGGCATTTGATGACTTAAAATGGAATTTGCAAAGGAAATACATGTACATAAATATTATTATTATTGTTTTTTTTCAGATGTTTACGAGGGTCGAGTTATTGGGTTGCTGTGCTTTTTTTTATACCCTGAACCCATTGAAAATGGGAAATCAGGGTATAATGTTTTTGTTGAAATGTATGTAACAGGGAGAAGGAGGCGTGGCAGACCCCATAAAGTATATATATTCTTGATCAGGGAGACAAGCCGAGACGATTTAGCCCTGTCCGTCTGTATGTCTGTCCGTATGTTTGAACGCGTCGATTTCAGAAGATATAAGAGCTAGAGACTTCAAATTTTTTTTGGAAGTTCGTGTATATCACGATTCGATCGAGTTTGTTTCAAATATTCGATAACTATAATCTTTTTTATGTTATCGATTAAAAACCGATATCTTCATTTAGTTATAAAATTCTATTTAATTCATCTTTATTATTAGAGTCTTCAAATTTTGCAATTAGTGTTATTTGGGCCTTCTGCAATTTCGGTTTTTGTTAAATTTTGGATGCCACGCCCTTAAATTGCCCCATCGCCTCAAATGTGCTTTGGCACATACACACATATAAATGTCATGATCACGCCCAACAAATTTGATCAAAATCGTTCGTCTAGAAAAAAAGTTATTAAACATTTAATATCTCATATTTTCGGCCTCTTGCAGCAGCAGCAGGAGCTGATGAGTCATAATGCACAGTTAGCAGATTGTGAGCTTGTGCGTGCGTCTGTGTGTGTTCTTGTGCGTGCGTCTGTGTGTGTGTGTATGTATTGCTTGCTACATATGTACATATAAAGTAACGGAGAATGTTAGCGGTTCTTAGCAATCGCAGTTCTTCGCAGGGTTCAGGGTATCGCTTTTTCGAGCGGTCTCGACTAGAGCACTCTTACTTGTTACTAATTAGAATTTGTTTTCCATGTCGCCGCATGTCATCCTGGACTATTTTGGACAAACTCCAAAGTAATCCAGCAGTAGGCAAATTTAGAACCCGTACGATGGCAAATGATGGTCTCCGTGTGGAGTGCGACAGCATGTCCACATATGAGGTCATCATGGCGTCATTGAATGAAGACGGCACTCAACTCCACACCCACCAAGAGCGCAGCCAGAGGGGTATAGGGTGTGCATTAAGCACATCCACCACTCTACCCCCAGTGAATGGCTTAAGGCGCGCCTAAATGAGCTTGGCTATGAGGCAAAATATGTACGAAACATAAAAAGTTTCACTGGCAAGCCAGTAAACGTTTTTGAGGTGGCCAGACATTTTTTTAATTTGGGATCGAACCCTTCCCTTTTAGCAAAAAACGCACCTAAATCGAGAGATGGCATCTCAAAATGAGAGGGTAACTCAACATGGGGATTTAAGTAGCGAGCGTAGAGGTGTGGGCTCGAACCCCGGTGCGGTCATGTTGATATTTTTGTTATTTTTTCCCTTATTTAGTTATTTTGTATTATTAAAATATTCTTTTCAAACATATATATATATAATTTAAATCAAAAGACAAGGGGTCAAAGGTCACAAAGTCTTTTGGGCGCGTTACTGGCAGAAGTTTTGCACATGTTTCAGATTTGATTTGCCACGCCCCAGTGGCCGTAAACAAATAATTTTGGCATGTGCAAGAGGGGCGTTCAGGAATATAACTGTAAATTTTGGGATGTTACATTGGGAAAATGCAAAAATTACAGGGTATTTTTCTGTATGTCACCCCCCTTTTGGGGGCGTAACAATAATTTTGGGGAATCGATAGAGGAGGCCCCGAACTAAACATTTAATTTTAAATTTTTTCTAGCACTAAAACTGTGGGAGAATAAGCTGATATTAGTGCCACGCCCCCTGAAGGCGTGATATATCCGCCATAGCTTTTCGATTGTGGGATGTTAACCGAGTTTATATACCAAGTCTCAAGTCTCTAGCATCAATAGTGCGCAAAATATAACGAAACTAGTAAAACCCACCTATATTTTAGATATGCATTAAGCCACCACCCCAAAGTAAGGCGTGGCCCCCATAAATGATTTTGAGGAAAAAATCCTTACGAGCGTAACAAGGTTACGAAACGCCAAATTTTTGGCGTTTAGCTTCAAAAACGGGTAGAAAAAATACTGCATTGACTAAGGGTTGCTACGGCTCGAATGGGCCCGTAATATCCGCCATAGCTTTTTGAGTTTGGGACACGATTACGAGGCGCTAATTTAAAAATCTGAAATGTCAGCTCCAGCTAGAAGCTTGATAATACTAGGCAAGCACCGATTTCCGAAATGCCCCTAATTGCTGGGGGGTATATTAGGAAAATTTTGTCCTTACAAGGGGCAGAACACAGTATATCAAATTTAAAGGGTCTCTAGTTCAATAGCGGGAAAGGAAATTGAGCCTTCAAAAAACGGACAGACTTATTGAGAACAGCATAAACAAAAAACAAAAAACTCCAAAAAATATAACTAGTTATTACGTAAAAAAAAATAAACAAAGCCTACAACTAATTCGATGCAGAGAGTTCTCTAAGGCATCCTCACACCAGCTTGGTCGATCGTCACCCTAACATATAGCAGTGTGGTGCGAGGCAACGTCAGTCTTACGTCACCAAAAATAGAATGGTGTTTCCAAAGATGGCCAACACCAACAACAGAAACCGTCGCATCAGCGACACCAACAACAGCAACCCAGAGCAAGAGCTGCATCAGCCTCCATCACAGGTAGAAACCATGCTCCAATGGGTAAACATCTGAAAAGGCCACCCCTGCAATCAAGAGTATAGCAGCCACCAATCCAAATCTGGGCGACAATGGCCAAAAAAGGCAATTCCAGCAACACCGTTAACAGCATCTCTAGCAACAACAACGGATGCAGCAGCAAACGCAACAATTGGAGACCAGGGTGCAGCAGAAAATCGCCTGGCTAAACTAAACCAGCAGCTGCGTGACGAGGCATCCCTGGCAAGCACTGGTCGCCAACTACTGGCCCAGCCCCTAGAGTCGTTGCACCAAGCCATTAAATTGAACATGGACATGTTCAGCAGAATGCAGACAAAATGGAGCAACTGCTTACAGTCTTCATGCAGTTGATCCCCCAAATAGGCCAGCAACAGCAACATACAGCAACAGCACAGCGATCTGAAAACACAACAGCAAATGAACACAATAATGTATAGACAGAAATAGATAACTCATCTCCAACCACCAGTCACAACGACAACCAGCACCACCATCAGCATCGGGCTGCCATCCAAGCGCACACACAACTCCAAGAATGGCATCGCATATAAAATTGCCTTCTGGAACGCTGTGGAGTGCGCAACAAAATAACTAAATTGGAATTGTTTATGAAAAGGGGAAAGGCATACAAAAAATGCTAATAGCTGAGACGAAGATTCCCCAAAATTCCGATATCATCAACATTCCGGCATACAGCATATGCTGCCACTAACCCCAGCTCATACATGAGTGGTGGGGTAGCTACTCGTCAGAGCCGACGTCAGACATGCTGCTCTCCAAACCATCAGAACGCCATATGTTCAAAGTTCTCCAGTTGCGCTGCTACATACAAAAGACAAACCAGAAAGATGTAGTTTGTTGGGTTTTTGGCCCCCGCGGTGACTGGAACGCCAAGCACTCGGGGGGAGGGAAAAACACGCACTTGTCAAAGAGGCAAAGCTCTTTGAGCTCAATCCAGTCACACAGACGCTACAATGTGCTGGCAACTGGGGAGCCACCCATTACCCCTACGATAGACGGAAGCAACCATCGGCTATTGACATTTTCCGTATATGATAGCATGAATGGCATGCGTCTGAAAATACGATCCACAACAGAACTAGATTCGGACCATCTACCACTAGCATAGATCTCCATACTGGCCGATTCCAGAGGGCACCAGAGCCACCAGGTGGTGGCCCACCCTCACTAAGGATACCAGAGAATAAGACAAGGCAATTCCAGGACGCCTTAGGAGGCTAATCCATCTGAACACGGACATAGTATCCAAAGATGACATTGACGATGCTATAAATGTGTTTTAGGGAAAATCCAAGAGGCGGCCAGACAAACAATGGGCAACGCAAACCGACAACCTCACCACTGGCGTCACCCGGTACCAGTATTGGACAATGCTACTAAATCCTTGCTTGAATGGAAACAACGATGTAAAATAATCCTGAACGCCACCCGCACCCCGGAGCTCAGGCTCAGCCTCATGCAAATGTTCTTCATAATAGGGCCTACCAACTGAGGACTCTCCAGACCGAGGGCATTAGCAATAGTCCAAGGCCAGCCACCCAAACGTCAAGAAGGCAATTATTCCTGACTATGACGAGAAAAAGGGGCAACTCCCAAAATCGACATCAGCAATGGCAATAATAAATATCGTTTACTGTCACCTGTTGCGACCACCGACCTAGCAACAGTGCTGGCAACAATAGAAATACAAGATTCTCCCACACCAACACTGTCACCAGCCAAGCCACCAGACACACCAAACACTACTTACAAGGGTAACTGGACCGCTACTACAACCACCACCAATCTCCCAAGAGGCGATACTAGACGAAAGGCCGAAAGCCTCAGAATTAACCTTAAACATCTCTGGATGAGGACACGGAGACACCTGTGATTATGTAGAACATAAATATACATTAGAATATACATATATAAAACTATACGAACCACTCCCCCGAGGTAGCGCCCATCAGCTATACAGCCCAAGGCGGCACAAATCCGGGACAATGATTACCGAGGCATCCAAAGAAATCCAGGATGACATGCGGCGACATGGCAAACATATATATATTAGAAAAAATATAAAAAAAAAAAAATACTCAAACAACGTACTTACCTGAGGCGTGCCGCAAAACAGCCGCCCAAAGCGGCACTTATCCAAACCCAATGATCAGACGCCATCCAGGAAATGTCCAGCGATGATGATAAAGGGACCAAAGAAACCCAGGATGACATGCGGCGACATGGCAAACAAATAATTAGATAATATAAAAACTACACAAACAACATACTTACCTGAGGCTGCCCCCGCAGCCGCCAAACAGCTGCCCAAGGCACACATCCTGACCAATGATCACCGACGCCATCCAGGGGGACTTTCCAGCGATGATGATGAGGGCATCCAAAGAAACGGGATGACATCGCGACGACATGGCAAACAAAATATATTAGTAAAAATATATAAAAAAAATACTCAAACAACGTACTTACCAGGCGCCCCGGCCGAAATACAGCCCCCCCCAAGGCGACTAATCCTGACCAATGATCACCGACGCCATCCAGGAAATGTCCAACGATGATGATGAGGGCATCCAAAGAAACCCAGGATGACATGCGGCGACATGGCAAACAAATATATTAGTATAATATATATAAAAACTACACAAACAACATACTTACCTGATCATGCAGCCGCCAAACAGCTGCCCAAGGCGGCACACATCCAGACCAATGATCACCGACGCCATCCAGGAGATGTCCAGCGATGATGATAAAGGCATCCAAAAAATCCAGGATGACATGCGGCGACATGGAAAAACAAAATATATTAGTAAAAATATATAAAAAAATACACAAACAACATACTTACCGGCGCTGCCCCTGCAGCCGCCAAACAGCCCCCCCAAGGCGGCACAAAACTGACCATTAATCACCGACGCCATCCAGGAAATGTTTAGCGATGATAAATGAGGGCATCCAAAAAAATTTCGGATGACATGCGGCATGGCAAACAAAATATATTAGTAAAAATACATAAAAAAAAAATACTCAAACAACATACTTACCTGGGGGCTGCACCAGCCGCCCAAACACCCGCCCAAAGCGGCACTTATCCTGACCAATGATCACCGACGCCATCCGGGAAATGTCCAGCGATGATGATGAAGGCATCCAAAATAGTCCAGGATGACATGCGGCGACTTTAAAACAAATATATATTAGTAAAAATATATATAAAAAAAATACTCAAACAACGAAATTTACCTAAAGCTGGCTGCAGCTGCAAACAGCCGCCCAAAGCGGCACTAATCCTGACCAATGATCGACGCCATCCAGGAAATGTCCAGCGATGATGATGAAGGATCCAAAATAGTCCAGGATGACATGCGGCATGAAAACAAATATATTAGTAAAAATATATATAAAAAAAATTTTCAAACAACGTATTTACTTGGGGCCCCTGCGCTGCAGCCGCTAAACAGCCCCCGGCGGCACCCACAACTGACCATTAATCACCGACGCCATCCAGGAAATTTTTAGGATGATGATGAGGGCATCCAAAGAAATTCAGGATGACATGCGGCCACATGGCAAACAAATATATATTAGTAAAAATACATATAAAAAAATACTCAAACAACATACTTACCTGAGGCTGCACTGAGCCGTTTAAACAGCCGCCCAAAGCGGCACTTATCCTGACAATGATCACCGACCCATCCAGGAAATGTCCAGCGATGATGATGAAGGATCCAAAATAGTCCAGGATGACATGCGGCGACATAAACAAATATATATTAAAAAAATATATAAAAAAAACCCAACGCTTACCTGAGGCTGTGCCGGGCCCCCAAACAGCGCCCAAAGCGGCACTAATCCTGACCAATGATCACCGACGCCATCCGGAAAATGTCCAGCGATGATGATGAAGGCATCCAAAATAGTCCAGGATGACATGGACATGGAAAACAAATATATATTAGTAAAAAATATAAAAAAAAATACTCAAACAACGTATTCCTGGAGGCTGCCCCGCAGCCGCTAAACAGCCCCCCAAGGGCACCACAACTGACCATTAATCACCGACGCCATCCAGGAAATGTTTAGCGATGATGATGAGGGCACCCAAAAAGAAATCCAGGATAAATGCGGCGAATGGCAAACAAATATATATTAGTAAAAAATATATAAAAAAAATACTCAAACAACGTACTTACCTGGGGCCCGTGCTGCAGCCGCCAAACAGCCCCCTAAAGCGGGATTTTATTGACCAAGATCACCGACGCCATCCGGGAAATGTCCAGCGATGATGATGAAGGCATCCAAAATAGTCCAGGATGACATGCGGCGACATGGCAAACAAATATATATTAGTAAAAATACATATAAAAAAATACTCAAACAACATACTTCCCCCGGGGAGGCTGCACTGCAGCCGCCAAACAGCCGCCCAAGGCGGCACATCCGACCAATGGTCACCATCCAGGAGACGTCCAGCGATGATGATGAGGGCACCCAAAAAAATCCAGGATGACATGCGGGACATGGCAAACAAATATATTAGAAAAAAATATATACAAACACTATTTAAAATTTGCGCATAACTGGACCGCTACTACAACCAACCAATCTCCCAAGAGGCGATACTAGACGAAAGGCCAGAAAGCCTAAAATTTTCCTTGAAACATCTCTGGATGAGGACACGGAGACACCTGTGATTATGTAGAACATAAATATACATTAGAATATACATATAAGTATACTATACGAACCACTACCTTTAGGTAGCGCTCCATCAGCTATACAGCCCAAGGCGGACAAATCCCGGGCCAATGATTACCGGGGGCATCCAAAGAAATCCAGGATGACATGGCGAATTGGCAAACAAAATATATATTAGTAAAAATATATATAAAAAAAATACTCAAAAAAACGTACTTACCTGAGGCTGGCTGCAGTTGCCAAACAGCCGCCCAAAGCGGCACTTATCCTAACCAATGATCAAAGACGCCATCCAGGAAATTTCCCGCGATGATGATGAAGGCATCCAAAGAAACCCAGGATGACATGCGGCGACATGGCAAACAAATATATATTAGTATAATATATATAAAAACTACACAAACAACATACTTACCTGAGGCTGCGCTGCAGCCGCCATACAGCCGCCCAAGGCGGCACACATCCTGACCAATGATCACCGACGTCCAGGACGTCCAGCGATGATGATGAGGGCATCCAAAGAAATCCAGGATGACATCGCGACGAATAAACAAATATATATTAGTAAAAATATATAAAAAAAAAACTCAAACAACGTACTTACCTTGAGGCTGCCCCCGCAGCCGCCATACCCCCCAAGGCGGCACTAATCCCGACCACGATCACCGACGCCATCCAGGAAATGTCCAACGATGATGATGAGGGCATCCAAAGAAACCAGGATGACATGCGGCGACATGGCAAACAAAATATATTAGTATAATATATATAAAAACTACAAAACAACATACTTACCTGGAGGCCGCACCGCAGCCGCCCAGCCGCCCAAGGCGGCACATCCAGACCAATGATCACCGACGCCATCCAGAGATGTCCAGCGATGATGATAAAGGCATCCAAAAAATCCAGGATGACATGCGGCGACATGGCAAACAAATAAAATTAGAAAAATATATATAAAAAAATACACAAACAACATACTTTTCCTGAAGGCGCTGCAGCCGCCAAACAGCCGCCCAAGGCGGCACCACAACTGACCCTTAATCAAACCCACGCCATCCAGGAAATGTTTAGCGATGATGATGAGGGCATCCAAAGAAATTCAGGATGACATGCGCTGACATGGCAAAAAAATATATATTAGTAAAAATACATATAAAAAAATACTCAAACAACATACTTACCTGAGGCCGCACGCAGCCGCCAAACAGCCGCCCAAAGCGGCAATTTTTCCTGACCAATGATCACCGACGCCATCCAGGAAATGTCCAGCGATGATGATGAAGGCATCCAAAATAGTCCAGGATGACATGCGGCGACATGGCAAACAAATATATAAAATTAGTAAAAATATATATAAAAAAATACTCAAACAACGTACTTACCTAAAGCTGTGCTGCAGCCGAAACAGCTGCCCAAAGCGGCACTAATCCTGACCAATGATCACCGACGCCATCCAGGAAATGTCCAGCGATGATGATGAAGGCATCCAAAATAGTCCAGGGTGACATGCCGGGGTGTGGCAACAAATATATATTAGTAAAAATATATATAAAAAATACTCAAACAACGTACTTTACCTTGAGGCTGCGCTGCAGCCGCTAAACAGCTCCCCAAGGGGGACCAATAACTGACCATTAATCACCGACGCCATCCAGGAAATGTTTAGCGATGATGATGAGGGCATCCAAAGAAATTCAGGGTGACATGCGGGCCCAGGCAAACAAATAATTTTGTAAAAAAACATATAAAAAAATACTCAAACAACATACTTACCTGAGGCTGACTGCAGTTGCCAAACAGCCGCCCAAAGCGGCACTTATCCTGACCAATGATCACCGACGCCATCCAGGAAATGTCCAGCGATGATGATGAAGGCATCCAAAATAGTCCAGGATGACATGCGGCGACATGGCAAACAAATATATATTAGTAAAAAAATATATAAAAAAACTCAACCCCCCCTTCCGGGGCCGTGCTGCAGCCGCCAAACAGGCCCAAAGCGGCACTAATCCTGACCAATGATCACCGACGCCATCCAGGAAATGTCCAGGGTGATGATGAAGGCATCCAAAATAGTCCAGGATGACATGCGGCGACATGGCAAACAACATATATTAGTAAAAATATATATAAAAAAAATACCCCAAAAACGTACTTACCTGAGGCCGCGCTGCAGCCGCCAAACAGCTCCCGGCGGCACCAAAACCGACCATTAATCACCGACGCCATCCAGGAAATGTTTAGCGATGATGATGAGGGCATCCAAAGAAATCCAGGATGACATGCGGCGACATGGCAAACAAATATATATTAAATAAAAAAAATATATAAAAAAAATACTCAAACAACGTAATTTTCCTGAGGCCGTGCTGCAGCCGCCAAACAGCCGCCCAAAGCGGCATTATCCTGCCCAATGATCACCGACGCCATCCAGGAAATGTCCAGCGATGATGATGAAGGCATCCAAAATAGTCCAGGATGACATGCGGCGACATGGCAAACAAATATATATTAGTAAAAATACATATAAAAAAATACTCAAACAACATACTTACCTGAGGCTGCACTGCAGCCGCCAAACAGCTGCCCAAGGCGGCAAACATCCTGACCAATGATCACCGACGCCATCCAGGAGACGTCCAGCGATGATGAGAGGGCATCCAAAAAAATCCAGGATGACATGCGGGGGACATACAAACATATATATATTAGTAAAAATATATATAAAAAAAATACACAAACAACATACTTACCTGAGGCCGCGCTGCAGCGCCAAACAGCTGCCCAGGGCGGCACCACAACTGACCATTATTCACCGACGCCATCCAGGAAATATTTAGCGATGATGATGGGGGCATCCAAAGAAATTCGGGATGACATGCGGCGACATGGCAAACAAATATATATTAGTAAAAATATATAAAAAAAAAATACTCAAACAACGTACTTAACTGGGGCCCGGCTGCAGTTCCAAACAGCCGCCCGCGGCACTTATCCTGACTAATGATCACCGACGCCATCCAGGAAATGTCCAGTGATGATGATGAAGGCATCCAAAATAGTCCAGGATGACATGCGGCAAATCAAACAAATATATATTAGTAAAAATATATAAAAAAACTCAACGTATTTTACCTGAGGCTGTGCTGCGTTGCCAAACAGCCGCCCAAAGCGGCACTAATCCTGACCAATGATCACCGACGCCATCCAGGAAATGTCCAGCGATGATGAAAGCCATCCAAAATAGTCCAGGATGACATGCGGCGACATGGCAAACAAATATATATTAGTAAAAATATAATATAAAAAAAAACCCAAACAACGTACTTACCCGCTTGCGCTGCAGCCGCTAAACAGCCCCCAAGGCGGCACCACAACTGACCATTAATAAACCGACGCCATCCAGGAAATGTTTAGCGATGATGATGAGGGCATCCAAAGAAATTCAGGATGACATGCCCACATGGCAAACAAATATATTAGTCAAAATACATATAAAAAAAATACTCAAACAACATATTTACCTGGGGCCCGCATGCAGCCGCCAAACAGCCGCCCAAAGCGGCACTTATCCTGCCCAATGATCACCGACGCCATCCGGGAAATGTCCAGCGATGATGATGAAGGCATTCCAAAATAGTCCAGGATGACATGGGGACATGGCAAACAAATATATATTAGTAAAAATATATAAAAAAAATACTCAAACAACGTACTTACCTGGGGCCCAAAAGGCAGTTGCTAAACAGCCGCCCAAAGCGGCAAAAACCCTTTGACCAATGATCCCCGGGACGCCATCCAGGAAATGTCCAGCGATGATGATAAAGGGATCCAAAATAGTCCAGGATGACATGCGGCGACATGGCAAACAAATATATATTAGAAAAAATATATATAAAAAAATACTCAAACAACGTATTCCCCGGCTGCGCTGCAGCCGCTAAACAGCTCCCCAAGGCGGCCCCAAAACTGACCATTAATCACCGACGCCATCCAGGTATTTAGCGATGATGATGAGGGCATCCAAAGAAATTCAGGATAACATGCGGCGACTTTGGAAAAAATATATTAGTAAAAATATATATAAAAAAAATACACAAACAACATACTTCCCTTTGAGGCCGTTGCAGCCGCCAAACAGCTGCCCAAGGCGGCACAAAACTGACCATTATTCACCGACGCCATCCGGGAAAATTTAGCGATGAATGAAGGCATCCAAAATAGTCCAGGATGACATGCGGCGACATGGCAACAAATATATATTAGTAAAAATAATAAAAAAATACCAAACAACTTTACTTACCTGGGGCCCGGCTGCAGCCGCCAAACAGCCGCCCAAAGCGGCACAAATCCTGACCAATGATCACCGACGCCATCCAGGAAATGTCCAGCGATGATGATGAAGGCATCCAAAATAGTCCAGGATGACATCCAATGGCAAACAAAATATATTAGAAAAAAATATATATAAAAAATACTCAAACAACGTACTTAACGGGAGGCTGTGCTGCAGTTGCCAAACAGCCGCCCAAAGCGGCACTTATCCTGACCAATGATCACCGACGCCATCCGGGAAAAATGTCCAGTGATGATGATGAAGGCACCCAAAAATTTCCAGGATGACATGCGGCGACATGTCAAACAAATATATATTAGTATAATATATATAAAAACTACACAAACAACACACTTCCCTTTGAGGTTGCGCTGCAGCCGCCAAACAAGCTGCCCAAGGCGGCACAAAATCCCAATGATCCCCGACGCCATCCACGATTTGTCCAGCGATAATGATGATGGCACCCAAAAAATAGTACAGGATGACATGCGGCGACATGGAAAACAAATTCTAATTAAAAAAAAATTAAAAACAAAAACAACCCAAACACTACACTTACCTGAGGCTGCGCTGCAGCCGCCAAACAGCTGCCCAAGGCGGCACTAATCCTGACCAATGATCACCGATGCCATCCAGGAAATGTCCAGCGATGATGATGATGGCATCCAAAATACTCCAGGATGACATACGGCGACATGGAAAACAAATTCTAATTAGAAAAAATTAAACAAAAACAACCCAAACACTACACTTACCTGAGGCTGCGCTGCAGCCGCCAAACAGCTGCCCAAGGCGGCACTAATCCTGACCAATGATCACCGACGCCATCCAGGAAATGTCCAGCGATGATGATGATGGCATCCAAAATAGTACAGGATGACATACGGCGACATGTCAAACAAATATATATTAGCATAATATATATAACAAGAAAGCTCTAGTCGGAGGTGCCCGACTAGAAAATACCCTGAACCAAAAGAAGATAAATATTGTTTTTTTATATCTCTGAACCCATTGAAAATGGGAATTCAGGGTATAATGTTTTTGATCAGGAGACAAGCCGAGTCGATTTAGCCCTGTCCGTCTGTCTGTCCGTATGTATGAACGCGTCGTTCTCAGAACCTATAAGAGCTAGAGACTTGAAATTTTTTATTTAGGTCCGTGAATACCACGAAAAGATCGAGTTTGTTAAAAAAAAGTCGATAACTATTTTAATTTTAATGTTTTGGTTTTTGGCTTAATTTTAGATACCGACTCCAACTTTCCCCAAATATTTAAATTGAGGTTAGTTGCACTTAAAGCCAGTAAATGAATGGGTTTACATTTTTTAAAAATTGGAAAAATGTAATAAAATATGATGAACATAAGCTGAAAATTTCATTCAAATCCATTAATTACGCGCAGAAGTTATTAAACAAAACATTTGGCCAATCGGCCAAACACGTGACCAGCAACGCAAAACAAATTGTTTTCCTATACATGTGCACACATACACACATACACATTGAGTTGCGTGCATCTAGCAAATTCTCAAACCCGCAAGTTTCAGAGTACTTATTTCCAACAGATGGCGCTATGATTTGCTAATTATCAGCTGTTCAATAAATCGAAACAGGGATGGCACTATTCTGTCGAACCATAGATGGCGCTATTAGCAAAACAATTGAAATTGAATTGAATTTAGTTTTCTGTGCGATTAGACAAAATGCTAATTATGCAGTATTTTAAAAAACGCAGGTAGAGCGGGGTTTAGGTATCTCCTAGTCGGGACCCCGACTAGAGTTTTCTTACTTGTTTTCATATATAAATATCAAAAATTCTTGAGCTTAAACGATTATATAAGCTAAATATATATATGTATATATATATATATATATATATATATATATATATATATATTATTAGTAAAAATACATATAAAAAAATACTCAAACAACATACTTACCTGAGGCTGCACTGCAGCCGCCAAACAACCGCCCAAGCGGCACTTATCCTGAGCAATGATCACCGACGCCATCCAGGAAATGTCCAGCGATGATGATGAAGGCATCCAAAATAGTCCAGGATGACATGCGGCGACATGGCAAACAAATATATATTAGTAAAAATATATAAAAAAAAATACTCAAACAACGTACTTACCTGAGGCTGTGCTGCAGCCGCCAAACAGCCGCCCAAAGCGGCACTAATCCTGACCAATGATCACCGACGCCATCCAGGAAATGTCCAGCGATGATGATGAAGGCATCCAAAATAGTCCAGGATGACATGCGGCGACATGGCAAACAAATATATATTAGTAAAAATATATATAAAAAAAATACTCAAACAACGTACTTACCTGAGGCTGCGCTGCAGCCGCTAAACAGCTCCCCAAGGCGGCACCACAACTGACCATTAATCACCGACGCCATCCAGGAAATGTTTAGCGATGATGATGAGGGCATCCAAAGAAATTCAGGATGACATGCGGCCACATGGCAAACAAATATATATTAGTCAAAATACATATAAAAAAAATACTCAAACAACATAGTTACCTGAGGCTGCACTGCACCGCCAAACAACCGCCCAAAGCGGCACTTATCCTGACCAATGATCACCGACGCCATCCAGGAAATGTCCAGCGATGATGATGAAGGCATCCAAAATAGTCCAGGATGACATGCGGCGACATGGCAAACAAATATATATTAGTAAAAATATATATAAAAAAAAACTCAACGTACTTACCTGAGGCTGTGCTGCAGCCGCCAAACAACCGCCCAAAGCGGCACTAATCTGACCAATGATCACCGACGCCATCCAGGAAATGTCCAGCGATGATGATGAAGGCATCCAAAAATAGTCCAGGATGACATGCGGCGACATGGCAAACAAATATATATTAGTAAAAATATATATAAAAAAATACTCAAACAACGTACTTACCTGAGGCTGCGCTGCAGCCGCTAAACAGCTCCCCAAGGCGGCACCACAACTGACCATTAATCACCGACGCCATCCAGGAAATGTTTAGCGATGATGATGAGGGCATCCAAAGAAATCCAGGATGACATGCGGCGACATGGCAAACAAATATATATTAGTAAAAATATATATAAAAAAAAAATACTCAAACAACGTACTTACCTGAGGCTGTGCTGCAGCCGCTAAACAGCTCCCCAAGGCGGCACCACAACTGACCATTAATCACCGACGCCATCCAGGAAATGTCCAGCGATGATGATGAAGGCATCCAAAATAGTCCAGGATGACATGCAGCGACATGGCAAACAAATATATATTAGTAAAAATACATATAAAAAAAATACTCAAACAACATACTTACCTGAGGCTGCACTGCAGCCGTAAACAACCGCCAAGGCGGCACACATCCTGACCAATGATTACCGACGCCATCCAGGAGACGTCCAGCGATGATGATGAGGGCATCCAAAAAAATCCAGGATGACATGCGGCGACATGGCAAACATATATATATTAGTGAAAATATATATAAAAAAAAAAATACACAAACAACATACTTACCTGAGGCTGCGCTGCAGCCGCCAAATAGCTGCCCAAGGCGGCACCACAACTGACCATTATTCACCGACGCCATCCAGGAAATATTTAGCGATGATGATGGGGGCATCCAAAGAAATTCAGGATAACATGCGGCGACATGGCAAACAAATATATATTAGTAAAAATATATAAAAAAAAAAATACACAAACAACATACTTACCTGAGGCTGCGCTGCAGCCGCCAAATAACTGCCCAAGGCGGCACCACAACTAACCATTATTCACCGACGCCATCCAGGAAATATTTAGCGATGATGATGAGGGCATCCAAAGAAATTCAGGATGACATGCGGCGACATGGCAAACAAATATATATTAGTAAAAATATATATAAAAAAAATACTCAAACAACGTACTTAACTGAGGCTGTGCTGCAGCCGCCAAACAACGCCCAAGGCGGCACTTATCCTGACCAATGATCACCGACGCCATCCAGGAAATGTCCAGTGATGATGATGAAGGCATCCAAAATAGTCCAGGATGACATGCGGCGACATGGCAAACAAATATATATTAGTAAAAATATATATAAAAAAAACTCAACGTACTTACCTGAGGCTGTGCTGCAGCCGCCAAACAGCCGCCCAAAGCGGCACTAATCCTGACCAATGATCACCGACGCCATCCAGGAAATGTCCAGCGATGATGATGAAGGCATCCAAAATAGTCCAGGATGACATGCGGCGACATGGCAAACAAATATATATTAGTAAAAATATATATAAAAAAAAATACTCAAACAACGTACTTACCTGAGGCTGCGCTGCAGCCGCTAAACAGCTCCCCAAGGCGGCACCACAACTGACCATTAATCACCGACGCCATCCAGGAAATGTTTAGCGATGATGATGAGGGCATCCAAAGAAATCCAGGATGACATGCGGCGACATGGCAAACAAATATATATTAGTAAAAATATATATATAAAAAAAATACTCAAACAACGTACTTACCTGAGGCTGTGCTGCAGCCGCCAAACAGCCGCCCAAAGCGGCACTTATCCTGACCAATGATCACCGACGCCATCCAGGAAATGTCCAGCGATGATGATGAAGGCATCCAAAATAGTCCAGGATGACATGCGGCGACATGTCAAACAAATATATATTAGTATAATATATAAAAACTACACAAACAACACACTTACCTGAGGTTGCGCTGCAGCCGCCAAACAGCTGCCCAAGGCGGCACAAATCCTCACCAATGATCACCGACGCCATCCACGATTTGTCCAGCGATAATGATGATGGCATCCAAAATAGTACAGGATGACATGCGGCGACATAGAAAACAAATTCTAATTAGAAAAAATTAAACAAAAACAACCCAAACACTACACTTACCTGAGGCTGCGCTGCAGCTGCCAAACAACTGCCCAAGGCGGCACTAATCCTGACCAATGATCACCGACGCCATCCAGGAAATGTCCAGCGATGATGATGATGGCATCCAAAATAGTACAGGATGACATACGGCGACATGTCAAACAAATATATATTAGCATAATATACATAACAAGTAAGAAAGCTCTAGTCGGAGGTGCCCGACTAGAAAATACCCTGAACCAAAAGAAGATAAATATTGTTTTTATACCCTGAACCCATTGAAAATGGGAATTCAGGGTATAATGTTTTGATCAGGAGACAAGCCGAGTCGATTTAGCCCTGTCCGTCTGTCTGTCCGTATGTATGAACGCGTCGTTCTCAGAACCTATAAGAGCTAGAGACTTGAAATTTTTTATTTAGGTCCGTGAATACCACGAAAAGATCGAGTTTGTTAAAAAAAGTCGATAACTATTTTAATTTTAATGTTATCGATTAAAAACATTATCGAATGTTAGTTATAAAATTATATCTCCCACGCCTTTATATATATTTTTATGTAAGGTTTATATTTATTTTATCTAATTTTGGTTTTTGGCTTAATTTTAGATACCGACTCAACTTTCCCAAATATTTAAATTGAGGTTAGTTGCACTTAAAGCCAGTAAATGAATGGGTTTACATTTTTAAAAATTGGAAAAAATGTAATAAAATATGATGAACATAAGCTGAAAATTTCATTCAAATCCATTAATTACGCGCAGAAGTTCTTAAACAAAACATTTGGCCAATCGGCCAAACACGTGACCAGCAACGCAAAACAAATTGTTTTCCTATACATGTGCACACATACACACACACACATTGAGCTGCGTGCATCTAGCAAATTCTAAAACCCGCAAGTTTTAGTGTACATATTTCAATAGATGGCGCTATGATTTGCTAATTATCAGATGTTCAATAAATCGAAACAGGGATGGCACTATTCTGTCGAACCATAGATGGCGCTATTAGCAAAACAATTGAAATTGAATTGAATATAATAAAAATATAAGCTTATTTATTACCAAACCTTAATAGCAAAAATATTTTTTTAAATTTTTTAAAAAGCCCGCCTATTGAATGCATTCAGTGCTTAAAAGTCCATTTAAATAGAGGTGGGACTTTTGAAAATGTATTTACTTATAAATAAATTAGAGTATTTACATCATAAGAAATATGTGTGTATGTGTAAGTCATAGTCAAGGCCATACATATGTATGTTTGTACATATATGCATGTACAGTAGAAAACAATATATAAATATGCTTATCGAATTTTGTAATGTCATTACTAAAAAACTATACAAATTATTTTCTTTTAACATTAACATTAACTTACAAATAAACTTGAATTGTCAAAATAAGTTAACAGAGGGCACAATGCGCTTTTATAAGTTGAGTTGGGAGAATTCTATACTATGTTACGACTTTATTAGAAATAGTAATAAGTAGAAAATAAACAAAAAAATAATACATTTTTAAAAGAAACACAGCAGCTTTGCCGAAGCTTGAACCAGTGCCAAGGCTCGAACTCAGAAACATGGTCGCGCTTTCTCCATACTGTCGTCTCATCGTACACAGCCACCAATAGACATTAATATTTAGTTGAAAATGCAATACTAATATAACTCAAACAGAATTGGTTGAATAGAATTTGTAAAGAATACATAAATGAAAATTATACATACATACATATGTATGTATTTACGCTAACCCGTCATTGCATGTGCGATTCTTAGATTATTCTCATATGCATACACATACATACATATGAATATGTGTGTGTGACCACATATATAGAAAAACTGCTTAGGCAGTGGCTGCCACATGGTTTTGTTGATTAGTCAAACGTTTTGTTTAATAACTTCTGTGTGGCTTAATGGATTTTATTGAAATTTTCAGCATATGATCAACATATTTTATTGAATTTTTTAAATTAAAAAATAAATACAAATTAATTCTGGTATTGGCTTTATTTGCAACTACCTTCAATTTAAATATTTGGGGAAATTTGGGATCGGTATCCAAAATTTAATAAAAACCAAAATTGCATTAAATAGATATAAAACTAACAAAAAAATTACTTTAAAGACGTGGGAGATATAATTTAATAACTAACTTTTGATAATGTTTTTAATCGATAACATTAAAACGATGATAGTTATCGAATATTTGAAACAAACTCGATCGAATCATGATATACACGAACTTCCAAAAAAAATTTGTCTCCAGCTCCAGCTCTTATATCTTCTGAGATCGACGCGTTCATACATACGGACAGACGGACAGACGGACATGGCTATATCAACTTGGCTTGTCATCCTGATCAACAATATATATACTTTATGGGGTCTGCCACGCCTCCTTCTCCCTTTTACATACATTTCAACAAAAACATTATACCCTGATTTCCCATTTTCAATGGGTTCAGGGTATAAAAATAAGAGTACAACTAAAAATAAATTACACTGCAGCACGGCTAAGCATGAGCTAACATATAGCCGTATAGTGCGTGGCGAGAGCAACCATAAAACGCCAGTAAAGGCATCATCTGGTCAAGACAATGGCCGCCATCAACAGCAGCAAACAGCAGCGGCAACAACAACGACAGCCTTCCTCGGCGAGGATCGAGTCCCCAGCTCGTGCTGCAGCTGCTGCTGCTAATAGGACGAAAACGTCTTATAAGCCATATAAAATGGCCCTTTTCGACCGAACTCGAAATGCTGGAAAGGAGCGTAAGCACCAGCGCAAGCGAGCCTCGGCCTGGAGAGCATCGGCCACGAACAGCAACATCCATGAAGAAATGGCGCAGCATCGAGCAATCTGCCAGCAGCAAATTCGCGATGCACTGGAAAGGGATAGGCGTCAACAAGCGCCGGATCCACAATTGGCATCAGTAACAGCGACGCCAATAAGCAGCCGAAATCCTGCCGAGAGGCTGAGTCCCAGCAGCAGCTGAGGACTGCCAACAATGGAGGCCGACACCAGATCCACGAAGACGAATCAGCACCGAGCGATCAGATGCTGAAGGCTCTCGAGCTGAAAATAGTAATGTTCAGCCGTATGGAGGCGAAAATGGACCAGCTGTTTAATACTTTTTGCAGCTGGCGCCATTGATTCGCCAGCAACAGCCTGATCGCTCGGGGCAGTAGAGTGGCCTGGTATTCGGCCACCTGCAATATGCTGAAAGAAATTAAAATTAAAATAATGTAAACAAACGGCTAACACAAACTTACCACTTACCTGAGGCTGCACTGCAGCCGGAACTCAACTGCCCAAACCGGAGCAGCACTTGACCAAGGGGCAAGGACGATGATCAAGAAAAGTTCAGCGATCAATATGACGATGTCCAGAAAGATCGGCGACAACATGACAAATAAATAAAAATAATAAAAATTAATATATATAAAAAAAAAAAATATATATATATATATATATATATATATATATATATATATATATATATATATATATATATATATATATATATATATATATATATATATATATATAAATAACTAAATCTACGTATTTGCAGTTGTTGTTCTGGCAGCTGTTGTTGTTGTTGCTGTTGCTCTGGCTTCTGTTGCTGCTCTTGCTCTGGCTGCTGTTGTTGCTGCTGCTGCTGCTGTTGTTGATGTTGTTGTTGTAGATGCTGCTGCTGCTGTTGTTGACCCTGCCTAACCCTCATCTGCAGCCTCCTAGCGTATTCGCTTTTAAATTTTGGCGTTCTGAATGGGTAGTCCGTATCAAAAATTCACCCTCTTAGGACTGATCCATCTCGCCACATCTGCGTTTCAATGGCGATTGCCATGAAACTATATTGGCTGAGGCTGCCATTGGTTGAGCTAGTTCGTGTGGCAGCAATGATGGCACACTGGAGAGCCATCTCAGGACTCCAGATATTGTTGTTGCTAATTTAGCTTGTGGCGACATTATAGCCATCGACTTTGAATCTGTTATTGCTGCTGCTGCGTCCAGCTTGCGCCATGCGAATCCAGGGTGTGTCTAGTTTTTGGCGGCCTTTTAGACTGCTGTTGTTGTTGTTGGGCATTGATTGTCAGATGTTCGTCTGTTATGGTCTCAATGTCTATGTAGTGGCTCTCACTTCCACTGGTAATGTTGTGAAGTGAGACATTTGTGTTCAGATTTTTATTATTTGTTGCTGCTCTAGTGTGTATTGGGCTTGTGCTTGGGCTTGTGCTTGCGCGGGTATTTGGATTTGGTCTTGCGCTTGCGCACATATTTGTATTTGCTTGTAAGTTTACGTTTGTATTTGTGTGAGCTTTTGCAGCATCAGTCAAGTCAGTCGAATTTATGTGTGTGTGTGTGTATGTGTTGTTTAGTTCTGCCTTCTCTTTCAGTGGCTGTGCGCGCGCGCTCTTCGGCTTCATTCGTTGCAGGTAAGTACTGTTCGTGTTAATGTTTGTGTTTGTGTGTATTTGTGTCTGTGCTTGGGCAAGTGCGCGCTCTCTTAAATCTAGCTGAGCGAGCATGTTGGTGTTGGTGTTAGTGTTAGTGACTGTGGGTGTGAAACTTTCGAGTTTCGTTCTCTCGCCCTGCACTGCTTTGTTGGCGTGCGAATGTGTGCGACAGTGTGTATTGGTATTGTTTTTAGGCTTTCTTTTGGCGGCGGCAGCAACTGACGCCACTTTTGGCGCGGTTTTTCTGGCGCCGTTTTTTCTGGCGCCTTCTTGGGGCCCCCAATTACCTATCCAAGGAGAATATCTCCTCCAACAATGCCATGCTGGCTTCATCGGCCGTTTCGTTAAAGAACGATGAGTTGGGCGCATCTGAATCTGTCAGGGACAGTACAGACACGATACACTCACCGTTTTCTAGTGTCTCAATTTCTGCCGCTGCTGCGGCTGATTGTCGGCGGCTCCTCTGTCCAGCTGGCTCGCTCATCCCGAGTAGCATCTCCATGGAGTCGTCTGGTTCGTAATTGGCTGTCATCTCTTTAATTCGTTGAATTCGTTGCCTTCTTTTATGCGGCGAACTTTATTTGCAGTCACTTTAGTTAAAAAAAAACACTTTATGCACTTTATCCACTTGCTTGCTTCAATTGTTAATTGATTTGATTTTCACTTGTTTAATTTCCCATTTTTAGTAAATAACAAGATTTTTAATAGCTTTAAGTTTTAAATCATTTTTTTAATTTTCAAGATTTTTTACTCTCGTTTGTATGTTTGGTGAGGCCTGTCGGTGGCGCTCACGGTTGGATTGCGGCGGTGGGTATAGCGAGGACAGCGCACTCCACCTCCACCCTCGAGCGCTGCGCTTGCGATTCGACAAAGGATTGAATCGGGCGCTGGGCGAACGATGATCACAGGTCCGAATGATTACTCTTTGTGTTTTTGAGCAACTGGTCTCTGCCTTTAAATGGTGTAACTTTGTTTGTTGTTGGCGCCTTCGTTACATGGGTTGTTTTGTGCCGGTCGGGCATCTCGGGCATCTCGACTATTCATCGGTATAATGGCGTGACAGTTGTTGTTCGAGTTGGCAGCTGCCATGTGGGGGGGGTTGGCTGGAGGTGTGGACGATAACAATAACAGTGACTTAATTACCAACAATAAATAAACTTAACTAATTTTTTTTTTACATTAATATATACAATAATTTAGTTTTCTCTCTTTTTTTGCAGCTATTTTAGGACTTGGTGTAGGGAATCGGCGGCTCTCATGGTGCATGGGCCTCCTTGCCAGCTAGCTTCAGGCGCACACACATACACATCCACATGCGTAAGTATGCACCTGTCGCAATCCTCAGCTTTCGTTGAAGAAAATTTTAATCTTCTTCTTCTTATTCTTTGCAGCCTCCGAACATCTATGGACATCACTGGGCTTTGGAGGTGCGCCCTCTGGAGCAGATCGGCGCAGTCATGGGCCGCCGTGTGGCGGCAGCGTTCTATACTCGGGTAAGTATATTGTCAGGTTATGTTTATATTATTTTTTCTTCTTTCTTTTTTAGTTGCTGGGCATCTGGAGGACTTCACTGGAGCATCTGGAGGGCATCGATGGACATCTTGCGGCCATATCGTGGTCGCCTCTTGGTCAGGGCAGGCACCGCCAGGAGTAGCCGTGTAAAGGTAAGTGTATGTATTATTAATGTGTGTTCATATACTAATGTATATGGATTTCATTGCGTCGTCGGTGTTCGTGGTCATCGTTGGACGTCTTCATCATCATCGTTAGACAGCTCTTGGACGACGCCGGTGCTCTTTGGTGAGTTTTGGCGCTGCCTTGGGCAGCTGTTTGGCGGCTGCAGCGCACCTCAGGTAAGTGTAGAGTTTGTGTAGTTTTGTTTAATTTTTACTAATTTGTATTTATTTGCCATGTCGCCGCGTCAACCTGGATTTCTTTGGATGCCCTCATTATCATCGTTGGACATTTCCTGGATGGCGTCGGTGGTCATTGGTCAGTTGTGGTGCCATTTGGCCATACAAAAAATTACTGTAGGCGCCAATTTAAATGCATGAAATGTGCAGATGACCATGCTACGACAGCTTGCACTAAACCTAGGCAGGCAGCCCCGAAATGGGCTAATTGCTTGGCGGCATATTAGCAGCTATAAGGGCTGTCCTGCCTACAAGAACTAGGTCCAGGCTACAGTCGTATAAGGCTGCCAAAGAGCTGAAACAGATGAGGCAGAAGCAGCGGCGGCGTCAATAAATAACAAAATAAACATAAACAAGCAATCACAAAGGACTTTATTGTAAACAAGCAACAAAAAGTACATCAATTAGGACATCTAAAGAATGTGGCAAATTCTTACAATAACAACAATAATAATAAAACTAAAACTAATATTAGAAATAGTCACTCCAGCACGGCTAAGCATCAGCCAATCTTTAGTCGTAAGGTGGTGACGATATCAACCACATAACGCCAGTTAGGGCATCTACTAGCCAACTAATGGCCGTCATCACCATCATCAACAGCAGCAAAAACAACAGCGGCACCAGACCCCTATACGTGGTCAGTTGCTGCTGCAAACTTTAAAAGGGGAAGACGTATAAGCCATACAAGATGGCTCTCTTTGGGCGGACCCGCAACGTTGGCAAGGAAGGCACAAATCCCAGCGCAAGCAAGCCTCGACCGAGGAAGACTCGCCCATCGGCAGCATCAATATGCGCGAGGAAATCGCGCAGCATTTAGCTATTTCTCAGCAGCAAATACGTGATGCACTGGCAAGGAATATCCCGGAGAAATCCCCCTGATCCTCCAGTGGCACCAGTAGCAGCAACGCCCAATTGGAGCCCGCAATCCTGCTGAGGCACATTGGCCAACCTTTTCAGCAGCAGTTGCGTGCTGCCAATGATGATGGCCAACATCGGGCTCCGGATTCCCCAGATGACCAGATGCTGAAGGCTCTCGAGCTGAACGTCACCATGTTAAATATGGAGGGAAAATGGACCAGTTGTTCAATTGCTTTCTGCAACTAGCTCCATTGATTCGCCAGCAACGCCTGGCCATCTGGGGTGGGAGCCGGACAGATGGCCACCTGCAAATACATAACAATCCATTAATAACATGTTAGCAAATAATAAATTCAATTATACCTTGAACTGCACTGTTTAAATGGCCTCCACCTGACCAATGGGCACAGACGCTGCCCAAGGTGCCCAATGATGCACCTAGTGATGTACAGTAAAGTCCATAATAATGGTCAATAACAAAAAAAATAAATAAATTGAATTAATTTTGGACACAAATAAACACAAACAAAATACTTACTGAGGCTGCGCTCGCAACCGCCGGCCAAGGCGCCCATAACTTACCAAGAGCGCCGGCGCCCGTCAAAGTGTCTTACGATGATGATGAAGAGGTCAACTTTGACCACGAACACCGACGACGCCAATGAAATCCATATACATTAGTATATGAACATTAGTATTTTTTTAACAACCCCTTGCCGCCCGCCGGGGGAACGATATGGCCGCAAGATGTCCAGTGAAGTCTCTAGATCGCCTAAAAGAAAGAAAAAAAAATAATAAAACATAACCTGACAATATATTTTTAAGTATAGAACGCTGCCCCACGGCGGCCATGACTACGCCGATCTGCTCCAGGGGCGCACCCCCAAAAAGGTGATTTCCATAGGTGTTCCGGAGGCTGCAAAGAATAAGAAGAAGAATTAAAACCTTCAACGAAAGCTGGGGATTGCGACAGGTGCATACTTACGCATGGGATGGGGTGGGCGCCTGAAGCTAGCTAACGGAGGCCCAAGCACCAAAAATTTCCGCCGATTCCCCCCCCAAGTCCTAAAATGGGTGCAAAAAGAGAAAACAAAATATTGTATATATTTTAAAAAAATTTTAGTTAATTTATTTTTGTGGTAATTAAGTCACTTTTTGTTCCTCACACCTCCAGAACCCCCCCCATGGCGGCTGCCGCTCGACAAAACTGTCACGCCTTATACCGATGAATGTCGAGATCCCAGATGCCCGACCCCAAAAAAACCCATGTAACGAAGGCGAAAACAAACAAAGGCCCAAAAGGCGAGCCGGGCCAAAAACACAAATTCATTCGGACCAGTCATCGTTCGCCCAGCCCCGTTCCCCTTGTCGAATCGCAGCGGCGCTCGAGGGGGTAGTGCGCTGTCCCTCGCTATCCACCGCCCAATCCAACCAGCGCCCCGGCGGCCTCCCTACAAAGGAGTAAAATCTTGAAAATAAAAAAATGATTTAAAACCTAAAAACTTTAAAAATCTTGTTTTTCAAAAATGGGGGTTAAACCGTGAAATCAAATCAAACAAGGGGAAAACAATGCAAAAATGCTAAGTTTTCTTTTTTAACCAAAAAATGCTGCAAATAAAGTTCGCCGCAAAAAGGGCCGGCCGTTAAAGGATGACGGGCCAATTACAACCAACGCTCCATGGAATGCTCCGGGATGAGCGAGCCGGGTGGAAAAGAGGAGCCGCCGACAATAAACACCCGGGAGCGGAAAAGAACCCCAAAAGGGAGGATTGTTGTATGTTAAATTAGAGCGCCCACTGTTCTTTAACAAAAACGGCCGATGGCCAGCATGGCTTGTTGGAGAGATATTCTCCTTGGAAAAGGCAAATGGGGGCCCCAAGGCGCCGCGGCAAAAGTGGCGTCAGTTGCTGCCGCCGCCAAAAAAAAAGAAGCTTGCAAATAAGGTTGAGCGGTTTCGTCACGCTCAAAGTCAACAGGGGGCGAAAAGAAAATATTCCGCTCGCTCTGAGCAAACAATTTTTTTTTTGTCTGAATTGGTCTTCGCATGAGGTTGTTTTTTGGGTTTTTTTCGTCGATCTTTTTGCTGAACATCTGTTCACGAGCGAAAATTTTTCTGGTCGCGAAACTGAGCCTCAGTAAAAAGAGAAAATGACTGAAAAAGTCAATGCAAAGGTCTTTTGGTACTCTTACATTAATTTGCCTTGTTGGAAAAATTGATTTTTTTTTTGGTATTAAGATGTTATTTAACTAGTACTAAACTTATACTGTCTATTGTTAAGTTAAATAACTAATTATACTTTAAATTGTGTGCCTTATTGAACTTCACCGTTCTTTTTAATATGAAATGCAGGGCTAAAAATTAGTTCTAGTGTAGTTAGAACTACCTTTTGGAGCGCATTTAAATGTTGGCAATTAAACGATATCATTAAAAAAATTAAAATATTTAGTAAATGTAAGATCAAACTTGCGACGCAAGAATATTTTCGTCTTTGTTAATACTATAAAAAAATCGTTTGCATCGCACATGAACATGCATCAGTCGCTCAAAGACCTTTTTGTTAATTTTACTCAAGCGTTCGCTCGGGTTCTGACCGAAACAAATGAGAAACGAAAAAAACGGTTGTAGTCCGACCCGCGGGGCGAACTGAGCGAAGACCCTTTTTTTCGCTCACTCGCAGCATTTCGTCAAATACTCAGTGAACACGGGTTATTCGAAGACCACGCAAAATGCTCAACTTTTTTGCGAGCTCTTTAAAAACAATACCAATACACCTGTCGCACATTCGCACGCCAACAAAGCAGTGCAGGGCAGAGAACAAACTCGAAGTTTCACCCCCACAGTCACTAACACTCACCAACACCAACATGCTCGCTCAGCTATATTAAAAGGGCTTGCCCAATCACAACACAAATACAAACACAACATTAACCGAACAATCTAACAATGAAGCCGAAGGCGCGCGCACAGCCACTGAAAGGGCAGAACAAACAACACATACACACACACATAAATTGGGTGTTTGCCCTGGCTGTGCCACGAAATCAAACGTAAACCAAAATACAAATATGTGCGAAGCCAAGCCTTGCAAATCCGCGCACAACCAAAGCACTAGCAAAAAGCCCAATCACTGGGCGGCCCAAATAATAAAAAAACTGTCTCCTTCCCCCAACTTACCTTGGAGGTGAGGCCTTCAGAAAGAGACCTAACGGAGGGACACCCCGACTCGCCCAGCAACAACAACAACAGCAACGGTCAAAAGGCCCCCAAAAACTAGAACCCTGGTTCGTGGCGCGCGGGGGCAGCACCCAATCGTGCAAAGGGTCCTGGCTTAATGTGCCCAAGCAAATCGAACCCAATATTTTGGAGTCCAAGGGTTCCAGTGTGCCCCTTGCTGCCCGAATTGCTCAAATGGCGGCCTCGCCAATATAGCCGGCTCGCCATTGAAACGCAGATGGGGGAGTGGATGGAGGATGAATTTTCGCGGACTCCCATTCAGGCGGGAACAACGGGGGGGAGGGGGCTGGCCAAAAAAGCCCCAACACAGCGCGCAACAGCCCGGCGGCGGCGGGAAACCGGCCGGGGAACCAAAACGGGGCCGGCAACCCGCAAATACGTGTTTGGTTATTTTTTTATATTTATATATTTTAAATTTATTTTTTTTTATAAATAATTATTATTTTTTTTTTTTATTTAAATTTTTTTTATTTTTTTTTATTTGTCTGTTGTGGTTTTCGGACTCGTCTTTGATCCTGAATTTTCTTGATCATCGCGCCCCGGTCGGGGCCCGGTTTGGGACGGTTCGCGCGTCGGTAGTAAGTGGGTTTTTTGTTGCCTTTGTTTACATTTTTTAAAATTTCTTTCGGGATGGCAGGTGGGAATCCGGCCCTCCCCCGTGAGCGATCAAAGGTTTGGGGGCGACCCAAAGGCCGGGTGAAAGTAAACGGGGGTCCATTTTCCTGGGCTGAACTGTACCGTGGGCCTTGGCATCGGGTCCGGTGCGGATTCGCTTGTGGTTGGGGTCGGCCCCGTTTTGGCGGTCCTCGGCTGCGCGGACTCGGGCCCCTCGGCGGTTTCGGCGCTTTGGCGTCGCTGTTAACTGGATGCCCGTTGTTGACCTATCCCTTTCCGGTGCATCCCCAATTTTTGCTGGCAATTCCGTCTCGCCATTCTTCTGGTTGTTGCTGTTCGTGCCCATGCTCCAGGCAAACTGCTTGCGCGGGCACGCCCCGCATTTCGGTTGGGAAGGGCCATTTTGGCTGGCCTTTCCCTTCGCGGCTGCGCGGCGGGGCCGATCCCCCGAACGTCGTTTTTGTTCCCGCTGTTTTGCTGTTGATGGCGGCCGTCTTACAAGGCCTTTCGGCGATGGTTTCTGCCGCACTTTCGGCATATGTTGCTCGTAGCCTTCCCTGTTTTATTTTGTTGTACTCTTATTTTTTGCCTGAACCCTTGAAAATGAAATCGGGGGATAATGTTTTTGTTGAAAGGAAAAGGGAAAAAGGCGGGGGCCCCAAAGAGGGTAAGGGTGACAAGCAAGTTGATAAAGCCGTCCTCTGTCCTCTTCCTATGTATGAACGCGTCGTTCTCGCCTACAAGAGCTAGAGACTTGAAATTTTTATGTGGGTTCCTGTATAGCACGAAAGATCGAGCTTGTTTCAGAAATTCGATTCTGTTATCGTTTTATTGTTATCGATTAAAAACGAAAATCTAAATTAAACTAAAAAATTCTATCTAAATCATCTTCCTGGGTAGAGTCTTCAAATTTTGCATTTAGTGTTATGTTAACTGCAATTTCGGGTTTTCTTAAATTTTGGGTGCCACCTTCGCCTCAAATTTGTAACTCCCGTATATCAAATACTAGAACTTTGCTTTGGCACATACATAATATGTATGACATGATTACGCCCAACAAGTTTGATTAAAATCGTTCGTCTAGAAAAAAAGGTTATTAAACATTTAATTTCCCTAACATTGGCATGAAATAGCAGCCAAAGAACAGCTGACGCAACGACTTGCGCTTGTGTATGCGTGCGCCTGTGTATTGTGTGTGTATGTTTTGCTTGTAATGAACGTGCATATGCATGTGTATATAAAAGAAATGAAAATGCTTGGAATAGCGGATCTTCCGGGGTTCAGTCGAGCGCAGTCGACGGTCTCACTTGAGTTTTTTCTTGTTTATTTTGTATTTCGCCTGTCGCAGCTTCCGTCTCATCTGCTTTGCTCCTTAGCAGCTTTATAAGATTGCAGCCTGGACCGGGCTTCTTTGGGGAACAGGACCCCCCTATGGCTACTAATATGCTCCACCGCAATTAGCGCTTTAGGGCTGCCTGTCTAGATTTGGCGGGCGGTCGAAGCGTGCTCTTCTGCACGCTTCATACATCAAATGCCGCCTACAATAGTTTTTCGTGTGCCCAAATGCCTGGCGATGGCATTGCGGAGGATCGATCGGCAACAGCCTCTCGACCCTCACCCGCCCAGCTCTGTGAGCTCCAGGATGCGGGTATGGCTGCCATCCATTTTGGCTGCAACTCCACCTAGAACACGTTCACAGGCCCGTGAAACGTTTCTTTACGTTTTTAACGTAGGGTATCTCATTCCCGAATCTTTGCCGCGCCTTAAGCCATTCACAGGGGTAGAGTGGTGGATGTGCTTAATGCACACCCTATACCCCTCTGGCCCGCTGTTGGTGTGTGTGTAGGTGGGTGCCATCTTTATTTAAAGTCTCCATGATGGCCTCGTATGTTTGCATATTATCCATTCTATGCAGACCATCATTGGGCTTGTTCTTGTGATGTTTTAACTGCTGGATTGCTTTGCAGCTTATCCAGCAGTGGTATAACGCTTTGGTGTTATTGTTATCTATTTGCGGCTGCTGTTGTTGCTCTTCAGCTGGGCATGACTGGCAATCCATTTGCTGCTCAATTTCTTGCTGTTTTTTGCTCTGGCTGCTCTGGGCTGCTGTTTTTGGGCTGCAGCTGCTTTTGGCTGCTGTTGTTGTTGTTGTTGCTGCTGCTGCTGTGCTGTGCTGCTGTTGCTGCCGCCTCTGCTTGACTCTCATCTGCAGCCTCTTGGCGTAATAGCTTTTGAATTGTGGCGTTTGGAATGGCGAGTCCGGGTCGAAAGATCTTCTTCCTCGGTTTCTCCATTTCGCCACATCTACCTTCAATGGCGATTGCCATGAAGCTGAATTTCTAAACTGCCATTGCTTGTGGCGTTAATGGGGGCAATGGTGGCACCTTAAAAGTCGCCCTTGCTTCGGTGTATTTAAATTTAAATTTAAGTTTGAATTTAAATTAATACCTCGTTGCCATAATTGGCATTGCGCTTGCGCTTACGCTCCTGTTGTAGTTGCTTTTTTTGTTTGTATCTGTATTAGTGATCATTGTGGCCCCGTTCGTCTTACGTTTTCTTTTTTTGTATTGGGGCTTTAATTGCGTTCGTCAGTGTATCGGCAGTCTTTACGTTTTTTATTTGTATTTGTCTTTGCGTTTGCAGTGTCCCGTCAAAGTGTTCTTTTATGTATATGTGTGGTTTAGTGCTGCATTATCTCTCTTATTTGTCTTTGATCTATTTGTAGTGGCTTGTTATTGTGTGCGCGCTCTTCGGCTTCCCTGCGATGCTGTAAGTATTTGTGTCGGCTTTTATTTGTGTTTGTTGTTGAGGCTGGAAAAAATGCGCTCTCGGCTGCACTGCTTGTCGTGTGGCCTCTCTTAATGCTAGCTGAGGCTGGGCTGGGGTGTTAGTGTGATTGATACTTCCTGTTGTTGGTGAGAGTGACTTTTCATCACTTTCTCCCTCCTTTTTTTTGGCGCCTGACGCTACTTTTGGCGCCTTTTCTGGCGCTTTTTGGCCCTTCTGGGGACCCTTAAGTAGCCTCTCTGGGATCCATCTCCTCCAGCAAGGCAGGCTTTGCCGTTGTGTCGAAGAACGGGGGATCGATTCGTCTGGATGGATACCTCACCCCCTCCCCCAATGTCTCAGCCAGCCGCGGCTGCAGCTGCGGCTGATTGTCGGGCTCCTCTGGCCGGGGGGCTCGCTCATCCCAAGTAGCAGTTCCATGGAGTCGTCAGATTATAGTTGGCTGCCATCATATAGTTGTTTTTCTGCTTTTATGCGTCACAAAAAATCCAGTCACCAGTATATGTTCGATATATATATAAAATATATATATATTTATTCACTTTGTTTAAAAATTGTTTTTATTTATTGGCTTCACTTTGAATTTTTATTTTATATGTTTCCCATTTAGAATTAATAAGAAAAATTTATTTCTTTTATTCACTTTAATTTTATTTCAATAGAGTTTGTCTCGGTGTACAATGCAGGTTTCGCGATTGAAATGTGTTGGAGGAGCGGCGCAGCGCAGCACCACCTCCGGCCCGAGCGCTGGGCTATAGATTATGTTAAATCCGACCGATTACTCTAGGGTTTGAGCAACTTCTCTCGGTTTGTTGTCGCGTAACGTATTGTGTTGTTGGCGCCTTCGTTACTTGTGCCGGTCTGGCATCCCCAAGGCGGTGGTCGATATTTTATCGATAAGCCATCTAGGACTCAGATATTGTTGTTGCTAATTTGGCTTGTGGGGGCCTTATACCCCGGCTTTGAATCTGTTATTGCTGCTGCTGCGTCCAGCTTGCGACGAATGTGATCTGCGCCATGCGAATCAGGCTGTGCCTTGTTTTTGGCGGCATTTTAGACTTTGTTGTTGTTGTTGTTGGGCATTGATTGTCAGATGTTCGTCTGTTATGGTCTCAATGTCTGTGGTGGCTCTCACTTCCACTGATAATGTTGGGAAGTGAGACATTTGTGTTTAGATTTTTATTATTTGTTGCTGCTCTAGTGTGTATTGAGTTTTGCTAATCTTGTGCTTGCGCTTGCGCGGTGTTCCAATTGCGCTTGCGCTATTTATATTTGCTTGTAAGTTTACGTTTGTATTTGTGTGGGGCTATTGCAGCATCAGTCAAGTCAGTCGAATTTATGTGTGTGTGTGTTTTATGTTTTGTTTAGTTCTGCCTTCTCTTTCAGTGGCTGTGCGCCCCACTCTTCGGCTTCATTCGTTGCAGGTAAGTATTGTTCGTGTTAATGTTTGTGTTTGTGTGTATTTGTTTTCTGTGATTGGGCCGTGGCCTCTTTTAATATAGCTGAGCGAGCATGTTGGTGTCGGTGTTAGTGTTAGTGACTGTGGGTGTAAACTTTCGAGTTTCGTTCTCTCCCTTTGTTGGCGTGCGAATGTGTGTAAGCAGTGCACTTCTCGCTCGCACTGCTTATAATGGTGTTGTTTTTAGGCTTTCTTTTGAACTTTCTTTTGGGGCGGCAGCAATTTGGGCCACTTTTGGGCCTTTTTCTGGCGCCTTCTTGGGGCCCCCAATTAGCCTATCCAAAGAATATCTCCTCCAACAATGCCATGCTGGCTTCATCGGCCGTTTCGTTAAAGAACGATGAGTTGGGCGCATCTGAATCTGTCGGGACAGTACAGACAGTCCCTCACCGTTTTCTAGTGTCTCAATTTCTGCCGCTGCTGCGGCGTTTCGGCGGCTCCTCTGTCCGCTGGCTCGCTCATCCCGGAGCATCTCCAGGGTCGTCTGGTTCGTAATTGGCTGTCATCTCTTTAATTCGTTGAATTCGTTGCCTTCTTTTATGCGGCGAACTTTATTTGCAGTCACTTTAGTTAAAAAAAAAAACACTTTATGCACTTTATCCACTTGCTTTGCTTCAATTGTTAATTGATTTGATTTTTCACTTGTTTAATTTCCCATTTTTAGTAAATAACAAGATTTTTAATAGCTTTAAGTTTTTAAATCACTTTATTTTAATTTTCAAGATTTTTTTCTCGTTGTATGTTTGGTAAAACCTATCGGTGGCGCTCACGGTTGGATTGCGGCGGTGGGTATGCGGGGGACCACTCCACCTCCACCCTCGAGCGCTGCGCTTGCGATTCGACAAAGGGTTGAATCGGGCGCTGGGCGAACGATGATCACAGGTCCGAATGATTACTCTTCGTGTTTTTGGGCAACTGGTCTCGGCCTTTAAATGGTGTAACTTTGTTTGTTGTTGGCGCCTTCGTTACATGGGTTGGGCCGGTCGGGCTTGGGATCGACTATTCATCGGTATAATGGCGTGACAGTTGTTGTTCCAGGTTGGCAGCTGCCCATTGGGGGGGGGGGTGTTGGCTGGAGGTGTGGACGATAACAATAACAATGACTTAATTACCACAATAAATAAACTTAACTAAATTTTTTTCATTAATATATAAAAATAATTTAGTTTTCTCTTTTTGCAGCTATTTTAGGACTTGGTGTGGGGAATCGGTGGCTCTCATGGTGCTTGGGCCTCCTTGCCAGCTAGCTTCAGGCGCACCACATACACATCCACATGCGTAAGTATGCACCTGTCGCTATCCTCAGCTATGGTTGAAGAAAATTTTAATCTTCTTCTTCTTATTCTTTGCAGCCTCCGAACATCTATGGACATCACTGGGCTTTGGAGGTGCGCCCTCTGGACAGATCGGGGCAGTCATGGGCCGCCGTGTGGCGGCAGCGTTCTATACTCGGGTAAAATATATTGTCAGGTTATGTTTATATTATTTTTTCTTCTTTCTTTTAGTTGCTGGGCATCTGAGGGGCTTCACTGGGGGCATCTTGCGGCCATATCGTAGTCGCCCCTTGGTCAGGGCGGCACCGCCAGGGTAGCTGTGTAAAAATATATAATGTTCATATACTAATGTATATGGATTTCATTGGCGTCGTCGGTGTTCGTGGTCATCGTTGGACCTCTTCATCATCATCGTAAGACATCTCTTGGACGACGCCGCGCTCGTTGGTAAGTTATGGTGCTGCCTTGGGCAGCTGTATGGCCTGCAGCGCGTCCCGTAAATATTTTGTTTGTGTTTATTTGTGTCCATATATTAATTCATATTTATTTATTTTCTATGTTATTGGCTATTTTTATGGACTTTATGTACATCATAGGTGCATCATTGGGCATCTCTTGGGCAGCGTCTGTGCCATTGGTCGGTGGGGTGTCGCATTTAAACAGTGCAGCCTCAAGGTATGCAATTGAATTTATTATTTGCTAACATGTTATTAATGGATTGTTATGTATTTGCAGGTGGCCATCCCGTCCCGGGTCCACTACTGCTCCAGATGGCCAGGCTGTTGCTGGCGAATCAATGGAGCTGTTTTGGCAATTGCCCGGTCCCTTTTCCCCCCTACGGCTGAACATGGTGACGTTCAGCTCCGGGGCCTTCAGCATTGGGATCGGGGGAACCCCGGCCATTTCCATCATTGGCAGCACGCAACTGCTGCTGTAGGTTGGCCAAGTGTGCCTCAGCGGATTGCTCTCCAATTGGGCGTTGCTGCTACTGGTGCCACTGGAGGATCAGGCGCTCCAGCATATTCCTTGCCGTGCATCACGTATTTGCTGCTGAGAAATAGCTAAATGCTGCGCGATTTCCTCGCGCATATTGATGCTGCCGATGGGCGAGTCTCTCGGTCGGGGCTTGTTTGCTGGGATTTGTGCCTTTCCTTGCCAACGTTGCGGGTCCGCCCAAAGAGAGCCATCTTGGGGAACGTCTTCGCCTTTGTCTTTTTGCAGCAGCAACTGTCCCCGTATGGGGGGTCTGGTGCCGCTGTTTTTTGCTGCTGTTGATAGGTGATGACGGCCATTAGCTTGGATAGATCCCCTAACTGGCGTTATGGGGCTGATATCGTCACTCACCTTACGACAAAAATTGGTGATCTTAGCCGTGGGGAGTGACTATTTCTAATATTAGTTTTGTTTTATTATTATTGTTGTTATTGTGAACCACATTTTTTTGATGTCCTAATTGATGTACTTTTTGTTGCTTGTTTACAATAAATTTTTGTGATTGCTTGTTTATGTTTATTTTTGTTATTTATTGACGCCTCCCCTCTTCTGCCTCATCTGTTTCAGCTCTTTGGCAGCCTTATACGACTGTAGCCGGGTTTAGCCCCCTTGAGGCGGAAGCCCTTTGCGCTAATAGGGCCCCGTTAGCCCTTTCGGGTGCCTCCCTTTTATGGCGCCAGATGATCTGCATTTCATGTTTTTAAATTGGGCCTCATTTTTTGTAGGCCAAATGCCTGGCAGGATTAAATTGGGGGGTCGTTTCCCTTTGGCCTCCCTCGCCCCACTGGCCCTTCTTTAAATTCAGTTTTTGAGTGGTCCATAGTTTGGGTTGCAGCTAAACCTCAAGACTGGTTCCCAAACCTTTTTTTTTCTCCTATTTTATAGTCAATTATTTGGCGCCCTTAAGCCATTCACTGGGGGTAGAGTGGTGGATTGAAGCACCCAACCTGCGCTGTTGGTGGGTGTGGGGTTGGTGCCCTCTTCTTCATGCGCCATGATGACCTCATATTTGGGCATGCTGTCGCCTCCCACGGGGAACATTCCATCGTGGGTTCTATTTGCCTACTGCTGGATTACTTTGGGTTTTTCCCAAAAAGTCGGGTGACATGCGGGACATGGAAACAAATTTAATTAGTAACAAGTAAAGTGCTCTGTAAACCGCTCGACAAAAAATCCCCCGAACCCTGCGAAGAACTGGATTGCTAGAACCGCAACATTCTCCTTACTTTTATATTTAAAATGTAAACAATACATAAAAACACACAGACGCACGCACAAAAACACACAGACGCCACAAGCTCAATCTGCTAACTGTGCTTATGACTCATCATTTGCTGCTGCTGCAGGGGGCCATGAGAATTAAATGTTTAATAAATTTTTTTTCAAACCCGATTTTGATCAAAATTTTTGGGCGTGATCTGAAATTATATGTGTGTATGTGCCAAAGCACATTTGAGCGATGGGGCAATTCAAGGGGGTGGCATCCAAAATTTAACAAAAAACCCAAATTGCAGAAGGCCCAAATAACACTAAATGCAAAATTTGAAGACTCTAATAATAAAGATGAATTAAATAGAATTTTATAACTAAATGAAGATATCGTTTTTAATCGATAACATAAAAAGATGATAGTTATCAATATTTGAAACAAACTCGATCGAATCGTGATATACTCGAACTTCCAAAAAAATTTGAAGTCTAGCTCTTATATCTTCTGAAATCGACCCTTCAAACATACGGACAGACGACAGACGGGCAGGCTAAATCGACTCGGCTTCTCTCCCCGATCAAAAAATATATAACGGGGTCTGCCACCTCCTTCTGCCCGTTACATACATTTCACAAAAACCTTCCTGATTTCCATTTTAATGGGTTCAGGGTATAAAAAAATTTTTTTAATGCATTCAGTGCTTAAAAAGTCCAATTAAATAGAGGTGGGACTTTTAAAAATTTTTTTTTAAATTATTTACTTTAAAAAAATTAGGTATGTAAATTATAAAAATATTTGGGATGTGTAAGTCTAGTCAAGGCCATACATATGTATGTTTGTACATATATATTACAGTGAAAACAATATTAAATATTTATCGAATTTTGTAATGCATTACTAAAAAATATACAAATTATTTTCTTTTAAATTAACATTTAAATTCAAAAACTTAAGAAAATAAAACGGGGCACAAGCGCAAAATTGGGTTTGGGAGTTCTTCTTTTTGCTTTTAAAATAGAATAAAATAAAAATAAAAAAAAAATAAACTTTTTAAAAAAAAAACATTTTATTGAAATGCCAAGGCTCGAATAGAAACATGGTCGCGCTTTCTCCATACTGTCGTCTCATCGTAACAGCCTCCAATAGACATTAATATTTAGTTGGAAATGCAATACTAATATAACTCAAACAAAATTGGTTGAATAGAATTTGTAAAGAAAAATAAATGAAATTATACATACATACATATTTTGTTTTTGCCTCTTTGCATGTGCATTCTTAGATTATTCTCGAATGCATACACATACATACATATGAATATGTTTTTGTGAACATTTTGAAAAACTGCAGGCGTGGCTGCCACATGGTTTTGTTGATTAGTCAAACGTTTTTTTAAAAACTTCTGTGTGGTTTAATGGATTTTTTAAATTTTCAGCATATGATCAACATATTTTATTGAATTTTTAAATTAAAAAATAAATAAAAATTTAAATTTGTATTGGCTTTTTAACTACCTTCAATTTAAATTTTTGGGGAAATTTGGGATCGGTATCAAAAATTTAAAAAAAACCAAAATTGCTTTAAAATGAATCTAACAAAAAATTTTAGGGACTCTCTTTAAAGACGTGGGAGATATAATTTAATAACTAACTTTTGATAATTTTTTTAATCGATAACATTAAAACATGATAGTTATCGAATATTTGAAACAAACTCGATCGAATCATGATATCACAATTTCCCAAAAAAAATTTGAATCCCCAGCTCTTATATCTTCGAGATCGACGCGTTCAAACATCTGACGACGGCCGGACGGGGGCTAAATCGACTCGGCCTCTCCCGTCAGAATATATATACTTTATGGGGTCTCCCCGCCTCCTTTTGCCTGTCACATACATACGCCTTTCAACAAAAACATTATCCCCTGTTTTCCCCATTTTCAATGGGTTCGGGGTATAAAAATCTCAAACAACGTACTTACCTGGCTGCGCTGCAGCCGCAAACAACTCCCCAATGCAGCACCATAACTACCAAAAACGCCGGCGTCGTCCCAAAAGATGTCTAACGATGATGATGAAGCGTCCCAAAGATGACCACGAAACCGGCGATTCCAATGAAATTCAATACATTGTATATGAAACACTTTAAAACATCCTTACCACCTTTACCTTTACCTGGCGGTGCCCAAGATGTCCATCGACGCCCCCCGATGCTCCCGTGGTCCCCCAGATGCCCGCAACTAAAAAGAAAGACGAAAAAAAAAATATAAACATAACCGACAAATATTCCCCGTATAGAAACGCCGCCCACGGCGGCCCCTGACTCGCCAATCTTACGGGGGGGCCTCCAAAAACAGTGATGTCCATAATGTTCGGAGGCTCAAAAAAAAAGATTAAAATTTTCTTCAACCCAAAACTGAGGGTTGCGACAGGGTTTATACTCACGCTTGGTTTTGTAGTGTGCGCCTGAAGCTAGCTGGCAAGGGGCCCATGCACCATAGAGCCGCCCATTCCCCCCACTAAGTCCCAAAAAAACCCAAAAAGGAAAAAAAATTGTTTATTAATGTAAAAAAAAATAAAACGTTGCTGTCGGACGCAACCGACGCGAAATACTATTTCAGGGGGATCTATCACTTTTATTTTTAAAATTTAACCTTAAATCCACTTTCCCCTCAAATTGGCTGCAGACTAAAACTTTTAATTGGAGGTGGAACAGTTTCAATTGCATCGAACCCTTACCTTAGCAAAAACACGCACCTAAATCGAGGAGATGGCATCTCTCAAAATGAGAGAGGGGGCAACTCTGAACATGTGATTTAAGTAGCGAGGTAGGGTGTGGGCTCAAACCCCCGGGGCGGTCATGTTGATATTTTTGTTATATTTTCCTTTTTAGTTATTTTGTATTAAAAAATATTCTTTTCAAACATATATTAATTTAACAAAACAAAAAACAAACAAGGTCACAAAGTCATTATTTGGCGCGTTATTGGTAAAATTGCAGATGTTTCAGTTTTGATTTGCCACGCCCCCGTGGCCGAACAAAAAAATTTTTGGCATGTGCATAAGTGGGCGTTCAGGAATATAACTGTAAGTTTGGATCACATTCGAAAAATGCGAAAATTTCAGGGATTTTTTGTATGTCACGCCCCCTTTTTGGGGGCAATATTTGGGGGAAACGATAGGGGGCCCCAAAACCTTCAATTTTTAACTTCTACACTAAAACTGTAGTAAAGCTGATATTGGCCACGCCCCCCGAAGGCGTAATATATCCCCCATAGCTTTTCGATTGTGGGATGTTAACCCAGTATATCCCAAATCTCAAGTCTCACATCAATAGTGCTCAAAATATAACGAAACTAGTAAAATCACTATATCTTCAGATCCGATTTGCCACGCCCCCAGTAGGCGTGGCCTGTTTTGGGCGATCCTTATAGAATCGTAACAGTAACCCACGTGCCAAAGGGCGTTCAGCTTTCTTGAAGATACAGTTTTACCCGTTTTCCCCGCCCCCAATGGGCGTAGATATATCCGCCAAGCTTTTGATTTTGGGATTACATGGTATTCGTTAAAATCTCAACTCTCTAGCTCTTCTAAGTAGTGTTTCTGAGATACGGAAAAAGCATTTTTCCCATTTGCCACCCCCTAGTGGGGGGTGGGAAAATCTTGAAAACCGCGAGGGGATACACGGTATATATTTCAAATTTCAAGTCTCTGCTTCAATAGCGTGGAAATGGTTTGCGTTCATACGGACAGAGGACA
>CAUIUS010000067.1:0-78443 GCA_961210405.1 Drosophila mercatorum | reverse complement strand
CATGTTCAGTTTTTCCACCTCCCCATTTTGAAAATGCCATTTTCCTGATTTAGGTGCGTGTTTTTGCTAAGGTAAGGGTTCGATCCTAATTAAAACTGTCGGGCCCAAAATTTCCAATGAAAAGTTTTAGCCCGCAGCTAAGGAGCGGGAATAGGGGGTTTTAAGGGTTTAAAATTTTTAAAAAATATAATGGAAGATCCCCCTGTTGCTGCTGGACGGGGAAATAGTTTTTTCCCCGTCGGTTGCGTTCGACAGCAACTTTCTTATTTTTTTTTTGAAAGGGCCAAATACCTGGAAGGATGAATTGGGGGGGGGTCGATTGGCTTGGCTCTGCCTCTCGACCCTCACGCCTGTCCGCTTAGTCTTTAATTGCAGTATTTGCATGGGGGCTGCCATCCATTTTGGGTTGACCCTAACCCCTAAAAAGTTTACGGGGCTTGCCAGTGAAAGTTTTTTATGTTTCGTAATTTTTTGGGCCCTATAGCCAAGTTATTTAGGGCCCTTAACCCATTACGGGGGGTAAAGGTGGATTTTGCTTAAGGGCCACCCTATCCCCTCCCTGTTGGGGGGGTGTGGGTTGAGTCCCGTCTTCATTAATGAGCCATGATGACCTATATGTGGACATGCTTTTTCCCTACACGGAGACCATCATTTGCCATCGAGGGTTCAAATTTGCCTACTGCTGGATTACTTTGGATTTTGGGCCCAAAATAGCCCCGGATGACATGCGGGACATGGAAAACAAATTCTAATTAGTAAAAGAAGAGTCCCTCTAGTAGAGACCCCCTGGAAAAGAGACCCCCTTTAAACCCCGGAAGAATTGAGATTCAAAAACCCCAACTTTTCCCCGTTACTTTTATATGTACATATGTAGAAGAAAACATAAACAACACACAAACGCAAAGAAAAAAGAACGCAAAGCTCGAAATTTCGCAACTGTGCATTATGACCATCAGCTTTGCTGCTGCCTGCAAGAGGCCGAAAATATGAGATATTAAATGTTTAATAACTTTTTTTTTCAAAATCGTTTGCCCAGATTTTTATCAAATTTTTTGGGGGATCATGACATTCATATGTGTGTATGTCCCAAAACACATTTGAGGCGATGGGGCCCAAGGGGGTGGCATCCAAAATTTAAAAAAACCGAAATTGCAGAAGGCCCAAATAAAATTTAAAAGCAAAATTTAAGACTCTAATAATAAAGATGAATTAAATAGAATTTTATAACTAAATGAAGATACGGGGTTTTTAAAACGATAAAATAAAAAAAAATGATAGTTATCGAATATTTGAAACAAAATCGATCGAATCGTGATAATTTAAGAACTTCCAAAAAAATTTTAAGTCTAGCCTTATATCTTCTGAAAAGGGGCTTTAAAATACGGAAGACAGGGGCAGAGGAAGGGCTTTTAAACGACCGGGGTTCTCTCCCCGATCAAGAATATATATATTTATGGGGTCTGCCAGCCTCCTTTTGCCTTTTAATACATTTTCACAAACCATTATACCCTGATTTCCCATTTTTAATGGGGCGGTATAAAAAATAAAAAGAACCACACAAACACTACACTTACCTGAGGGGTGCGCTGCAGCCCCAAAAAGGGCCTTCAAACTGGGGGAGAGTTTTTTCATTTCAAGAGGGGTTTTTATATGTATAAATAATATATGCAAAATAATAATATTTTACACATATGTTTTACAAATAATATATCGCCGCAAGGGGGAGAAAGGGAAAAACATGTAAGTATTAACCAGTAAAAAAGCCCCACTGAAAAGGGGCACCCGGTTGGTTTGGGGCCCCGGTATTGTTGTAAAAAAAAAAAAAAAGTATATATATATATATATATATATATATATATATATATATATATATATATATATATATATATATGTGTGGAAGTGTGTTTATATATATAAATATATACTATATAAACTGTGCAAGTACATACTGTGCAAGAATTAAATTGATGTATGGAACTAATCGTTGATCATCACACATTACAAATATGGTCTATCAATATACATACATATATAGTTAAAATCAACCTTGTGTTGTGGGCCTGCAGACCAACGCTGAGAATTGTAGGTTATTCATGAATATCCATACACATATGATGTGTAGCGGAACTAATCGTTGATCATCGCTACTATCATAACATAGTCTAATAACATACATATATACATATATAAATCAACCTTGTGTTGTGGCTCGCAGAATCAACATTGAGAATCGTAGTTATTCATAAGAAATATCTATTATTATTACATGATGTGGTGAAGCGGAATTAACGTTGATCATCGCCACAATACGACATACAAATGTAAAAAAAAAAAAAAAAAAAAAAAAAAATATAAATGGATATATGGGCGTATGCCTATGTACATACACATATGTATATATATGTATGCACATACATACATTCGTTTCTTACATAAAATTCAAAATATATTTATTTGCATATGCGCAATTAGAAATTACTACACTTGCCAACTGTGAAACTTCAACTACGCAGAAGCCGCAAAACAACGCCGCTACCGTTCTCTGAGTCGATGCCAATTTTGCAGAACTCACAATGGGATCTGCGGATGATGCCACTAAGCCTTCAGTGTGCCACGCCAGTGCCTTCTTTTCGAAGCTGATCAATGGCGCGTTATTTTTGTTGTCGATGATACTATTAGTTTACAATGCGCTGCCTCTATCTATTTACGACGCTGCCGCCGTTTACTACCGCTGTAAAACCGCCATACCTGGCGCCATCGATTCGGTTGCCTGCAAAGCCAAGTAAAATTTGTAGCCTGTCGTAAATGACACTTCAAGAGTCTACTTACAGAATTGCAAAATTCAGCCGAGATACTGATCTCAAAGTCAAGATGCTACTTCCAGTGAATATACACAAATATAAAAATAAAAGTGTTTTAAGTCAATTATTGAAAACTACAATAAAATTTTTAAGTTGAGAACATTTTAACAGAAAGCAACCTAAAATCAAATTTGTCTAACTTAACATTATGGCATTATAAGTAAAATAAATCAGGTGAAATAAGGAATCTCGTTGATATCTTCGTATATAAAATAAGTAAGAAACTCTAGTCGGGGGTCCTGACTACGAGATACCTAACCTGGCGCCATCTGGTGCTTTTTTAAAATACTTATAATTAGCATTTTATGAATTCACAGAAATTCAAATTCAATTCATTTTCAATTGTTTTGCTAATAGCGCCATCTGTGGTTCGATAGCATAGCGCCATCCATGTTTCGATTTATTGAAGAGTTGATAATTAGCAAATTGGCAGCGCCATCTATTGAAACATGGCACTAAAACTTGCGGGTTTTAGAATTCGCCAGATGCATGCAGCTTAATGTGTGGCGTGTATGCATGTTGCATTTGTTTTGTCGAGCCTTGCGCTGCTGGTTACGTTTGGGCTGATTGCCAAATGTTTGTTTATTAAATTTGGTGCTGAATTAATGGATTTGAATGGAAATTTTCAGCTTATGTCTACTGTATTTTATTGCATTTATTCCATTTTTTAAAATGTAAAATCATTCATTTGCTGGCTTAAGTGTCTAACTAATTAGAAATATATGTAGCGAGCTTGCATCTAAATTAAACAAATCAAAATTAGATAAAATAAATATAAATCCTTTTAATAAAAATTTGTGACTCTAGCTATAAAGACGTGAGTATATAATTTTATAATTCACATTCGATAATATTTTAATCGATGACATTAAATTAAAGAAGTATTTCGACTTTTAATAAACTCGATCTTTCGTGGTATCTACGGACCTATATAAAATTAAGGCTTCAGCTCTTATAGGTTCTGAGAATGATGCGTCTTATATATATGGAGATAGATAGGTGGATAGATGGATGATGGATAAGATGGATGGATGGACAGATGATAGAAGAATTGCCCTGGCTTGTTCTGATTTCAAGAAATATATATACTTGCGGCCCGCTACGCCTCCTTCTCTCGTTGGTATAAGTATTTCTAACAGAAATATTATACTTGATTTCCTATTTTCTAATGGGTTCAGTATAAAAAAGTACAGCAACCTAACTACCGACTCGTAAACATCTGAAAAAACAATAATAATAATATTTATGGCGTATGTATTTCGTAAATTTATTTTGGGTTTACTAAATGCCTGAGAAATACATTTGTAAGATCTATATAGTTACGAGAAGATTTTATAATACTAATAATAATAATAGTAATAATACTAGGAAAAATAAGCGAAGAATATATTTTCTTACAAATTCTACTAATATACTAATGGATTTCGGCAATTACTGAATTCATTGGCAATTACACATTCCACTTTGAATCTTAAAGAATTACCTAACTTTGACGGAAACTTAACTTACTACAAGACTTTATTACTATTATTGATAAATAAGTACTTGATTAAAGAAGCCGAAAATACTACCTACTTCTATTAAGAGCCATTGAATAAAATTGCCGGTAGAGCCAGTGATGTCTGAGACTGTCTAGCAGAGCTTTAACTGGGAAAAATATAAAGCATCATTACAATGCTAAGGGTTGCAAAAGAAAGTGAAGCCATGTTGATTCGTGACTTACAATCATTCCTGGAAAACTTGGTCCATGGAGAACTTTTCTATAGTATTTTAAAAGCCGTATTTCAATTGATAGCTCTGATACAAAACGGCAGATCTAGAAATGAAATAAATTTACGATGAGCATTTGTTTGAAATACATTTTTAGTAAGCCTCAAAGAAACTACCAAAACCTTTAACAAACTAAAAGTCTTAAAATATAGAAGAAGCTTATGAATATTGCCGTATAGAATAAATGGCAACCAAAACTAAATTGAAATCTATTACAAAATTCCATAAATCAAAATAAGAAAATGAAACAATCAGAAACTACCTGAAAAAGTAAAATACCAAAACAAATTAAACGACCTGCTGATCTACTATCATAGCGATCAAGATAAAGGATCAAAATACAACAACATATTCCTGGATTATGGACATCTTTATGCGTTGAGTTGGTCCTGGAAGCCCTACCCTACAAATCACAACCAGAAGAATTGATTAACTACGTCAATACATAAAACAACTGAAACCAACGAATTCCAGCGCCGTTATGACCTCGCCTCCACTTTGGGAGGAGGAGTTAACAACCCACCACCGCACAAATCTTCTTCCCTTCTGGCACCAACGGCAGACTCGCCGACGAGACTGCGTCCTTGTGAATAGAATTTATGGCATGTACATAGATCTAAGAAAGATACAAGAAACAAACTGTGCAGAGAAACTAACATTCAAAATTGATCAGACGTCTTTCATTCTTAAGACGGTTATTCCGTATATATGTATACATACATATATGCACATATATTACATATTCACATATGTTTTACATATATATATCGCTGCAAGGGGCAGCAAAGTGTTGGCTAATATGTACTGTATTGGTACCAGTAAACAGCCCTAATTGCATCTACAAGCGCAAGTCGTTGCGCTGGGCTGTTCTTTGTATGCAATGCAAATGGAAATTAAATGTTTAATAACTTTTTCTAGTCGAACGATTTGATTAACTTGTTGGGCGTGACTATGTAATCCGTATGTATTTGATAACCGGGAGTTGGTAAATTGAGTGAAGGGATGCACCTAAAATTTAATAAAACTGAAATTGCGGCGCTTATATAATAATTAAATGCAAATTGATGACTTAGCCAGAAAGATGAATTAGATAGAATTTTACAGCTGAATTTAGATTTCGTTTCTAATCGATAATAAACGATAACAGTTATCGAATTTCAAAATAAACTTGATCTTTTCGTGCTATAATAGGAAATCCTATAAAAATTTCTAGCTCCTAGCTCTTGTAGGTTCTAAGAATGACGTTCATTCTACATGGACAGATTTGGATGGATGGATGGATGGATATGGTTATATCAATCTCAGCCATATCCTTGATTGGTGAATATATATATTTTATGGGGCCCGCTACGCCTTCTTCTGCCTGTTACATATATACGCCTTTCAATAAAAGATTATACCTGAATTTACTAATGTGTCTATGTATAAAACCACAAAATACTACACTTACCTGAGGCTGTGCTGCAGCCGGGATATACAGCTGCCTAAGGCGGTACTATTCTGACTAATTGATTACCGACGCATCTATGAGATGTCTAGCGATGATGATGAGGGCATCCAAAGAAACTATGTGATGACATGCGGCGATATGGCAAGAAATATATTAGTAAAAATATATATAATAAGTAAGAAAAACCCAGTCAGTCCAATTGTGAGATAATTCTAAACCCTTACCTACCTGCGTATATATTTGAAAAGAATATTTTATTAATACAAAATAACTAAATAAGGAAATATAAATAAAATATTTCAACATGACCGCAATTCGGGGCTCGAGCCCATACCCTCTACGCCCGCCACTTAACTACATGTTCAGAGTTCTAATTTCTCTCATTTTGAGATGCCATCTCTCTGATTTAGGTGCGTGTTTTGGCATGTAGGTCTGATCCTAATTGAAACTGTCTGGGCCACCTAATGAAAAGTTTTAGTCTGCAGCCAATTTGAGCGTAAGGAATATGGGACGGCGTTGAAATTAAAATATAATGGATAGATGCCCCGAAAAAGCTGACGTGAATAGTATTTCGCTGTCGGCTGCGTCTGAGCAGCAAATTTTTACTTGTTTTGTATGGCTAAATACCTGGCAGCGATGATATTGGGGAGGGCCGATTGGCTTGGCTCGCCTCGACTTACCGCCTGCCCGCTTAGCTCGGTTAATTGCATTTGAAGCGTGGCCATCCAGTTTTAGCGTAGCTTCAATCTCCTAAAATGCTTACTGGCTTCGCCAGTGAACGCCTTTATGTTTCGCATATTTTGCCTCATAGCCAAGCCCATTTAGGCGCGCCTTAAGCCATCTACTGGGGTAAAGCCGGTGATGTTTAATGGCCACCCTATACCTGCATGTTGGTGGGTGGAGTTGAGTGCCGTTCTATCTAATGACGCCATGATGACTTACATGCGGACATGCTGCCGCACCTACACGGAGACCATCATTCTGCCATCGCATTGGCCCCACCTGCCTACTGCTGGATTACTTTGAGTTTGGTCCAAATAGTCCCGGATGATATGCGGCGACATGAAAATAACGAATTAGTAATAAGTAAGAGTGCTCTAGGTAGAGACCGCCGACAAAGAGATCCTTGAACCCCGCGAAGAACTGAGATTGCTAAGAACTAACATCTCCGTTACTTTATATGTACATATGTAGTGAAGTAAATACATACAATACACACAGACGCACGCACAAGAATACACACAGACGCACGCACAAGCCTGCAATCCGCTAACTGCATTATGACCCATCAGCCTTGCTGCTGCTGCCGTAAGAGGCCGAAATATGAGATATTAAATGTCGACATCTCTTTATCAAATCGTTCGTCTAATTTGATTGAATTTGTCAAGTGATCATGACATCTATATGTGTATGTGCCAAAGCCACACGAGGGATGGGGCAATCTAAGGCGTGTAATCCAAATTTAATAAAACCGAAACGGTAGTCATCTAAAATACAACACTAAATGCAAAATCTAAGACCTAATAATAAAGATGAATTGAAATAGACCTTTATAACTAAATGAAGACATCGGCTCAATCGATAAATATAAAAAAAGATGAGAAGCACGAACATCTGAAATAAACTCGATCGAATCGTGATATACACGAACTCCAAAATTTGAAGTCTAGCCTTATATCTCCAAATCGACGCTGTTCAATATACGGACAGATGGTGACAGACGGTCAGGCCAATTGATCTGGGCCTGATCAAGAATATATATGCTTTATGGGGTCTGCCATAGCCTCTGCCTTTTATGCATACATTTCATTAGTAACCATTATATTCTGATTCTACTCTAATGTCTAGGTAATAAAAACTAAACAAGAACCACACAAACACTACACTTCACCTGAGGCCGTTTTGCAGCCGCCAAACAGCCGACCATTCAAACTGATCAGACGTCTTTCATTCTTACATTTGTCTGCATATATATGTATACATATATATATGCACATATATACATATCTACACATATGTTTATATATACATATATCGCCGTAAGGCAGCAAAGTATACACATATGTACTGCATACCAGTAAACAGCCCCATCAAAAATTGCTAAGCTGGTTGGATTGATCCACTCAGTATTGCCATATAAACAAAAAAAAGTATATATAAGTACATATATATAATAGCGTTATATGCTCCTGAGTCCGAACGCACGCTGCGATATACACTGACGACATTAAATGATAATATGAAATTAAGGATGAGCTTCTGATTTTAAGACGAACTTTCTTTATTCATGATTACCTTAAGACTACCGATAAATTCATCATAGGCTTCATTTTATATGCCATTGAAATCATGACGACAATATGACGCGTCGGGATGCAACTGTAACTTTGGCGACAGTCAATGCCATTCTTGAATTTTATATTGCTTGTATTGTATTTGTGGATTCTGAGTATTTATGGTTTGGATATCTAGTTTATTCTGGATTTCATAAATCCAATTAATTCCAGTTTTGAACTTAAGGCTAACTTATGTATATTGAATATCAGGATGTTTGCAATTTTTTGATGCATGTTGTTGAATGAATGGATTGTTTCTGTGGAGTGACTAATGCTACAAGAAAAATATTAATATTGATATGAGAATGTTATGGCATTGTAGACATGATCGGTATGATTATGCTACTTCTCTCCTTAAGAGTGCGCTTGCTTGTGGCGATACTAAAGCTTGGTGGAAGTTGATTGTGCCATCTCGATAGCGTTTTGAATTGCAAGTTCTATACATTTTTTTTATTTTATTTTTTTTATTATTACTACTAGTTATGTTATTTATTTTCATATTTGCATTGATTGATACTTACATTGTTGTGGATTAGTGAGGATGGATAGAGTGAGATACAATCAAATGATATTATTTTGGTAGTTAATTCAAGTGGATGTTTGATTGTAGCCATAATATGCTCTGATTATTGAAGCTGTTAAGTCTGTCATAGTAAGTAGTTTTGATTAAAAGAAATTTAAATGATAGTATAATTATGAAGTAGAAACTGGGATTTGAATTGATTTATTTTCTTTAATTTTTTAAATTGTGCTTCTAGTAATGTAATTCTATTTCGTTAGTAATTTGCAATGATCTGACTTTATCTTTTTCAACATTTTTATTGGTTTTAAAGGGGTTTTCTAATTTGCCTTTGTGAATGGCCTCTTTCGATATCTGTATCGACTTCATATTCTTGTCGGTCATTGCTGATTTTGTTTATAATTTTTCTTTATTTTTGGGTATCTAGCTAAGGTTCAGCAGAAGAAATATGTGTGCAGGTGTTTGTCTAGTTGTGTCATGTTTTGTTTTAGACAAATGGAAGTAATAGTTCTATTTTACTAAGTTTGTTTTCTTCGTCATTTAAAGTGTTGATTATCCTAATTTTTTCATTTATTGCTTGTAGTCGTTCGATGTCTGCTATTCTGCTTTTGTATTTAATTGTATTTCTATTCTTCTACTTTCTAAGCCATTTTTGAGTGCTAAGCTGGAATGTGCCATCTCGGCTAGCTTTAATAATATTGGTTTCTCTAGCTGATTAATATATGCATTAATGCGTTCTTGCATTCTATCCACCTTAGTTTTAATATTCTCAAGAGAAAGGAATTGGAATAAAATGTCTAAGGCACCAGATAATGTTTGCCTTTCAGTGGAATAAATGTCTATTATAAATTTATTTTACAATGTTCGGGTTTGGGGTACCTTTCATGGTAGGCAGTATGTCTGTTTTTCTATGTCTAGCTCTTGCTAAGTTGCAAATGCTAAGTATTCGTTTATTGTATTTTGTGTGAGTAGTTGGCCGTTGTAAGTAGCATGCTCTACAGAAGAGCTTATTTGTTTTTGAATTGGTGAGTTTTCATGAGTTTTTTAAAATAAGTTCTTAAATTCGGGCAAGGAGTTAGTTTATTTTAGTTGAATTAGACTAAGAATTTTAGTATGGCTAGTATTGATAATTTTGTGTATTTTTTGAATGATTTCAAAGTTCGTAATTACCGTCTATGTAAATATTATACTGTCTTTGTACAAAATAGCTGCTACCTAAGTATTTTCGGCTTTGGTTCTGGCTGTGACATTGCATGTACGGAATAATAATTTAAGTAATTGTTTTGTAAATATCGGAATGCCTTTTGGGGAAATGGTAATTTGTCTTTTAAATGTGCTTTATCGGCTCTCTGCAATGATTAAATTACTATTGCTCCTGCCGGCGCTTATGCTGTGTTTCTTCTCTGAAATAAGTCTGTCTTCATTTTATCGCGATAGAGCGTCAGCTATGTGTTTTCTTTCTTTTTAAGTGTATTTTATATATCAAAATTGGTATTCTGACAATTTACTCTATCGAGTTAATTTTGAATTTGCTTCATTTTATATAACTAATATAATGGCTGATGGTCATTATTGATTTTGAAATGTCGTCCTAGAAGATAGTTGAAAGGTTTTATGTCGCAAATAATAGCTAAAAGTTCTTTTCTGCGGTACTGTAGTTAGTTTCGTCGTTGAGAGTTCTGCCGATAAAACTGATGGGATGTCTGTCTTGAGAAAGCATATTCCAAGAGCTTGGCATTACTTGCGCTTTCAGAAGCAAATGAATTTACTTTTTGAAGTCTGAATTTTTTAGTGTTCAATGCGCAGTTGCTGTTTTAATTTTTCAAAGCCTCTAATGTATTCTGGATTTTAAATGTCATTTTGAGTCTTTTCGAAGTACTGCTGCTGGCTGTCGGCTTATGTCTGAGAAATTTGGAAGTTAAAACTTTCATAACTCAAGAATCTAAGAAAACCTTTTATTTCTTTGTTTTTGTGAATAGATATTTTAGAATTGCTTGAATTTTACAGGATTGGGTTTTATGCCATCCTTAGTTATGGCATGTCCTAGGAAAGTAGTTTCTGTTTTAGAAACTTGCATTTGTCAAGTTGTAATTTGAGATTTGCTTCTGAAAGTTTCTTGAAATTAATTGCAATGAGTGATGTTCTGTTAAAGATGTTGAATATACAATCATATCATTGGTGATATACTACAATGTTTATTTAGTGAATGGTCGTAAACATTGTCTATGCAATGCTGAAGCGTTGCAGGTACTTTAATCTAAATGTGCATGAAGATATTTGTAGGCTATGTTTTAGTGGAAAAGGCCGTTTTTGAATTGAATTCAAAAGTACTTGGGTTGGTGGAATCTTTGCAAAGGTCGATTGTTGTGAAATAATTTACCTACTCTAGTTTCTCTACAAAATTTTCGCCCATTTGTATGTATCTGCTGCTATTTATAGTTACGTCGTTAATTTTCTGTAGCCGATTACGATTCTAAATTTCGTTTACTTCCAGCTTTACTCCTTGTTTTGGTACGGGATCTATAGGACTGTTATTAGTGTGGTAGAAATTACTGGGACGTATAATACCTTGATCAGTTATATCTTGAATTTGGAGTTCTCGTACTTCGTTCGTGTTTCGTGGCACTGCATGGTTTTGTATGGTGTGACTGTGAGTGGTGTTGATAATATGTTTTTCTTGATTACAAAATTGTTGGCTACCTTTGAATTGAATGCTGATATTGTTTCAATAATTTTACTAAATTAAATTTTCTTCTTCATTTAAAATGTTCTAATCGGTAAGGGCCGAATTTGTAGGTTTTTGATTTTTAGAATTATCTTTGCTGATTAAGTTGGCGGCGATTAGTTTCAGGATTTGGGTTGAGCTAAGTAAAATGATTTTGGTTTGTGATCGAGGGATTTCTCATTGATTAATTTATACTTTTATTGTAGTAAATTAATAGTTTGGATTTATAATCTATAATGGCTTGTATTTGTTACTTTTCTACCAATTGGTTAGACTGGTAATTCAAGGAAATTGATGTAAAAGAATTGCTATTATTCTAAATAAGTTGTTGGAAAGCGACAAGAATCTTTGTGATAGTTAAAGGTCCATTGCTGGGTTTGAATAAATAATTCATCATGAATTGCAAATTAAAACATTGATGTCACTACATTGACAGTGGTAGATCCTGTATCCATAAATATCAAATTTTTGCCTTATACGTGATAATTATGTATTGTTGGTTTCGAGGCTGGCAGCAGCTGAAATTCTCGCTTTCTGATTTCTATTTCATTTGATTGCCTGTTTCATGATCAAGCTAAAGCTGTTTGTGTATGTGCTGTCTGAGGCTCAGATAACATTGTTCTTGCAATATTGAGGATAGTATTCGGAGTACAAGCTAATTGATTGTACATTCTATGTATATAATCGTGATAATTTATTTCTTCTTGCTCTAGTTTTCCATCTATGCTCATTTTACTTTGTCCACTTTCTGCAGGTTTATACGCCTTGTTGGGTTGATTGGCCAAGGCCAGCTTGCATGAAAGCGCATTGCTGTGGGCATTGTGTATGCTGTCTGGAATGATTATTGTCGAATTGGGTTTGGTTCAACTACTGTCATCTGAATGTATTGCAATGGTCTGATTGGATTTGGTATTGGTTGTATTGTCAGAGTGGAATATTGGATGAGGTGGAACAGTCATTACGTTGTGTATAATTAGGTGCTGGAGGAAGATATGGTTGCTGAAAATAGGCGACGATATGGGACATAGGGATGGCTCTACAGAAGGAATGTGGAAATTTTGAATATTGGACTTGGGGGATGGGTTTAAAATTTTTTCTTGTTTTATTTGTTTTGGCTTGAATTTAGACAGGGTTCTTCAAAGATTCTTTCCGTGAAGGTTTGGGGGGGGGTATTAAAGATCTCAATCGAATTTAAATTTATAATTGAATGCAAATATTTGTGTAATTTTGAAATTTAGTCGTCATTACTAGTTTAATTAATCGCATACAATATTTTTCGTCTAAATTATTTTCTAGAATTTAGCTATCAATAATGTCTGTCTACGTGTGTTCTGCTTCCAGAAATCATAATGCTGCCTTCGAATGTGCCTTGAACTCCCCACAGGACGAGTTTTTGCTTGGGTTTCGAATTCAGACCAGCTGTTTTCGAAGTCTAAAAATGGCGTTGTCAGGTGGGGTTGTTCTGGGCGGTAAAGGAGCAGTATCACTTCGCCGCTGATGCAGCTTGACCAGTCCAAAGAGTATCGACTTTGCCCAGTATCATTGGTGGTGTAGTGCTAATATGTAGTCGATGCGGCCGGCGGAACGTATATAGAATGCTCTTATTTCGGTGAATTTTCACATTTTAGCGATTGATTACCAGTTATGCTTGGTGTCGGAAAGTGTGCTGTTGTAATTTCCATTTTGTTATTTAATTGGGTTGCTGGTTAGCCTTTTTTTTTTTTTTTTTTTTGTTTATAATTGTTGTTAAAAAATTATTATTATTATTATAATTTTTTCAGTTAATTTTATTTATTATAAAATTGGTTTGGGTCACTTAGTTGAAACGCTAATTTTATTGTAATTGCTTTTTTTTATTATAATTTTAGTTAATTAATTTATTATTTAGATATGTGGTTTTGTATAATTTTGCAGTACTTTCGATCGTTTATGAGAGAAATTCAGATGTTTCTGGAATTATACTCTCCGGAATTCTATGGCAGCGTCTTTTGATTTTTGTTTTCTTAATTTATTATATTATTAATAGAGAATTCAATTAATAATGTAGCATGTGGTTGTGACGGCCTTAGTCGTTTGGGTATGGCGATTATTTGCTTGATGCTACTGCCGAGGTTTTGTTAAAACTTGGATGATATTGATTGTCGCTTGCCGTTTAGTTGTTGTTTAGCGGATAGCAGTAGCGGACACAAAAGAATTAATAGCTAAGCATGTATCAATATCTATAATTTATTGCTATCTCAATACAGCTATTAGCGTTATATGTTTCGAGTCAGAATTAATGTCGCGACATATAATTGATGACAATGAGGTTAAGGAAATTAAGGATGAGCTGATTTTTAAGATGAATCTCTTTATTCATGATACCTTAAGACTACTGACAAATCTATCATAGCTTCATTTTATATGCCATTGAAACTACGTATCACTAACATGATGCGTCGATGCACTGTAATTTGCGATAGCTGTACGCGTCATTCTAGAATTTTGACATTGCTTGTGTATTGTATTTGTGATTCCTGAGTATTTATGGTTTGATATCTAGTTTATTCTGGATTTCCATAACCCAATTAATTCCAGCTCAACTTAAGGCTAACTTATGTGTGTATATTGAATATCAGGATGTTTGAATTTTTTTTTGATGCATGTTGTTGGAATTGTAATGATCACTGTGAGTGACTAATGCTGCTGTTACATTATTATTATTGATATGAGAATGTTTATGTATATTGTAGACATGATCGGTATGATTATGTCACTATATATATATATATATATATATATATATATATATATATATATATATATATATATATATATATATATATATATATATATACATATACGTGAAGTGCTTATATATATTGATCACGCTACTATCGTTACGGTCTATCAACATACACACATATATATGTAAAAAATTCAAACTCGTGCTGCTGTGGCCTGCAGAATCAAACGTTGAGAATCGGTGGTTATCTATAAGAATATCCATAATACATACGATGGGTAGCGGAATCAATCGTTGATCACGCTACTTACTGGCAACAGTCTATCAACATACATATACAAGTATATGTAAAAATCAAACCTTGTGCTGTGGGCCTGTAGAATCAAACGCTGATAACCGTAGGTTATTCATAAGAAATATCTATATTAATATTACGATGCGGAAGCGGAATCAATCGTTGATCATCGCCACTAACACGACATACAAACGTAAAAAAAAAAAAAAAAAATACAAATGGATATACGTATGATGCCCATGTACATACATATATCTATATATATGTACGGCCACGGTACATATCTGCTGTCATACAAACTACAAAGAGCATTTATTTGCATATGCGCACCAGAAAATTATCACACCACAACCGGTAAAACTTCAACCATGCAGAAGCCGCGAAACACGCCACTGTTCTCTGAGCTGATAATTTTGCAGAACCTGGCAACGGGTTCCGTGATGATGCCATCAAGCCTCTGCGCCATTACGCCAGTGCCTCTTCCTTTCGAGGCTGACCTAACGGGCGTTGCCATTTCTTAAGGTCGCTGACGATACCTGTTGCTCTAAGAATGCGCCGCTCCATCCCATTTCGTACGACGCTGTCGTCGTTTCATCTACCGAAACCGCCACCCGGCGCCATCGATCTGGCCCGCAAAGCCATAAAATTTGTAGCTGTCGTAAATGATACTTCAAGAGTCTACCAGAATTGCAAAATCAGTCGTGAGATACTGATCTCAAAAAGTCAAGACGTTACTCCAGTGCGGAATACATACACAAAATATAAAATAAAGTGTTTAAGCCAATTATTGAAAACTATATAAAATTTTGTTGAGAAATACTTTAAAATAGAAAGCAAAACTCAAAAATCAAATTTGTCTAACTTGAAGCCATTATATATTATACAATAAATCAGTAAATAAGGAACTGCCGATATCTGCATATAAAATAAAGTAAGAAAACTCCAGTCGGGGTCCCGACTACGAGATAAATTTAAAACCCCGCGCCCATCTGCGTGCTTTTTTAAATACCGCAGAATTATACTCAAAGAACGCACAGAAAAACTAAACTAATTCATTTCAATTGCCTTTGCCAATAGCGCCATCTGTGGTTCGATAGTATAGCGCCAATTCATGCTCTGATTTATTGAATAGCATTGATAATTGTGCAACCGCAGCGCCATCGACAGCATGCACACTAAATCCTGCGGGTTTTAGAATTCGCTAGATGCATTTGTTTAATGTGTATGTGTATGTGTACATGTATTTGTTTTGTTTGTTCTTGCGCTGTTATTACGTGTTTGGCTGATTGGGCCAATGTTTTGTTTAATAACTGCGCGAATTAATGGATTTGAAAATGAAATTTCAGCTTATGTTCATCATATTTTATTACATTTATTCCATTTTTAAAATGAAATCATCTATTTGCTGGCTTATGCAACTAACTCAATTTAGAAGAGCATGGGGAAAGTTGAGCCGGATCCAAAAAAATTAAACAAAATCAAATTAGATAAAAAGTTAAATATAAAACTCATATAAAAATTTGGGGATCGTAGCCATAAAGACGTGAGATATAATTAAGTAACTAAATATCTGATAATATTTTAATCGATGACATTAAAATTAAAGAAGCACGACTTTTAAATAAACCTGATCTTCGTGGTATCTACGGACCTACATAAAAATTTGGCCTCAGCCTTATAGGCTCCGAGAACGACGTTCATACATACGGACAGACAGGCGATAAGATTGACGGGATTTGACAGACGGATTGATTTGACAGATGGATAGGGCTTTTAAATTGGTTCCGGCTTGTCTCCTGATCAAGAATATATATACTTTATGGGTCTGCTACGCCTCCTTCCTGTTACATACATTTCAATAACATTATACTCTTGATTTCCATTTCAATGGCTCAGGTATAAAAAAGCACAGCAAAACTCAATCACTGACTTCGTAAACATCTGAAAAAACAATAATAATAATATTTATATGCATGTATTTGCAAATTCCACGGTTTAACAAATGCCTGAGAAATACATTTGTAAGATCTATAGTTACGAGAAGATTTTATAATACTATTAATAATAATAGTATAATACTAGAAAATGTTGAAGAAATATATTTTCTTGCTAAATTCTACTAATATACTAATGGATTCTGCACGTATCAGAATTCATTGCAAATTATAATATCTAATTTTGAATTTTAAAGAGAATTACTTAACTTTACGGAAACTTAACTTCATTGGCAAAACTTTATTACCATTATTGATGAAATAAGTACTTGATTAAAGAAGCCAAAATACTACCTACTTATTAAGAGCCAGTCAGAATAAATTGTCGGTAGAGCCAGTGGATGCTCTGAGACTGTCTTAAAGCAGAGCTTAACTGGGAAAATATAAAAGCTAATTTAATATAACGTTATGGTTGCAAGTAGTGCTAGCTGCGTTGATTCGTGATTTATAATTATTCCTTTTGAAATGGTTCATGGACAGCTTTTCATAGTATTTTAAAGGTTAAAGCCTAAATTGATAGCTCTGATATAAACTAAGATCCAGAATGAAAATAAAACTTACGATGACATTTGTTTGAATACATTTTAGAAGCCTCAAAGAACTACTTAAAACTTTAATTCAAATCAAAAAGTCCAAAAAATATAGAAGTAGTTTCTATGAATATTGCCATAGAATAAAATTTCATAACTAAAACTAACTTCAAAACTAATAAAAAATCCATAAATCCAAAATAAGAAAAATGAAAACAATTTCAGAAAACTACCTGGAAAAAAAAAAAGTAAATAACAAAATAATTAAATGACTCCAAGGATCTACTATCATAGTTAGATCAAGATAAAGGATCACATAAATAAATATAACATTCCTGGATTACATACCTTTATGTGCTGAGTTGGTCCCTGAAGCCCCTACCTCTGCTAAATCACAACTAGAAGAATTGTTTCAACTACGTTTTCATACATGTTAAACTGAAACTAAATGAATTCCCAGTTGTTAAGGACTCGCTTCACTTTGGGAGGGAGGAGCTACTAACCCAATACCGTACAACCTTTCTTCCTCTACACTAACGCAGACTCAAGGATGATCAAGTGCCCTTAGAAAATTCTATATACGGGCATAGATCTAGTAGTGCATATAAGAAAGGAATCATAGATAAATCGATATCTAAAACTGATCAGACGTTCTTCATTTCAAGACGGTTCTGTATATATATAAATATATATATATGCACATATATATATATATTCATATATGTTTATATATATATATCGCCGCAAGGCAGCAAAGCATATATACATGTACTGGGACATACTCAGTAAATAGCCCCACTGTAATTCGTGCGCCTCGGCCTATCTGCTGCAGTGTAAGTATTGTTCAAAGTAATGCTTGTGCTTGTGTGTATTTGTGCCTGAGCTTGGGTGGCGCGCTCTCTTAAATCTAGCTGAGTTGAGCATGTTGGTGTTGGTGTTATTTTGATTAAAATATATTTGTTTTCCATGTCGCCGTATGATATCCTGATTATGTTGGATGCCTTCATCATCATTGCTGAAAACCCTGGATGGGCGCTTCCGGTGATCATTGGTTTAGGATTAGTGCCGCCTTAAGTAGTTGTTTGCCGTAGCGCAGCCTCAGATATGTAGTGTTTTAGTATTTTTATATATATTTTTATTATATAATTGTTTCGCTATGTCGCCGTATGTCATCCTGGATTTCGTGATGCCCCTACTACCACGTTGACATTTCCTGGATGGCGCCGTGATCATTGGTTAGAAGAGCGCCTTGAGCAGCTGTATATAGCTGCAGCAACCCTTGTGTGCTGGTGTTTCAGGTGGTTTTGTTTAATTTTACTAATAAGAATTTTGTCAAGTACGCCTTATGTCAATATGGATTTCTTTGGATGCCTCTATCATCACTGCTAGATACTTGAATGGCGTCGGTGATCATTGATTTGACTTCAGCGCCTTTGCGTTGTCTACATGTAGCGCAGCCTGTAAGTATTTTGTTTGTATTTATTTGTGTATATATATTAATTAATATTTATTTATTTTCCATTTTATTGGCTATCATTATGACTTTATTGTATATCAGGTGCATCATTAGTATCTCTTTGGCAGCGGGGCTCCAGCTCTATTGGTCAGTGGTATGCAATTGAATTTATTATTTGCTAACATGAAGTTTATAGGATTGTTATGTATTTGCAGGTGGCTGATTCATCTGGCTCCACTACTGCCCAGATGGCCAGGGCTGTTGCTAAGAATGAATGGAGCTAGGTTGCAGAAAGCAATTGAACAACTGGCCCATTTTCGCTCTACAGCGGCCGGAATATGGTGATGTCTAGCTTCAGAGCTCAGCATCTGGCCGTCTGGGAATCCTGGAGGCCTGATGTTGGCCATCATCACAAGGCATGCACCGCTGCCGTAGATTGCCAAGCAGGGCCTCAGCAGGATTGCGTCTCCCCATTCGCGTTGCTGCTACTGGCGCTACTGGAGGATCGGGCGACTGCTCCAGCCTATTCTGCCAGTGCATCATGTATTTGCTGCCGAGGAAATAGTTTAATGCTGCGCGATTTCGCGCATATTGATGCTGTTGATAAGGTGCCTCTCGGCCGAGGCTCGCTTGCGCTGGATTTGTGCCTTCTTGCCAGCGCTGCGGGGTCCGCGTCAAAGAGAGCCATCTTGTATTGCCGGTACGTCTCGCCTTCAGTTCGTCGGCAACTGCAGGTACGGTATAGGGTCTGGGTGTACCGCCATGCTTTGCTGCTGTTGATGATGGTGATGACGGCCATTAGCCTGGCCAGTAGATGCCTCCAACTGGCGTTATGTGGTTGATATCGTCAATTTCACCTTTACGACTAAAATATCATTGATGCTTAGCTGCATGATGATTAACACTTTACATTAGTTTAAGTTTTATTATTATTGTTGTTGTGTGAATTTCACAAGACTTTTAGATGTCCTAATTGATGTACTTTTTGCTGCTTGTTTATAATAAAGTCCTTGTGATTGCTTGTTTGTGTTTATTTTGTTATTTATTTGGTGTCTGCCGTTTCTGCCTCATCTGTTTCAGCTCTTGGCAGCCTTATACGACTGTAGCCTGACCTAGCCTTTCTTTGTAGGCAGGACAGCCTTAGAAGGCGCAATATGCTCAGCAGTACTAGCGCATTACTTCCTGGGGCTGCCTGCCTAGGTTTAGTAAGCTGTCGTAGCATGGCTATCTGCACATTTCTGCTTACGAATTATGCCTACAGTAATTTTTGTATGGCTAAATGCCTAAGTAGCGATGATGATTGGGGAGGGTCGATTGGCTTGGCTCACTCTCGACTCCTACTGCCTGGGTCTGCTTAGCCTACACTGCAGTATTTGTATGTGGCTGCTATCCAGTTTGCTGTAGCTTCAATTCCTTAAAATGCTTTACTGGGCTTGCCAGTGAATGCCTTTTTTATGTTTCTGTATATATTTTGGCTCTATAGCCAAGTTCTATTTAGGCGCGCCTTTAAGCTATCTACTGGGGGTAGAGTGGTGATGTGCTGAGCCACATCCTCTCCAGTGCAGCTGTTGGTGTGTGGAGTTGAGTGCCGTTCTATCTAATGACATGATGGCCTCATGTGGACATGCTGTCGCACTCTTACACGGGAGACTACTACCTGCTATCGTATTGGCTCCCAAATTTGCCTACTGCTGATTACTTGGAGTTTGTCTGAGATGTCTAGCGATGATGATGAAGGTAATTCAACAGTTCAGGATGACATACGGCGAGCGGAAATAAATATAAATTAGTAAATTAAATAAACTCTACATAAACATCTCATTTACCTAAGGCTTCGCTGCAGCCGCCAACAGCTGCCTAAGGCGGCACTATAACTGACTAATGATTGACGCCATCCAGGAAAAGTCCAGTGATGATGAGATGAGGGTAATTCAAAGAAATCCAGGATGACATGCGGCGATATGGCAAACAAATATATATTAGTAAAAATATATATAACAAGTAAGAAAACTCTGCAGCCGGGGTCCTGATCAGATACCAACCTGCGCCATTCAAGTGCTTCTAAAATACTTACAATTAGCATTTCGTAAGTGTAAACGCACAGAAACTAAATCTAAATTAATTTCACCGTTTAGCCAATAGCGCCATCTATGGTTCGATAGGAATAGTGCCATCTATGTTTCAGCTGATAATTAGTAAATTATAGCGCTTATTGGAAATATGTATACTAAAGCCAGGTTTTAGAATTGCCAGATGCATGCAACTTCCAATGTGGCGCAAAAATGTGTGCATATGTATAGAAAATAATTTGTTTTGCGTTGTTGGTTACGTGTTTGGCTGATTGGCCAAATGTTTTTGATAACTCTGCGCGAATTAATGGATTTGAATGAAATTTTCAGCTTATGTTCATCATATTTTATTACATTTTTCCACTTTTAAAATGAAACTATCTATTTACTGGCTTGAGTGCAAATTCAACTCAATTTAAAACATTTGGGAATTATTTTGCATTCAAAATTTAATAAAAAATCAAAATGATAAAATAAATATAAAACTTATAAAAAAATTGGGGACTCTAGCTATAAAGATGAGATATAATTTTATAATGAATATCTGATAAATGTTTAATCGATGACATTAAAACTAAAATAGTTACGACTTTTTAGTAACTCGATCTTTCGTGCCATTCATTGACCTACATTAAAATTTCAAGTCTCTAGCTCTTATAGGTTCTGAGAATGACGCGTTCATACATACGACAGACAGATGGACAGATGGATATGGCTATATCAATCTCGGGCTTGTCATCCTGATCAAGTAACATATATACTTTATGGGTCTTCGCTACGCCTCCTTCTGCCTGTTGCATACATACGCCTCAACAAAAACATTATACTTGAATTTACTTAAATGGCTCAGTATAAAAATAGATCTATAAATATGGTGTAGCTGATAAATGATGAAGTATTTTCATTTGAGTATTGATCTTTGGTGCCAACTCGCTATAGAAGGCGGATTCAGATGTCTAGCAATGCCGATGGATGTCTGTGGGCTGAATGATAGATTGAAGAAGCCATATATACCTTGCATACCCAAGTTACTTCGCTGATACAAAGTCCATTAAAGCGTAAATAAGAAACGAAATTAAGTTAATTGTTAATTGTATATACTATATGTTAATTTTGTATTATTGATTACGTCATATATGTTAAGATTTATTTATTGTTCGTATTAAGATAAATTTATATATTTATTCAGTTTATTGTTGCTGTTATTGGTTATGAATTCCCACTTAATGTGGTTGCAGCTTAATTGGCGACATGCCAACTTAGCGGCCACGCCAATATCGATAAAATATCGACCACTGCCTGAGATGCCAGACTGCACATGCACGAAGGCGCAACAATACAATACGTTACGCGACAAATAAAACTGAGAGAAGCTGCTCAAAACTAGAGTAATCGGTCGGATTTAACATAATCTATAAGCCTACGCCCAGGCCGGAGTGTGGTGCTGCGCTGCGCCGCTCCTCCAAATACATTTCAATCGCGAACACTGCATTGTATACTGAGACAACCTATTGAAATAAAATTAAAGTGAATAAAAGTAAATAAATTTTATTAATTTAAATGGAAATACATAAAATATAAATAAAAATTAGAGTGTAGCCTATAAATTAAAAAAAACATTTTTATACAAAGTGAATAAATATATATATTTTATATATATATAGGTGAAATATATACTGCGACTGGATTTTGTATTTAAAAGCAGATAAATAACTATATGATGGTAAGTAACTATACCTGACGACTCCATGGAACTGCCACTGGGATGAGCGAGCCCACTGGCCAGAGGAGCTGCTGATATCAGGCCGCAGCGCTGCGGCTGAAGCTGAGACATTGGAGAGCGGGTGTATTGTGGGACCATACTCGTCTGATTCAGACGAACTGATCCTGTTCATCGACATAACGTGGCCGACTCATGCTGCTGGAGGAGATGTCTACTAGAGAAGCCAGCAAAGGGGTCCCAGATGGCCAAAGCGACAGAAGGCGCCAAAGTAGGCACGCCAGGCGCCACAAAGGAGGGAGATGACAGTGCCACTCACCAACACACAGGAAGTGCCAAAGAGGAGGTGAGCCACCTCTGTGAAATCCTCCGCCTACCTACACTAACATACCCAGCCTAGCCTCAGCTAGGCATTGAGAGAGGGGCATGACATGGCAGCAGAAAGGCACTCCTTTCCCAGCCTCTAACAGCAAAAATACACAAAAAACAAAATAAAAGCCGAAAAATACTTACATGCATCGCATGAAGCCGAAGAGGGGCACAATAACGGCCACTAAAAAAGACAAAGACAAAATAAGAGAGATAAGGGCAGCACTAAACCCAAAATATAAAAAGAAAACTCTCTTGACTGATGCAAACGCAAAGAAAATACAAAAAAAAACAAAAACTGCCGAAAAATTGAGAACGCAATTAAAAGCGCCCATAAAAAACCAAAGAAAAGTAAGAGAAGCGCCCCAAAATGATTACTTTAATTTTAAAATAAAAAAAAAAGAAATTTCAAAAAGAGATAAGGGAAGCGCAAAGCCAATTATGGAAGAGTAGCATTAATTTAAATTTAACTTAAATTTTAAAAATTTAAAACATCTGAAGTACAAAGGGGGTTTTGGGCCACCATTGTTTCATGAACTGCCCCAAAAAAATGGCAGCTCCAGAAATTCAGCCATGGCACCGCCATTGAAGCGAGATGGGCGAATGGAGAGTCCGAGGAAGAAGATCTTTCTGACCGGGACGGGCCCCAAAGCCAAATTAAAAGCTTTTACGCCAAGGGGGCTGCAGATGAGAGTCAAGCAGAGGCGGCAGAAACAGAGCTACACCCACAGCAGCAGGCAAAAAAAAAAAAAGGGCAGCCAGAGAACAAAACAGCAAGAAATTGAGCAGAAATGGATTGCCACCCACCCCCAGCTGAAGAAAGAACAGCACCCGAAAAAAGATAAAAATAAAGCCATTAAAGCAAAACTAAAGTGCCTTTTGTTTTTCTGCCACCCCCCCAAATATCATCGGGATAAGTGCCAGGAAATTCATACAAGAAAAAGTCTAATGATGGCCCGCGATAGAATGCGATAAATGAAAACATACGAGGCCATAAAGAGACTTTAAATAAAGATGGCCCCCATTTGCATACACAACAACAGCGCAGCCAGAGGGGTATGGGGTGTGCATTAAGCACATTCACCACTCTACCCCTGTGAAGGGCCCTTAAGGCGGGGCCCAAAAATCTCGGAATGGGGAAGAGTTAAAACGTAAAGAAACGTTTAGGGGCAAGCCTGTGAACGTGCCCCGAGGTGGAGGACCCCAAAAATGGATGGCAGCCATCCTGCATCCGGGACCCCGGAGCTAAGGGGCAGGCAGTGGGGGGTCGAGGGGGATAGTTTCCCGTTTGATGCCATCGCTGCGGATTTGGGACACAAAAAACTATTGTAGGCGGCAACTTAGATGAGGGAAGGGTAGAAGAGCACCCCTTCGACTGCCTGCACTAATCTAGACAGGCAGCCCCTAAATGCCCCCAAATTCCCGTGGGAGTATTAGAGATATAAGGGCGTCCTGTCCATAAATCCGGGACAATGATCCCCAACGCCATCCAGGAAATGCCCAAAAGATGATGATGGGGGCACCCAAAAAAATCCAGGAGACAAAAGGGGGACATGGAAAAAAATTTCTAATTAGAAAAAATTAAAAAAAAACCAACAAACACTAAATTTACCGAGGCTGCGCTGCAGCCCCCAAACAGCTGCCCAAGGCGGAAAAATTTCCCCCAATGTTTACCGACCCCCCCCCGGGAGATGCCCGAATGATGAAAAAGGACCCAAAATAGTCCAAGTTTTTAATGCGGGACATGGAAAAAAATATATTTTAGTAAAAATATAAAAAAATTCCAAAAAACATATTTTCCCCGAGGTTTCGCCGCACCCGCCAAACAGCTGCCCAATGCAGTACCATGACTTACCAGAGAGCGTCGGCGCCCTCCAAGAGATGTCTAAGATGATGATGAAGAGTCCAAGATGACCCGAAACCGGCGGGGCTAATTTAAACCATTCATTTAGTAAGGGGAAAAACCATTTTAATAAATTACCTTTACAAGCTTTCCCTGGCGGTGCCGAAGATGCTCCATCGATGCCTCCAGATGCTCCAGTGAAGCCCCCAGATGCCCAGCAACAAAAAAGAAAAAAAAAAAAAATAATATTTAAAATAAACCCGACAACATACTTAAAGTATAGATTCCCCTTTCCCCCCCCGGCGGCCCATGACTGCCGATTGTTTTTGGGGCGCAATTTTCCCAAAACCCAGTGATGTCCATAGATGTCGGAGGCTGCAAAGAAAAAAAAGAAGATTAAAAAAGTTCTTCAACCAAAGCTGAGGATTGCGACAAAGGGGAAAACTACGCATGGGAAAGTGGGTGTGCGCCCCAAATTGGGGTGGGGGAGGCGGCCTGGGGACCCCGGGGAGCCCCGATTCCCCCCCCCAAGTCCTAAAAAAGCGAAAAAAAGAGAAAAAAATTTTTGTATATATTAAGTTAAAAAATTTTGTTAAGTTTAATTTTTTTAAAATTAAGCACCGTTTTTGTTTCCCTCCACACCTAGCCAACCCCCCCCCCCCTGGCAGCTAAACTCGAACAACTCCCGGGAAAACTTGAAAAAAGGCTGTAGCCATTATACCAGAGCTTTCAATTAAGTTTAGCGTTTTTTCGTTACGCCAAAGCGAGCAGGAGGAAAAAAAAAAAATATTGGGGTTTTGCTCTGAGAAGAGGGGATTTTTTCTTGTCTGAATCGGTCTTCGCATGAGGGTTGTTTTTGGGTTTTTTGCGTCGACGTTATTGCTGAACATCTGTTCGCGAGCGGAAAATTTTTGTTCGCGAGTTTAGCCTTTTGGGAAGTGAGCAAATGATCAAAAAAACCCAAAGGGGCCCTTTTTAACTCTTAATAATTTTTCCTTGTTGGAAAAAAAAGATTTTTTGTATTAATATGTTATTTAATTATACAAACTTATACGATATTGTTAATTTAAATATCTAATTATCATTTAAATTGCGCTTATTGAATTTTTCCCCAAGTTCATTAATATGAAATGCGGGGGAAAAAATAAGTTGCTGATTAGAACTACCGTGCAAGCCCCAAATGGGGCAGTTTGTTTTATATCTTAAAAATTGAAATATTTAGTAAATGAAGATAAAAACTTGCGACGCAAGAATATTTTTGCGTACTTTGTTTAAATTATATACACAAAGTACGTTTGCATCGCAATGAAATCAATAGCCCCCCAAAGCCCTTTTTCTTAATTTTATTTCAAGCGTTCCCCTGCGGTCTGCCCGAAAAAAAAGAGAAAGAAAAAGGTTGTAGCCCGAGCGCGAGCGAACTGAGGGGGAAGACCCTTTGTTTTCGTCGCTCGCGAGCTTTTTTGCCAAATATCAGTAAAAACGTTATTGGGAAGCCCACGAAAAAATCCCTCCCCCGTTATTTGCGGAGCTCGCATTATCCCGATGAATAGTCAAAAGCCACCCCCGAGATGCCAGCCCGGGGACCAAGAAACCCCAAGGTAAGAAGGCCCCAACAACAAAAAAAGTTAACCTTTTTAAAAGGCCGAGACCAGTTGCCAAAAACACGAAGAGTAATCATTCGGACCGTGATCATCGCCCGCCCAGCCCCCGATTCAACCTTTGTCGAATCGCAAGTGCAGCCCCTGAGGCCGGGGGGGAGGCCACCCCCACCGCCGCAATCCAACCGTGAGCAGCGCTAAAGGGCCCTACCAAGCATACACACGAGAAAAAAAACTTAAAATAAAGTGTTTTAAAAAGACTTAAAGCTATTAAAATCTTGTAATTTACAAAAAAGGGGAAATTAAAAAGGGAAAAATCAAATCAATTAACAATTGAAGCAAGTAAGTGGAAAAAAGTGCATAAAGTGTTTTTTTTTTTAACTAAAGTGACTGCAAAAAAGTTCGCCGCAAAAAGAAGGAAAAGAATTCAACGAATTAAAAGATGAACCCAAATTTTACGAACCAGAGACCCCATGGAGATCCCATCGGTATGAGCGAGCCACCCGGACAGAGGAGCCGCCGAAAATCACCCGCAGCAGCGGAAAAATTGAGACACTAGAAAACGGTGAGGACGGTCTGTACTGCCCCTGAAGATTCAGATGCCCCCAACTATCGCCCTTTAACAAAAGGCCGATGAAGCCAGCATGCCATTGTTGGAGGAGAATTCCCCTTTGGGATAGCTAATTGGGGACCCCAAGAAGGCGCCAGAAAAAGGGCCCCCAAAAAGTGGCCCCAAAGGCCCCCGCCGCCGCCAAAAGAAAGCCCAAAAAGAAAGCCTAAAAAAACCCCAAATAAAAAAAAAGGGAGCGAGAAGTCCCCCGCTTACAACATTCCCCGCCAAAAAAGCAGGGAGGGCGAGAGAACGAAACCGAAAGTTTCAAACCCACAGTCAAAAAATTTAACCCCAAAATGCTCGCCCCAGCTAGATTTTTTGAGAGCGCGCAATTTTCCCAAGGCCCAAAAAAATACAAAACAAAAATTAAACGAAAAAAGTACTTACCGAAAGAATGAAGCCAAGAGCGCGCGCAACAGCCAGTGAAAGAGAAGGGAACTAAAAAAATACAACAAAAACCATTTAAAATTTATTTACTTGACAGATCGAAAAAACTTTAAAAATACAATTTTTGTTAAAAAAAATACAAAAATGTCCCCAAGGGGCAACCCTAAATACCGCGCAAGCGCAAGACAAGAAAGAAAAATTTCCCCAAAAGAAAAAAAAAAGATCTAAAAAAATGTCTTTCACAAATTAAAGTGGAAGTGAGAGCACAATAGACATTGAGACCCTAAAAGAGAAAAATTTACAACCCAAAGTCCAAAACAAAACAGAGCCCCAAAAGGGGCCCCCCAAAATTGAAAAGTTTTATTCGATGGCGCAGGGGTTACATTTGCCAAGCGGGGCGGAGCAGAAAACAGATGAAAGTCCATGGCTATAATGCCCCCCAAGCAAAAGAAAAAATATTGGGGTCCAGAGATTTTCCAGTGTGCCATCATTGGTGCCAACGAACAAGCTTTAAACCCCAAAGGGAGCCTTAAAAATTTAGTTTCGGAACGCCATTGAAGCAGATGGGAGATGGATGGGGTCGAGGAGGATGGGGAATTTTTTGAAGGACTCCCCAGAAGCCAAAATTTTAAAAAGGGAAAACGCCAGGAGGCTGCAGATGAGGGGGTTTGGCAGCGTCAAAAGCAGCAGCAGCAGTTTTAAGAAAGCAAGAAAAAGGGTCTGAGTACAGCACCCATTGCGGTTCTTTTACCGCATTTTGGTTTTTCGTCTTTTTTTTTGCCAGTTTATTATTGGCCGGTTTTAGTTTCATTTTTGTATTTTAAAAAAAAAGTTTTTGCCGCGGACAAAATTTAAAAAAAAAAACTTTTTTTAATTTGGGGCCCCAGCAGGGACCAGCGCGGCAAAAGAAAAACCCAGTTTCAATGCGAATTGGTATAAAAAATGCCCCCAAATGTTTAATAGTTTTTCCCCCCGCTGGTTCAAAACTCGCAGGAAATCCCAAAAATTTATTTGTGGCTGTGAATTATTAAAATTAGGAGACAATTAAAAAATTTTTAAAATGCCAAAAAAAAACGCGAAATAAAAAAAATTATTAAGCGCCAAAAAACAAAAAAAAAATAAAAATAACAATAAGCAATTTTTATGTAGTGCCAAGCAGCAACCCTCAAGGCTATGGCCCGCCCTTAACCCCAACCCCTGGATGAAGTGAAGGCCCTGAAACCTGAGTAGGACAAAACACCCAAAAGGGGGGATTTTTACCCCCCAGAGGATGACCCGGGGGCTATAACAAGTTAAAATAAGAAAAAATAATCAAAAAAAAAGAATTAAAAGAGAGAGAAAAAAAAATAATAATAAAAAAATAAAAAAATTTAAAATTTTTAAAAAAATGATCAAATAAGTAATAAAAAAAAAAATTTGATAAGAAAAAAGAAAAAAAAAAAATTATAATTACAGAATCTAAACCAAGAAATTTTAATAAGACATCATTGTGCCCGATGATGCGTCACCCCCAATTAAGCCCAAATGACCATAGAGCAATTAAACAACTAGTTTAAAAATTTTACCGAGATTTCAAAAAAATAAAATTTCCCCCAAACCCAAGCCCTTTGAGCCCCAGAGTATAAATTTCAGCCCCGAATATAGAATAGAATATCTAAATTTGGGACGGGGTCCCAATATAGTAAAAGGGCCCAAGAGAATTAAGGGAAAACCCAGCGAGTTTAGCCGGGAAGAAGAGTGTTGACAGAATAATGGAAATTGCCCCCGGACGGGAAAGGGGGTACCCCCTAAATATTTGGGCATCCTTAACAATAAGAAAAAAATAACCGGACTAGCAGATACAGCATTAGAATTTTTACAACGTACCCCCCCTAACGGAGTGCCATTCCAAAATGCCTGATTTTTACATTACGCTGATAAGAGGGGATATTAAACCCTAGAAAAATGATGACGGGACTGACTCAAGGTAATAAATTTCTTTTGAAGAATTTTTTCAGAGTTTATAAACATTTATCATCATTCTTAAAAAGTGGGTTGTATGAATGGGGCCCAAAGAATTTGAGGATTACTAAAAAAAGAATACGGAAAACTTGAACTTTCGAAAGGGGGTTTTCTAAGGTGATTTTTCCCAGATTTCTGGGAAATTTAAAGAAACCGATTTGCCAGTTCATTTATGCCCCCAAGTTAGAAAATCAAAAGTATGTCCCCCCCCAAAAACCAAAAAGGCCGTATGCAATCTTTCCCGAGCCCCCCCAAAAACAAAAAAATGCCAGAAAACCAATTTAATTTTATAGGGAAAAAAAGCCCAAAAAAATAAAAAAACCCCTTTTTGGACAGCAGTTCAGGCCGGCCAATTTAATTTTTCCCCCTAGACATCCCCGGGCCGCCCCGGGCAAAATTTTTCAAAAGCCAAAATTTCAGTTATTCCCGAGGCCCCCCGCCCCTCTGAAAAAATTTTTCCCCGCCCCGGGAACCCTTTGGGCGTAGATAAGTCTATACAAAAAAGAGGGTTTAAATTTTGCAATCGCCCAAATTTCGATAAGGGGAAAAAAATCCCTACAAAAAGGGACCCGAATTAAAAACGAAATTTAAATATAGAAAAGGGAAAAGAAGAAAATCAAACCACAAAAAGAAAAAAGACAGGCAGAATTGGAAAATAAAAGGTAAGAAATATGCAGAGTAGAAAATCTAGCCGAAACCACCAACGAGTACAAAAACTGGCTGAAGAACCCAAATTGGAATTTTAGACATTTTTTTTAGAATAAAGTCCCCCCCTTCCTATTTTAATGCAAGCTGGAGGAGGAAAGACCCCCAAAATTTTTTTGACACTGGCCGAAAATAATTTTATCAAACCCAAAATTTTGTAAAAAAACCCAAAAAAAAATATAGAACCAAAAAAACAGCACATAGAAGAAATCTGTTTGGGCTTTTGGGTAAAAAAATTTTTTTTTACTGCCGACTTAAAAAAATTGATGCCATTCTAGGGAAAGATAGTCTTTTTGGGTTTTAAAAGCAGAATCTTTTTTAACAACAACATTAAGGGCTCTAAAAAAAAAATACAAATTCCCCCCAAAAAAAAACGAATCAAGCAGTTAATAATTTAAACATTAGAACTGAAAACATGTCTAAAGAAAACTCACTAGGGATTAAAATTTTTAAAAAGAAATTTCGAGTTTATTTTTAAAACCCAATGAAGATTATCATTTTCCCCCTGTGCCCCAAACAGTAAGAAAAACCTCAGAGCCCCCAATTTATCAAATATTCCCTTTTTCCCATGTCTCTACAAGGAAAGTAGAAGCACAAATAAAAACTGTTTGACGACGACATAATACCCCCCTCCTTCTCCATATAACTATCCTGTAAAGTACCAAAGTTAGACGCATCCAAAAGGAAATATAGATTAGTCATTGACTATAGGAAGTAAAATTCCCCAAAACCCTCGCCGATCGGATCCCCAACCAAGGGAAAAAAAAGGGATTGACAGCCAGGGGACAAAAAAATATTTTTCCCTAATTTTATTTGAAAAAGGGGTTTTATCAGATCCCATTAAAAAAAAAAAACATAGAGAAAACTCCCTTTTTCCCTAAAAAATGGAAAAAAAATGAGTTTAAACGGGCTCCCTTTGGTTTGAAAAACGCGCCATCCATATTCCCAAAACCTTAGATGACATACTAAGGCAAAACATAGGAAAAAAACCCCTATGTTTAATAGACGGGGAAAAGCCCTTTTCCCGCAAAGATGAAAAATCCCATCTAGATCAATTGAAACAAATTCCATACACCCAAGAAGTTAAATAAAAAGCCAAAAGAAAATGGGAAATTTTTTAAAAATAGAGTAGAATTTTTAGGTTTGGGTTTTTTCAGATAAAGGCATAGAAACTAACAAAAAAAGGTAGAAGCAATTTCCAACTATCCACCCCCAAACACGCTTAAAAACTCGGTCATTTTTTCGGCCCATCCCTTTCCATCGCCGTTTCATCAAAGATTATAAAACTGCAAAAAACCCCCCACCTCGTTTTTACGGGCGAGGACGGCAAAATCAAAGCAAGCCCAAATAAGAAACCATAAAATTAGATTCAGTTTCCCTAGAGGATTTAAAAAAATTGAAAAGTTCATTAATATCAGACGATGTTTTTCCAAATATCCCGACTTCAAAAAAAAATTTCACCGACTACCGATGCATCGAATCACGCAATCGGTAGCTCTGCCAAGACGGACCCCCTTTTTTTTCTTTCTAAAAACATTTTTAAAGCGAAAAAAATTAAAAAAATGAAAAAGAAATTTTTAGCTATCGTTTGGGAAAAAATCCCCTCAAGAATTCCCTTTTACGGAAATTAAAAAAAGTAAAAATATTAAAACCACCAACCTCTTTAATTTTTTGTAGTTGGCAGGGAACCCCAAAAAATTTAAAAGGGGGAAAGGGAAATCAGAAGAATACGACTAAAAATAGTTTTGGGTAAAAAAAATATAGTCGCTGATTTTGTCCGGGAACCCAAACCAATTAAATAACCAAATAAATTTAATAAAAAACCACCATTCATAGTAGATATTTTTAAACCCTTTTGATACCAACCCCGAAGCCCCATAAACGTTTATAAGAATAAATAAAGAAAGGAAAACAAAGAAACTTACGAATTTAGAAACCCCGTTCCCCCCCTTCCATAGACACTCATCGCGAGAGAAAAAATTTTCAGAAACGCCCTTTTATCACCCACAAAAAAATACTTAAACCCATCCGTTATAAACGGAACTCAAACTGAAGACATCGGCCCAAAGTTTTTTACAGAATATCTCCCCGTCTCATTTCAATATTTTCAAATACGTTTTTCACAGAAAAAGGAATTATAGATTTGAAAAAGACTCGGATCAAGAGGAAGAAAAAAAACACACAATAGAGCACATAGAAACGCAAAAAAAACCCAAAAAAAGATCGGAAAAGATTATTTCCCAAGAATGAAAGCCAAAATTACAAAAAAAGTGAAAAATGCAAGGTTGAAAGAAGAAAAATACGATAGACGACCAACAAACCCAAGTCTAAAGGGAAAAACCCCGAACCGAGTATCCTGGCCAAAATCATTCATATAGACATTTATTCAAACAAAAAAAGCACCTCGTCCCTACTGCAATAAAAAACCCAAAGCTTCCCAAGGTAGAATTATAAAATCTAAACCCATAGAAGATATCAGAAAACCCAATTACATAAATACTTTTCTACTATGGAGGTTCCCAAAATTTGTAGAAAAGATAACGAAAAACACCTTGGCTTCCATCTTTTTATGATGAAAGATCAGCCCAACATTGAAGATTCAAAGTCCCAAACCAATAAGAGCCCCAGTAAAGGGGGCAGATAGAACGACTACACCCATTTTAAATGAAATAATAAATGCCCAAAAAGAGAACGAAAAGATAAAAACTTCGCAGATCTCCTGCAAAGAGCTATTTAATATAACAATTCCATAATTAGCCACTAAACAACGCCCACTAGATTTTTTCTTTGGGAAAAGATTAAAAAGGGACCCGAACAATTCGAACAAGAAAGCAAAGATAACAAAACAAACCCTAAAAAAACAGCAGACCAAAGACCTAAAATACTAACCAACTAGAAACCTAATACTAACCTACAAAAATGGACAAGGGGTAATTTACCCAAAAAAAAAACACGACTAGGATCTAAAATTTTCCCCCGATACAAAAAAAAATAGTTAAAGAAGAAAGGGGACAACCATAAAAAAAAGTCAGGAAAAAGTAATAAAAGCAATTAAAAAAAAAATTTTCTCTACAGGATAATGGGAGAATCCCAAATACAGGCACGAGTGGAAATGACTTAATTATACAAATAGTCACAACTACCCTTGCGGGTTTAGGTAACTAGCCCTCAAACCCGGGTAATTTTTTGATAGATTTTTTAAACTAAAAAAGGGTTTTTGGGAAACTTGAAATCACATAGAACGGAATTAAAGTCGTCCGATTTACATCATAATTTTTCGAAGTAGAAAGCCCAAAAACCAAATTTCCCCTTTATTATAAAATAAGACTAGACACAAGATCCATAAATGCCAGGGGTCAGCATGGAAATCTGTGGCTGGCCTCCCCCCCACGATGACTTAGTTGCCATAGAAGATAAATAAATAAACTCATTCAGAATACTAAACCCAAAAAAACCATCATAAAACAAAATTTTAAAAAGAATAAATAATTTACTTAAATTAAAAATTTTAATTTTAAGGTCCCCAAAAAAATTTGTACCCACTAACAATTTAGATACTAAAATACAAATACAAATCCGTCTGATTTAAAAAGGAAAAAAAAATAAAAAACGCCATACAATGGGCAAAAAAAAAAATAGTAAAAAGCATCCCTTTTAAAAGATAAAGATTTAGGGCCCAATACAAAAAAAATAAATAAAATTTAAATAGATCTAAAAATAGAAGAGATGTAGAGTTAGCAGAGATCCGCCCTTTGGGGTAATAAAAAAAAACTTTTTGTTGCCAAAAAATTTCCCAAAAAAGAAAATATAAATTATGAGAATATAGTTATTAGACCTATAGAAGACAAAAACAATGTAAACTTAAAATTCAAAGAAATTTTTAAAAAAAAAAAAACAATGTTAGGGGGAAGAACAGCTGTATAACTTATAAAAAAATCAAAATTTGTAATCAAAAAAAATTTTAAAAGATTTAAGAGAAAAAGATTGTATACCCAAATTAATGTTTGGAAAAAAAATGCAAAAAAAACTAAGCAACGCAGACCACATCGAAATTTTGAAGAAATCCAAGAAGACATCATACTACTTTTCAAACCCCCGGATAATAAAAGGGGGGGGAAACCCACAAAAAATTTCCCTAATAATGTACCACAACTGCCCATCAGATCAATGACCGAATATTCTCCAATACAGAAGAAAACAAATTTTTTTAATCCACCAAACCCCGTTTTTCTGAACTTGAGGACAAATTTTCCCAAAATTTAGGGGGGGAAGATTAAAAGAAAAGGCTCTGCAGTAAGCCCCGATTGCGGTTTTTTTCCGACGGACTCTTCTTTTGCTTTTTTTTATCCCCAGTTTTTTATTCCCTTTTGGGTTTTTTTTTCCCCTTTTTTTATTTTAAAAGAAAGCCCCTTTCGTGGCAAAATTTAAAAAAAAAAATCTTTTTTTTAAAAAATAAAAAAAATAAAAAAAAAGGCAGCAGCAGCAACAAAAAAAACCAGAGCAAAAGCAGCAACAGCAGCCAGAGCAAAAGCAAAAAAAACAAAAGCAGAAGAAAAAAACCCGAAATCACATTTAGTTATTTATTATATATATATATATATTTTTTTTTTTCCCCCTTAAAACCCGTTAAAAAGGGGAAATTGGGGTATAAAGGTTTTAAAAAATGTAGGGAAAAAAAAAGGGGGGAAAAGGCCCCCATAAAGTATATTTTTTTTGTTTGGAAAAAAGGGGAGCCGATTTACCCCTTGCCCGTCTGCCCGCCCGTCTAACCGTATGTATGAACGCGCCGTTCTCAGAAGATATAAGACCCAAAACTTTTTGGTTCTTTATATCTGATTGATGAGTTTGAAAAATTTTAGCTATCATCGTTTAAATGTTATCAAAAAAAAACCGAATTTTCATTTAGTTAAAAAACTATTTAATTCATCTTAAAGTTGATTTTTAAAATTTTTGTTTATTTAATTTGACCCCTTAAATTGGGGGTTTTTTTTTAAATTTTTTTGGATGCCACCCCCTCAAATTGCCTTATCGCCTTAAATTCAAATCACGTTTTTCGTACTAAAACTGTGCGGGGGCCCTCTCACCATATGAATGTTTTGCACGGCCCAACAAATGGATCAAAAATCGTTGGTCTAGAAAAAGGTATTAAACATTTAATGTCTCTTTTTTTGGGCCCTTTTTTAGCAGAAAAAGCTGATGAGTCATAATGACAGAGCAGTTTGCGACCCGTGCGTCCGGCGTGCCCCGGGGCCCCGTGAGGGGGGTTGCCCCCCCAACATATGTAAAAAAAAAAGTAAAGAAAAGGAAGGGCCCTTTTTAGAAGGGGGTTTTTTTCGGGTTGGGGGGATTTTTTTGTCGAAGGTTTCGGGGGAAAAAAAAACCCTTTTTTTATTTTTTATTTTTTTTTTTATTTTTTTTTTTTTTTCCCTTTTTTTCCCCTTTTTTTTTCTGGAATCGTCATATTATGGGGGGGGACTTTTTTGAGATTTTGGGCCCGGGCACCCCTTTTTGGGGGGAAGGGGGGCGGTTGCGGCAGCCTGGGTAAGTGGTTTTTTGTGTTACCCGTTTTTTAAAATTTTTTTTTTAATTTTTAAATTTTTTTTAGATATTGCGGGTGCCCAATTTCCCTTTTTTTTTAAATCCCCCGAGCGATCGGGGGCTGTTCCCGGGAAATTTAATGGCGCCAGCTGAAAAAAGTTTTAAAAAACCCGGGTCCATTTTCCCCACCATACGGCTGAAATTAGGGGTTCAGAAAGGGACCCTTCGGCATCTGATCGCTGGGGTGCTGATTCGCCTTCAATCTGGGTGGGCCCCCTTTTTGGGGCAGCCCTCGGCTGGGAACCCCCAAAACCCCCTTTTCTCGGCAGGATTTCGGGCTTTTGGGGCGCCGCTGTTATTGATCCCAAGGGATCCGGCGCTTGTTGACCCCTACCCTTTTTCCAGTGACGCAAATTTCCCCCGCGGGCTTTTTTCCCTGCCCCCGCCCCAAATTTTCCCCCGGGATGTTGCTTTTCGTGGCCGATGCTCCCCGGCCAAAACCCCTTGCGCGGGGGAAAACCCCCCCTTTTGCATTTCGGTTGGGGTCAAGAGACCCTTTTTTTTTTGGCTTATAAAAATTTTTGTCCTATTAGCAGCACCCTGAAAGACGAGCGGGGATCGACCCCCCCGGGGGGAAGGGCCCGGTTGTTGCCGCTGCGGGTTTTCGGGGGGGTTGATGGCGGTTTTTGGGGCCCCCCAGATGGTCCCTTTTACGGGTTTTTTTGGGGGTTTTTTTTCCGCCAAAAAATTATAGGCTTTTTTTTCCGGGTTTTAGCCGTGCTGCAGTGTAATTTTTTTTAGTTGTATTTTTTTTTAAACCCCCAAAAAAATTTTTAAAAAGGGGTAAATTTTTTTGTTGAAATGAAAGAAAAGGGGAGAAGGGGGGGGGCCCCCCCAAAAAGGGGTTTAAATTCTTGAGGGGGATAAAAGAAAGGGGATATACCCATGCCCGTCTGCCCGCCCGCCCCGTCTGTCCGTTGTATGGAACCCCGCGTTTTTTGGGAATTAAGAGAAAATTTTAAAAAATTTTTTTTAGGGTGGTTGTGAATAGCAAAAAAAGTTTGGATTTTTTTAAAAAAAGGCGTTTCTATTTTAATTTTTTGTTATTTTTTAAAAAAAATTATCAAATGTTCGTAAAAAAATTATTTTCCCCCACGTCTTTATAGCTAGAGCCCCCAAATTTTTTGTAAGGTTAATATTAATTTTATCTAATTTTGATTTTTTTTTAAATTTTTTGGATCCCAAATTTTCCCCCAAATTTTTAAAAATTGAGGTTAAGGACTTAAAGCCAGAAAATGGGGGGTTTTTTTTTTTTAAAAATTAAAAAATTATAATAAAATATGATAAAACAAAGAAAAAATTTTATTCAAACCATTAAATCCATTTTAGTGTAATTTTTCCCAAATTAGATGGCCCCATGATTTCAAAATATCAGATGTTCAAAAAATTTGAAACATGGATGGACTATTCTATCAAAACCAAAAAGGGGCCCCTTTTTGGCAAAAAAATTTGAAAAAATTTTAATTTTTTTTTTTTTTAAAAATTGTTAATTTTGCGGTTTTTAAAAAAACGGAAAGGGGGGGTTGGGGGTACCCCCCAGGGGGCCCCCGACAGAGTTTTCTTTTTTGTTTTTATATTTTTTTAACGTATTTTTTTTCCCCCATGTCGCCGCATGTCATCCGGGGTTTTTTTGTTTCCCCAAAAACGGGGTTTTTTCCCCATGGCGGGGGTGATTTGGTCATTGGGGGCCCCCTTTGGGGGAGCTTTTGGGGGGTTTAGCGCAGCCTCAGGTAAGTGTGTTTTTTTTGTTTTTTTTATATTTTTTTTTTAAAATATATATTTGTTTCCCGGGTCGCCCTTTGGGCCCCCCCTTTTGGTTTTTTTTTGGATGCCCTATCACCCGTTAGCTTTTCCCGAATGGGCCGGTGTTTTTGGTCTTTTTTTGGCCCCCTTTTGGGTTTTTTGGGGCGACCGCGGGCGCCTGGTAAGTGTAGTTTTTTGGGGGGTTTTTTTTTTTAAATTTTTTTTTTTGAAAAAATTTTCCAAGGGTCCCCTTTTTTTTTTTGGGGATTTCAAATTTTTTATCATCATTTTAAATTTTTCCCGGATGGGTTTTTTTAAAAACCGGGGGCCCCCTTTTTGGGTTTTTTTTGCTGCAGGCACCCTTTGGTAAGTATTTTGTTTGTGTTTATTTGTGTAATTTTTAATTAATATTTATTTATTTTCCTTTTTATTGGCTATCATTAGGGACTTTATTGTAATCGGGCGCATCATTGGGCATTTTGGCAGCGTTTTGGCCCAAGGTGGAGGTCGCTTTTAAAACAGGGCCTGGGTATGCAAAATTTATTATTTGCTAAAATGTTATTAATGGATTGTTATGTTTTTGGGGGGGACCTACCCGGCCCCACTTCCCCCCCAAAGAGGGCCCGGGCCCCGGCGGCGAAAAATTTGGACCCTTTTTTAAACCCCCTTGAAAACTGGCCCATTTTGGGCCCTACGGCTAAAAATTTGGTAAGTTCAGGGGGGAGAGCCTTCAGCATCTGGTATCTGGGGCCCCCGGGAGGATTTTGGGCCATAAAAAAAGGGGACGCCCCCCGCGCTGTAGTTTGGGCCCAAAGGGGCCCCAGCAGGATTGGGTATCCTATTCGGGGTTGCTCCCATTGGTCCCCCGGAGGATCGGGCGACTCCCAAGTTTTTTCCCCCTTGGGCACCTATAGTTTAAAGCTAAATGCTGGGTTTTCCCCCCCATTTGATGCTCCCATGGGGATGCCTCTCGGGGGCCCCCCTTGCCTTTTTTTGGGCCCCCTTCCCCTTCCGGGGGTTGGGGGCCCCCCCCAAAAGAACCTTTTGATTGCTTATACTTTCCCGCCTTAAAGTTGCTTTGGGAAATTTTAGGGGGGTATGGGCCCCCCGGGTACCCCCCCGTTTTTCCCCCGTTGATGATGGTGATAAATTTTACCCTTTGGGCCCAGTAGATGCCTAACTGGCGTTATGTGGTTGATATCGTTTTCACCTTAGACTAAACATTGGCTGATGCTTACCCGTGCTGGGGGAAATTTTTTAATTTTATTTTAGTTTTATTATTATTGTTGTTGTAAGAATTTGCCACATTCTTTAGATGTAAAAATTTTGATGTCCTTTTGTTTTTTGGGGTTTTCAATAAAGTCCGTGATTTTTTTTGTGTTTATTTTTGTTATTTATTTGCGCCCGCCGCTGTTTCTGGGCCCCATCTGTTTTTAGCTTTTTTTGGGAGCCTTATACGACTGGGCCGGGGGGGTTTTTGGAGGGGAAGCCCCCATAGCCCCTTTCTCCCCCCAAAACAATTAGCGCCCCCCGGGGCTGCCTCCCAGGTTTAGTGCAAGGGCGGCATGGCCAAACTGCACACTTTCTTTTAAAAATTGGGGGCCCAGAAATTTTTTTTTATGGGGAAATGCCTGGGGGAGCGATAAATTTTGGGGGGGGGATTGGTTTGGGACCCCTTTTTTGACCCCCCACTCCCCGGGGCCGCTTAGCTCGGTTAATTGATTTGTTTGGGGCCCCTTTTCCCGTTTGGGTTTGCTAAACCCAAAAAAAGTTTCCCGGGGTTTGCCAGTGAAACGTTTTTTTTTTTTTTTTATGGAATTTGTCCAGAGTGGATTATTTGCGGGAAATGGCAGAAATACCATTGGGACTTTTGGGTTTTTTTTTGTTTTTGTTTTTGGGGTTTAACTCCCCCTGGCTCTGGCTGCTGTTGTTGTTGCTCCCGCTGTTGTTGATGTTGTTGTTGTGTTGTTGCTGTTGCTTTTGTTGACCCCCCCTTTAACCCCCTCATTTTTTTTTTAAAAATTTTGGGGTTCTGAATGGGAGTCCGTAGGGGGAAACCCTCCTGGGACAAATTCCATCTTCCCACATCTGCGTTTAATGGCGAGCCATAAAACCCATTTGGCTGAGGCTGGCATTGGTTGTTTTTTGGGGGGAAGAAGGGGCCCCCGGGGGAGCCATCTCGGGCCCCCAAATATTGTTGTTGGGGATTTCCCTTGTGGGCATTGGGGGCCGGACTTTGCATCTGTTATTGCTGCTGCTGCGCCCCCCCCGGGCGGAGAATGGGATTTTCCCCAAGGAATCCAGGCTGTCCCCTTTTTTTTTGGGGGCCTTTTTTAGACTGCTGTTGTTTTTTTTTTGGGGGCTTGATTGTCAGATGTTGCCTGTTATGGTCTTTTGTTTATTGGCTCTACTTCCACGGGAATGTTGGGAAGTGAGCTTTTGGGTTTTAAAATTTTTGGGTTTTCCCCCCTCTAGTGTGTATTGACCCGGCTTGGGGGGTTTTTGGGGAATTGGTTTTGGGTTTGGGGCAATATTTGTATTTGCAAAAAAGTTTAGTTTTATTTGTGTGTTTTTTTGCAGCATCAGTCAAGAAATGAATTTATGTGTGTGTGTGTTTTTATGTGTTGTTTATTTTTTGTTTTTTACTGGCTGTACGCGCTTCCCTTTTGTTGCAGGAATTTGTTGGGGGGTTTTTTGTGTTTGTGTGTTTTTGTTTTCGTGTTTGGGGGGGCGCCCCAAATTTAGCTGAGCGAGCATGTTTTTTGGGGTTTGTGTTAGTGATTGGGGGTGGAAAATTTGAGTTTGCCTTTTTGCCCTGACTGCCGGGTTGGGGGTGAAAGGGGGCAGGGGTTTCCCTGCCAATTTCTTGTATTGGTGTTGTTTTTGGCTTTTTTACTTTTTTTTTGGCGGCGGGGAATTTACGCCATTTTTTTGGGGCCTTTTTTTTGGCGCCTTTTGGGGCCCCCAATTAAGGACCCGGGGGAAAAATCCCCCCCAAAATCCCCGGGGGCCTTATCGGCCGTTTGTTAAAGGGGAAAAAAAGAGTTGGGCGCATCTTTAATTGTCAGGGGCAGAAGGGGGAAAAGGGTAACCCCACCCTTTTTTAGTGTTCAATTTTCCCCCGTTTTTCCCGATTGTCGGCGGCTCCTCTGTCCAGCTGGCCCCCCTCATCCCGGGAGCATTTTATGGAGCCCTCTGGTTTTTTTAAAATTTTGTCATCTCTTTAATTCCCTTGGGGCCTTTTTTTTTTCGGGGGGAATTTTTTTTCAGTCATTTTGTTTAAAAAAACACTTTTGCAATTTTTTTCCCTTGCTTTCCAATTGTTAATTGATTTTTTTTTTTAAAAATTTCCCCTTTTTAAAAAAAAAGATTTTTTTTAAAAACTTTAAGTTTTAAATCACTTTTTTTTTTAAAATTTTTTTGATTTTTTTTCCCCGTGTGTATGTTTGGGGAGGCCCCAGGGGGGTTACGGGGTTTTGGGGGGGGGGATAGCGGCGGGGGAAGGGAAAAAAAAATGATTAATTAATTTTAAAAAAAGAAAAATTAATTAAAATTTTTTTTTCATTAATATATAAAATTTTTTTTTTTCTTTTTGCAGCTATTTTAGGACTTGGGGGGGGAATCGGCGGCGCCGGGCATGGGGGCCCCCCTTTGGGGCTTTTCCCGGGGGCCCAAAATAAAAACCCATGCGTAAGTATGACCGTCGAACCTTTTTCTTTTTTTTAAGAAAAATTTTAAAATTTTTTTTTTTCCCTTTGGGTTTTCCGGGGAAAATCTATGGAAAACTTTTGGGGTTTGGGGGGGCGCCCCTTTTATTATTTTTTTTTTTTTCTTTTTTAAAATTTTTTTGGGGGCTGGGGGGCTTACTGGAGCATCTTGGGGCCCTTTTCGTAGTCGCCCCCTTTGGTGGGGGAGGCACCGCCAGGTAGAAACGGGAAAAGGGGGTGATTATTAAGTGTTTACCAATTTATATGGGAAATTTTATTTGGGGCGCCGGTTTTTGGTTACCCTTGGGGGGGCTTTATCATCGTTAGAATCTCTTGGGGAGCCGGGCTTTATTGGAAAAAATGGTGCCGAAGGGGGTTTTTTGGGGGAGCGCAGCCCGGTAAGTACGTTGTTTGAGTTTTTTTTTTATATTTTTTTTAATTTTATATTTGTTTGATGTCGCCTAATGTCATCCTGGGGGATTTTTTTGCCTTCATTATCTTTTGGGCCTTTGGGGCCGGTGATCATTGGTTAGGGTTAGTGCCGCCTTTTGGGTTGTTTGGGGGGGAAAGGGCCCCGGGAAAATAAAAAGTTTGGTTTTTTTTTATTAATATTTATTTAAAATATTTTGGTTTTCCATGCCCCCGATGTCATTCCCGGATTTCTTTGGGGGGGCCCTTGTATAGCTGATGGAGCGCTACCCAGGTGAGTGGTTTGTATAGTATACTTTTATGTATATTCTAATGTATATTTATGGGGGTTTTTTATAAAACAATTTTTAAAAAATTTTTCCCCTCTTTGCCTGCTCCTGCCCCATCCCCGAGAAATTTTTGGAACCCAGGCTTTTTGGGCCCCCCGCAAGCCTCCCAGATTGGTTGGTTTTAACCCCGGCCGGCGCATTGTAAAAGTGTTTTAGGGTGTCTGGTGGGGGAGCCGGGGACAGTGTTTTGGGGTGGTAGAATTTTGTATTTCTATTGGTGGAAACACCTTGCTCCCCGGGGTCGTTAAGGGCGGTTTTACAGGGGCAGTGATGACGATATTTGAATTTTCCCCGCGATGTCGATATCTGTGAGTTTTCCTGGCTCCCGTCATAGTCAGGAATAATTGCCCTTGACGCTTAGTGGTTTGGCCCCCTTTGGGCTATTGCTAATGTCCTCGGTCTGGAGTGTCCTCCAGTTTTGTAGGCCTCATTATAGAAGAACATTTTTCATGAGGCTGAGCCGTTTGGGTGCTCAGGTCCTCGCTCTCGTTCACGTTTTTTTCCCGTGTTTTCCTTTCTTCTTTTTCCCCATCTTCTGCTTCGAGGCGTAGTAATGGGGGGCAGATGGTTTGAGTTGTTGATCCATTCAGATTGTGCGTTTGCCGTCTGTAGGGGGCGGATGTGTTTTGCCCGTTGAGCCATATATCGTGGGCAGTGCATTTTTCAACAAGGGGCAAACATCGTCCCCCGGGGCTTGTGGTTGGTGTTTTGGTAATGAGTTAAAACGAAGCGACTGCTTGCCAGTTCGAAAACTTCCTCAACCGTTTTAAGACCATATTTGCTCTCAAAAGTGGCATTGCGAGGGACCTGGGGGGCACTCAGGGGATTTTCCCCTTTATTTTATTTTTCGCACTTTTTTCCCGCATAATATGGGTTGCAGCCGTCAGGGAGCCCCAGACTGGTAGTTCGCATTCCCGATTGGCATGATTAGTTTTTTTATGATCGTTGCCTTGCAGTTTTTTGCCAGTTGGCTGTTGCGTCCGATTACCAAATTTCCCGCTTTTAAAATCCTTAAGAGGGTTTGTGTGCTGCTTCATATTGAGTTTGCAATCCAATATGACGCCCAAGTATGTGTGTGGGGGTTTTGTGCTATAGATTGTTAAAGATTTTAGGTGTTATTTCCATTGCTCGCCCGTCAACATTTCTCAATGTGAACAGGGCGTGGCTAGTCTTTTTATGTGTTAAGGTTTATAGACCATTTTTGCCCATTTTTCGAATTTGCCTTTTAGGTAGTCATTGTTTCCGTTAATTTCTGTTATATAAAATTGTTTGCTGCGCAATTTTTATGAAATTGTTAGCAAATGTTGATAAACATTTGCTTGTGAAGTATATGTTGTTGGCTGTGAAATTTTCTTTTTTGGGTTGGGGAGGGGGGAGAGGCATATCTGATGCAAAAATTGTGTGGAGGATTGGTCCCAGACGCTTCCTTGTGGGACGCCAGCAGTGATTTTACCAGCCCCGACGTGGTGTCATTACACTTGGGCAGCAAATGTCCTTCCTTTGATGTAGCTTTCAAGATGTTATATAGTTGGGGTGGCAGCAGCTTGATAATTTGAGAAGTAGGCCTTTATTTCCATACTCTATCAAATGCTTCCCGAAATATCTATGAATAATCCCCCGGGAGAATTGCTTCTTTTTATAGGCACACAGTATGAATTGGGTCAATCTGGCCAGTTTCTGATCGGTGCCGTGTTCTCGTCTGAATCCAAATTAGGGATGGGGGACGCTTTTTCAAACCCTTTTAAATGCAAATAACCTCGTCAGCAGCAATTTTTTAAAAAAGTTTTTCCAGTCCGGAGATTAGGCTGTTTGGGCGGTAGGACTTGAGGTCCGAGTAGGATTTGCCAGGCTTGAGGATCAGGGTTTTTACTGCATGTTTCCATGTGCTGGGGGGAAAAGGCCAGTTCTGAGCATTGAATTATATATTAGGGGGAGGTATATAGCCCCTTTTTGTGGCAGGTTTTTTTTCAATCGGTTGTCGATTTTGTCATCCCAGGAGCCTTGGTTGTTTCAAGCGCTGTAATGGCAGATTTTAGCTCTTCTATTGTTATTGGGCTAATTGGTCGCGGTTGGTGTTGTTGAGCTTGTTGTTGTTGCTGTCGTTTGCTACTTTTCAGCTGACTTAGTTCATCGATTATGATTGTTTTTCCTTTTATTGTTGGGGAAAAAATCTTTATCCCAAATGAGGGAAGCGCTTCCCGCCTTTTTTAGCCGTTGTTTGAGTCCATTTGATTTTGACCCTCTTCTGGGTAAGATGGTGATATGACCGCTGGCGTACAGGGTTATTTTTTGTGGCTGTGCCTTAATCCTTTTGGTTAGGCGCCATAATTTGTTTATGCTGTAATGGCCCTTTGGGGTCAATGCCTTCGAATAATTTGGGAAAATTTTGCCTCTTTGTTTCCGGATGGGTTTTTTTGAGCCTATTCTGGCCCGCTCTGTAATTTGGGCCTTGTTTCCCGGGGTGGGGGGGCGTTCAGGATTATTTTACATCGTTGTTTCCATTCAAGCAAGGATTTAGTAGCATTGTCCAAAATGGTACCGGGTGACCCCCGGTGAGGGTTTTCGGTTTGCGTTGGGGTTTAAGAAACACATTTATAGCATCGTCAATGTCATCTTTTGGGTACTACGGGTTTAAATGGGATTAGCTTCCCAAGGAGTCCTGGAAGCCTTGTCTTATTCTCTGGTATCCAGGGGGGGCCACCGCCTGGTCGCTCTGGTGCCCCTGGAATCGGCCAGTATGGGGTCTATGCGTAGTGGAGATGGGCCAATCTGTTCCGGTGGGGCGTATTTTTGGTTATTTTGGGGACCATAAAACGGCAAAGTCAATACCCATGGTTGCCCGTTTTATCAGGGGGAAGGGTTCCCCAGTTGCCAGGGCATTGAGCGGCCCGGGGACGATTGAGTCCGAGCTTTTCTTTTTTCAAATGCGTGTGTTTCCCCCCCACGGGCTTCCAGTCACCGCAGAGTAGGAAGTCGGAAGTAGGGCTTAGAGGGGAAAGTGGCTCTTTGTCCACTCGTAGGTTGGTGGGCAATATATCGGAGCCACAACTACTACATCTTCTGGTTTGTCTTTTTTACGGGAGCAGCGCAACTGGAGAACTTTAAAAAAATATGGGGTTCTGATGGTTTAGAGAGCAGCATGTCTGACGTCGGTTTTGACGAAAGCACCCCCCCAAACCTGGGAGCTGGGGGGTTTGTGGCAGCAAAGCTGTATAGCCGGGGAAAGTTGATGATATCGGAAGCTTGGGGGAAACTTCGTTTCAGTTATTAGCATTATTTGTATGCCTTCCCTTTTCAAAAAAATTCCCAATTTTTTTTTTTTGTTGCGCACTCCACACGCGTTCCAAAAGGGCCCTTTTTATGCGATGCCATTCTTTGGGGTTGTGTGTGTGGTTGGATGGCAGCCCGACGCTGATGGGGTGCTGGTTGTCGTTGTGACTGGGGTTGGAGATGGTTTTCTATTTCCCCTCTATACATTATTGTGTTCATTTGCTGTTGTGTTTTGCAGATCGCTTTTGCTGTTGTTTCCATGTTGTTTTTGCTGGCCTATTTGGGGGATCAACTGCATGGGAAAACTGTAAAAAGTTGCTCCATTTTTTCGGAAATTTTGCTGAACATGTCCACAAAAGGCTTAAAACGACTCTGGGAGTTTGGGGCCCGTAGTTGGCGACCAGTGCTTGCCAGAGGATGCCTCGCCCCGCAGCTTTTCTGGTTTAGTTTTGCCAGGCGATTTGGGTGCTGGACCCCCGGGCTCCAATTTTTGCTTTTCTGCTGCATCCGTTTTTGTTGCTAGAGATGCTGTTAAGGTGTTGCTGGAGTTGCCTTTTTGGCCATTGTCGCCCAGATTTGGGTTGGGGCTGCTATACTTTGATTGCGAGATGGCCTTTTTTAGATGTTTTCCCATTGGGGCATGGTTTTACCCGATGGAGGCTGATGCAGCTCTTGCTCGCCGTTGTTGTTGGGTCGCTGATGCGACGGTTTCGTTGTTGGTGTTTATCTTTGGCATCACCATTCTTTGTTGGTATTAAGACGATTTCCTCGCACCACACTGCTATATGTTAGCTGACGATCGACCGCTGGTGTGAGGATGCCTTTGGGGGAAATCTCTGCATCGAATTAGTTGTAGGCTTTGTTTTATAATTTTTAACCCATTGAAAATGGGGAAATTTAGGTATAATGTTTTTTTTGAAATGTATGTAACCCGGCAAAGGAGGCGGGGAGACCCCATAAAGTATATATTCCTTTATCAGGGGGACAAGCCGAGTCGATTTAGCCCCCGTCCGTCTGTCTGTCCGTCTGTCCGTTGTCTGTCCGTATGTATGAACGCGTCGTTCTCAGAACCTATAAGAGCTAGAGACTTTAAATTTTTTTGCAGGTACGTGAATAGCACGAAAAAACTGTTTTTTTTAAAAAAAAAGATAATTTTTTTTAGTTTTAATGTTATCGATTCAAAAAATTTATCGAATGTTAGTTATAAAATTAATTCCCCCCCTCTTTATAGCTAGAGTCCCAAATTTTTTTTTTGAAGTTTTACATTCATTTTATTAATTTTTATTTTTGTTATATTTTTTGGGTACCGGCCCAAATTTCCCCAAATATTTAAATTAAGGGTTTGTTGCACTCGGCCCGTAAATTAATGGGTTTACATTTTTAAAAAATTGTAATAAAATATGATGAACATAAGTTGAAAATTTCATTCAAATCCATTAATTCGCGCAGAAGTTATTAAACGAAACATTTGGCCAATCGGCCAAACACGTGACCAGCAGCGCAAAACAAATTGTTTTCCTATACATGTGCACACATACAAAATACACACATACACACATACACACACACACACTGAGCTGCGTGCATCTAGCAAATTCTAAAACCCGCAAGTTTTAGTGTACACATTTCAATAGATGGCGCTATAATTTTTAATTATCAGCTGTTCAATTGAATCGAAACATGGATGGCGCTATGCTATCGAACCATAGATGGCGCTATTGGTAAACAATTGAAAATTAAAAAAGCGCAAATAACAAGATATTTAATAGCTTTAAGTTTTAAATCACTCTATTTTAATTTTCAAGATTTTTATACCCTGAACCCATTGAAAATGAGAAATCAGGGTATAATGTTTTTGTTGAAATGTGAATGTATGTAACAGGCAGAAGGAGGCGTGGCAGACCCCATAAAGTGATATTTTTTGATCAGGGAGACAAGCCGGGGTCGATTTAGCCCTGTCCGTCCGTCTGTCCGTCCGTCTGTCCGTCCGTCTGTCCGTCTGTCTGTCCGTATGTATGAACGCGTCGTTCTCAGAACTAATAAGAGCTAGAGCCTTAAAATTTTTTTATGTAGGTCCGTGAATAGCACGAAAAGATCGAGTTTGTTAAAAAGTCGATAACTATTTTAGTTTAATTTATCGATTAAAAGCATTATCGAATGTTAGTTATAAAATTAAATCTCCCACGTCTTTATAGCTAGAGTCCCCAATTTTTTTTGTAAGTTTTATATTTTTTTTATCTATTTTTGGTTTTTGTTAAATTTTGGATACCGGCTCCAACTTTCCCCAAACATTTAAATTGAGGTTCGTTGCACTCAAAGCCAGTTAATGAATGGGTTTGCGTTTTTAAAAATTGGAAAAAATCTAATAAAATATGATGAAATAAGTTGAAAATTTCATTCAAATCCATTAATTCGCGCAGAAGTTATTAAAAAAACATTTGGCCAATCGCCAAACACGTGCCCAAACGGCGCAAAACAAATTGTTTTCCTGTACATGTGCACACATACCCACATACACATGAGTTGCGTGCATCTGCAAATTCTAAAACCCACAAGTTTTAGTGTACTTATTTCCAATAGATGGCGCTATGATTTGCTAATTATCAGCTGTTCAATAAATCGAAACATGGATGGCGCTATGCTATCGAACCATAGATGGCGCTATTAGCAAACCAATTGAAAATGAATTGAATTTAGTTTTCTGTGCGTTTATACGAAATGCTAATTATGCAGTATTTTTAAAACGCAGATAGCGGGGGTTTAGGGATCTCCTAGTCGGGACCCCGACTAGAGTTTTTTTTACTTGTTTTTATTTATTTTTATTTATTGTCATGTTGTCGCCGATCTTTCTGGACATCGTCATATTCATCGCTGGACTTTTCTTGGGCCTCTTCCTTGCCCTTAGTCAAGTGCTGCTCCTGTTTGGGCAGTTGAGTTCCGGCTGCAGTGCAGCCTCAGGGAAGTGGTAAGTTTGTGTTAGCCGTTTGTTTACATTATTTTAATTTTAATTTCTTTCAGCATATTGCAGGTGGCAATACCGGCACTTGCCCGAGCGATCGGCTGTTGCTGGCGAATCAATGGCGCCAGCCAAAAGTATTAAACAGCTGGTCCATTCTCGTCCATACGGCTGAACATTACTATGTTCAGCTCCGAAGCCTTCAGCATCTGATCGCTCGGTGCTGATTCGTCTTCGTGGATCTGGTGTCGGCCTCCATTGTTGGCAGTCCTCAGCTGTGCTGGGATTCAGCCAAATGCCTCTCGGCAGGATTTCGGCTGCTTATTGGCGTCGCTTTTACTGATGCCAATTGTGGATCCGGCGCTGTTGACGCCTACCCCTTTCCAGTGCATCGCGAATTTGCTGCTGGCAGATTGCTCGATGCTGCGCCTTTTCTTCATGGATGTTGCTGTTCGTGGCCGATGCTCTCCTGGCCGAGGCTCGCTTGCGCTGGGGCTTCGCCCTTCCAGCATTTCGAGTTCGGTCGAAGAGGGCCATTTTTTTGGGCTTATAAGACGTTTTCGTCCTATTAGCAGCAGCAGCTACAGCACGAGTGGGGACTCGATCCTCGCCGAGGAAGGCTGTTGTTGTCGTTGCCGCTGCTGTGTTTGCTGCTGTTGATGGCGCCATTGTCTTGACCAGATGGTGCCTTTACTGGCGTTTTATGGTTGTCTCGCCACGCACTATACGGCTATATGTTAGCTCATGCTTAGCCGTGCTGCAGTGTAATTTATTTTTAGTTGTACTCTTATTTTTATACCCTGAAAATGTTAAATCAGGGTATAATGTTTTTGTTGAAATGTATGTAACAGGGAGAAGGAGGCGTGGCAGACCCATAAAGTATATATATTCTTGATCAGGATGACAAGCCAAGTGGATATAGCCATGTCCGTCTGTCCGTCCGTCCGTCCGTCCGTCCGTCTGTCCGTCTGTCCGTATGTATGAACGCCCGTTCTCAGAACCTACAAGAGCTAGAGAATTGAAATGACTTTTATGAGGTTCCGTATAGCAGAAAAGATCGAGCTTGTTTCAGAAATTCGATAACTGTTATCGTTTTATTGTTATCGATTAAAAACGCAAATCTAAATTAAACTATAAAATTCTATCAAATCATCTTTCTAGCTAGAGTCTTTAAATTGAGCATTTAGTGTTATGTAAGCCTTACGCAATTTCGGTTTTTCTTAAATTTTGGGTGCCACGCCCCTTCGCCTCAAATTTGTAACTCCGTATATCAAATACTAGAGACTTGTGCTCTGGCACATACATACATATGGATGACATGATCACGCCCAACAAGTTGGATAAAAATCGTTGGTCTAGAAAAAGGTTATTAAACATTTAATTTCCCATAACATTGGCATGCAAATAGCACCCATAGAACAGCTGACGCAACGACTTGCGCTTGTGTATGCGTGCGCCTGTGTATGGTGTGTATGTTTTGCTTGTATGAACGTACATATGCATGTGCATATAAAGAAATGAAGAATGCTTGGAAAATGGGGTCATCACAGGGTTCAGTGAGCGCAGTCGAGCGGTCTCGACTAGAGTTTTTTTATTTTGTTTATTTTGTATTTGCGCCTGTCGCTGCTTCCGTCTCAGCTGCTTTAGCTCCTTAGCAGCTTTATAAGATTGCAGCCTGGACCGGGCTTTTGAGACAGGACAGCCCTTATAGCTACTAATATGCCCCACCGCAATTAGCGCATTTGGGGCTGCCTGTCTAGATTAGTGCAGGCGGTCGAAGCGTGCTCTTCTGCCCCTTCATACATCAAAATTGCCGCCTACAATCGTTTTTCGTGTGCCCAAATGCCTGACAGCGATGGCATCGATCGGCTTAGCTATCCTCTCGCCCCTCACTGCCTGCCCGCAGCCTGTGAGCCCCGGATGCGGTATGGCGCCATCCATTTTGGGCTACAACTCCACCTCGAACACTTTCCCGGCTTGCCCGTGAAACGTTTCTTTACGTTTTTAACGTAACGTATCTCATTCCCGAGATCTATTAGCCGCGCCTTAAGCCATTCACGGGGTAGAATGGTGAATGTGCTTAATGCACACCCTATACCCCCTCTGGCTGCGCTGTTGGGTGTATGCAATGGGTGCCATCTTTATTTAAAGTATCCATGATGGCCTTAAGGTTTGCATATTATCGCATTCTATACGCAGACCATCATTAGACATTGTTCTTGTGATGAATTTCCAACTGCTGGATTGCTTTGCAGCTTATCCAGCAGTGGTACTATTTGCGGCAGGGGTGGCAGAAAAACAAAAGCACTTTAGTTTTAACTTTAATGGCTTTATTGTTATCTTTTGCGGCTGCTGTTGCTGCTCTTCAGCGGCGCTGGCGTCCATTTGCTGCTCAATTTCTTGCTGTTGTTGTTGCTCTGGCTGCTGTTGTTGTTGCTGCAGCTGCTGCTCGGGCTGATGTTGTTGTTGCTGCTGCTGTTGAGCTGTAGCTGCTGTTGCTGCCGCCTCTGTTGACTCTCATCTGCAGCCTCTTGGCGTAATCGCTTTGAATTGGCGTTGGGAATGGCGAGTCCGGGTCAGAAAGATCTTTCCTCGGACTCGTCCTTTTCGACATCTACGCTTCAATGGCGATTGCCATGAAGCTGAATTTGCTGGACCCGCCATTGCTTGTGGCAGTTCATGGGGGAGCAATGTGGCACCTTAGAAACCCACCTTTACTTCAGATGTATTTAAATTTAAATTTAAGTTAGAATTTAAATTAATGCTCTGTTGCCATAATTGGCATTGCGCTTGCGTTTATGCTCGCTTTGTAGTTGCTTTTGTGTTTGTATCTGTATTAGTGATCATTGTGAGCGCGTTCGTCATTACTTTTTCTTTGGTATTTGTATTGGCGCTCTTAATTGCGTTCGTCAGTGTATCGGCAGTCTTTACGTTTGTTTTTTTTTTTTTTATTGGTTATTTAATTTATTTGCTGCTTTCTTGTCAGAGACTCTATAGCGCATTTATCACTTTATTTTACTTTAACTCATTCTCACAGTTTCCACTCCGCCCGCTTTTTCTCACTGGCCCCACCCGGGCCCCCTTTACGTTTGTATTTGTATTTGTCTTTGCGTTTGCAGCGTCAGTCAAGAGAGTGTTTCTGTTTTATATGTGTGGTTTAGTGCTGCTGCCTTATCTCTGTTATTTAGTCTTTGATCTATTTGTTGTGTGTGTATGTGTGTGCGCGCTCTTCGGCTTCATGCGATGAATGTAAGTATTTGTGTCGGCTTTTATTTGTGTTTGTTGTTGAGGCTGGGCAAGTGCGCTCTCTGGCTGCCCTGCAGTCTTGAGGCCTCTCTTTAAAGATAGCTGAGGCTGGGCTAGTGTGTTAGTGTGATTGAGCGGAAGGGAATTTCTGAGGTGGGTGCCTCTCTTTGGGTTTCCTGTGTGTTGGTAGAGTGGCTTTTCATCGCTTTCTCCCTCCTTTTTTGTTGCGCCTGACGCTACTTTTGGCGCCTTTTCTGGCGCTTTTTCGGCGCCTTCTGGGGACCTTTGCTGGCTTCTCCAAGAGAACATCTCCTCCAGCAACGCCAGGTCGGCCGTTGTGTCGAAGAACGGCGGATCGGCGGCTCCTCGGCCAGTGGGCTCGCTCATCCCAAGTAGCAGTTCCATGGAGTCGTCAGAATTATAGTTGGCTGCCATCATATAGTTGTTGTCTGCTTTTATGCGTCACAAAAAATCCAGTCACCAGTATATGTTCGCCAGTATATATATAAAATATATATTTATTCACTTTTTGTTTAAAAATTGTTTTTTTTTTAATTTATTGGCTTCACTTTGAATTTTTATTTTATATTTTATATTTTTCCCATTTAGAATTAATAAGAAAATTTATTTGCTTTTTTTTCACATTAATTTTATTTCAATAGAGTCTGTCTCGGTGTACAATGCAGGTTTCGCGATTGAAATGTGTTGGAGGAGGCCGCAGCGCAAAACCCCCTCCGGCCTCGAGCGCTGGGCTATAGATTATGTTAAATCCGACCGATTGCTCTAGGTTTGAGCAACTTCTCTCGGTTTTGTTGTCGCGTAACGTATTGTGTTGTTGGCCCTTCGTTACTTGTGCGGTCTGGCATCTCAGGCTTGGTGGTCGATATTTTATCGATGCCATCTCAGGACTCCCGATATTGTTGTTGCTAATTTAGCCTTGGCGACATTAAACCATCGACTTTGAATCTGTATTGCTGCTGCTGCGTCCAGCTTGCGACGAATGTGATCCGCCATGCAACCAGGGTGTGTCTAGTTTTTGGCGGCCTTTTTGACTTTTTGTTGTTGTTGTTGTTGTTGGGCATTGATTGTCAGTTGTTCGTCTGTTATGGTCTCAATGTCTATGTAGTGGCCCCTCTTCCACTGGTAATGTTGTGAAGTGAGACATTTGTGTTTAGATTTTTATTACTTGTTGCTGCTCTAGTGTGTATTGGGCTTGTGCTTGCGCTTGCGCGGTATTTGGATTTGCGCTTGCACATATTTGTATTTGCTTGTAAGTTTACGTTTGTATTTGTGTGAGCTATTGCAGCATCAGTCAAGTCAGTCGAATTAATGTGTGTGTGTGTGTGTGTGTGTATGTGTTGTTTAGTTCTGCCTTCTTTTTTCAGTGGCTGTGGGGCGCGCTCTTCGGCTTCATTCGTTGCAGGTAAGTATTGTTCGTGTTAATGTTTGTGTTTGTGTGTATTTGTGTCTGTGCTTGGGCAAGTGCGCGCTCTCTTAAATCTAGCTGCGAGCATGTTGGTGTCGGTGTTAGTGTTAGTGACTGTGGGTGTGAACTTTCGAGTTTCGTTCTCTCGCCCTGCACTGCTTTGTTGGCGTGGGGTTGTGTGCATGGACTTCTCGCTCGCACTGCTTGTATTGGGGTTCTTTTAGGCTTTCTTTTGACTTTTTTGGCGGCGGCAACGACGCCACTTTTGGCGCCGTTTTTCTGGCGCCGTTTTTTTTGGGGCCGTTTTTACTGGCGCCTTCTTGAAACCCCCAATTAGCCTATCCAAGGAGAATATCTCCTCCAACAATCCATGCTGGCTTCATCGGCCGTTTCGTTAAAGAACGATGAGTTAGGCGCATCTGAATCGTCAGGGACAGTACAGACACGATACACTCACCGTTTTTTAGTGTTCAATTTCTGCCGCTGCTGCGCTGGTTGTCGGCGCTACTCTGTCCAGCTGGCTCGCTATCCGAGTAGCATTCCATGGGGTCGTCTGGTTTGTAATTGGTGCCTTTTTAATTCGTTGAATTCGTGCCTTCTTTATGCGGGAACTTTATTTGCAGTCACTTTAGTTAAGAAAACACTTATGCACTTTATGCCCTTTCTTGCTTCAATTGATAATTGATTTGATTTTCACTTGTTTAATTTCCCATTTTTAGTAAATAACAAGAATTTTAATAGCTTTAAGTTTTTTAAATCACTTTATTTTAATTTCAAGATTTTTTTCTCGTGTGTATGCTTGGTGAGGCCGTCGCGCCTACGGTTGGATTCGGCGGTGGGTATAGCAGGACGCGCACTCCACCTCCGGGCCCCGAGGCTGCGCGATTCGACAAGGGATTGAATCGGGGGCTGGGCGAACGATGATCCAGGTCGAATGATTACTCTCGTGTTTTTACAACTGGTCTCGGCCTTTAAATGGTGTAATTTTGTTTGTTGTTGGCGCCTTCGTTACATGGGTTGTGGCGTTGACCATTCATAGTTATAATGGCGTGACAGCTGTTGTTCGAGTTGTTCGAGTTGGCAGCTGCCAGGGGGGAGGGGGATTGGCTGGAGGTGTGGACGATAACAATAACAGTACTTAATTTCCAACAATAAATAAACTTTACTAAAATTTTTTTTACATTAATTTATACAATAATTTTTTTTCTCTTTTTTGCAGCTATTTTAGGACTTGTGGGGAATCGGGGGCTCTCATGGTGATGGGCCTCCTTGCCAGCTAGCTTCAGGCGCCCCATACACATCCACATGCGTAAGTATGCACCTGTCGCAATCCTCAGCTTTGTGAAGAAAATTTTAATTTTCTTTTCGCAGCCTGAAACATCTCTGGACATCACTGGGCTTTGGGGACTCGAGCATATCGGCGCATTTGGGCCGGCGTCGCAGCGATCTATACGGGTTTCTGGGTATCTGGTGGACTTCACTGGAGCATCTGGAGGGCATCGATGGACATCTTGCGGCCATATCGTGTCGCCCCCGGTCAGGGCAGGCACCGCCAGAGTAGCTGTGTAAAGGTAAGTGTATGTATTATTAATGTGTGTTCATATACTAATGTATATGGATTTCATTGGCGTCGTCGGTGTTCGTGGTCATCGTTGGACGTTTTCATCATCATCGTTAGACATCTGTTGGACGACGCCGGTGCTCTTTGTTGAGTTTTGGCAGCCTGGGCAACTGTATGGCGCCCCAGCGCAGCCTCAGGTAAGTGTGTTGTTTGAGTATTTTTTTATATATATTTTATTAATATATATTTTTGCATGTCGCCGTATGTCATCCTGGATTTCTTTGGATGCCCTCATCATCATCGTTGGACATTTCCTGGATGGCGTCGGTGATCATTGGTCAGGGAAATTTTTGCCGCCATGGGCAGTTTTTTGGCGGCTGCCCAGCCTCAGATAAGTGTAGGGTTTTAGTATTTTTATATATATTTTATTAAATATATTTGTTTGCCATGTCGCCGTATGTCATCCTGGACTATTTTAAATGCCTTCATCATCATCGTTGAACATTTTCCTGGATGGCGTCGGTGATCATTGGTCAGGATTTGTGCCGCCTTGGGCAGCTGTTTGCGGCAGCAGCAGAATCCTGGGTGAGTATTTTGTTTGTGTTTATTTGTGACATATATTAATTCATATTTATTTATTTTCTATGTTATTGGCTATCATTTTGGACTTTATTGTACATCAGGCGCTTCATTGGGCATCTCTTGGGCAGCGTCTGTGCCCATTGGTCAGGTGAGTGTCGCATATAAACAGTGCAGCCTCAAGGTATGCAATTGAATTTATTATTTGTTTTTTTATACCCTGAGCCCATTGAAAATGGGAAATCAGGGTATAATGTTTTGTTGAAATGTATGTAACAGGCAGAAGGAGGCGTGGCAGACCCCATAAAGTAATTTTATTCTTGATCAGGATGACAAGCCGAGTTGATATAGCCATGTCCGTCTGTCCGTCTGTCCGTCCGTCTGTCCGTATGTATGAACGCGTCGTTCTCAGAACCTATAAGAGCTAGAGACTTTAAATTTTTTATGCAGGTACGTGAATAGCACGAAAGATCGAGTTTGTTAAAAAAGTCGATAACTATTTTTGTTTTAATGTTATCGATTCAAACTTTATCGAATGTTAGTTATAAATTATATCTCCCACGTCTTTATAGCTAGAGTCCACAATTTTTCTTTGAAGTTTTACATTCATTTTATCTAATTTTGATTTTTGTTATATTTTGGGTCCGGCTCCAAATTTCCCAAATATTTAAATTGAGGTTAGTTGCACTCAAAGCCAGTAAATTAATGGTTTACATTTTTAAAATTGTAATAAAAAATGATGAACATAAGTTGAAAATTTCATTCAAATCCATTAATTGCGCAAAAAGTTATTAAAAGAAACATTTGGCCAATCGGCCAAACACGTGACCAACAGCACAAAACAAATTGTTTTCCTATACATGTGCACACATACACACATACACACATACACACACACACTGAGCTGCGTGCATCAGCCTAAAACCCGCAAGTTTTAGTGTAAAATTTCAATAGATGGCGCCATAATTTGTTAATTATCAGCTGTTCAATTGAATCGAAACATGGATGGCGCTATGCTATCGAACCATAGATGGCGCTATTGGCTAAAAAATTGAAAATTAAAAAAGCGCAAATAACAAGATATTTAATAGCTTTAAGTTTTAAATCACTCTATTTTAATTTTCAAGATTTTTTTACCCCGAACCCATTGAAAATGAGAAATCAGGGTATAATGTTTTTGTTGAAATGTGAATGTATGTAACAGGCAGAAGGAGGCGTGGCAGACCCCATAAAGTGTATATATTCTTGATCAGGAGACAAGCCGAGTCGATTTAGCCCGTCGTCCTCTGTCCGTCCGCTGTCCGTCCGTCTGTCCGTCTGTCTGTCCGTATGTATGAACGCGTCGTTCTCCCGAACTAATAAGAGCTAGAGCCTTGAAATTTTTATGTAGGTCCGTGAATAGCACGACAAGATCGAGTTTGTTAAAAAAAGTCGATAACTATTTTAGTTTTAATGTTATCGATTAAAGCATTTTTCGAATGTTAGTTATAAAATTAAATCCCCACGTCTTTATAGCTAGAGTCCCCAATTTTTTTGTAAGTTTTATATTTATTTTATCTATTTTTTTGGTTTTTTTTAAATTTTGGATACCGGCTCCAACTTTCCCAAACATTTAAATTGGGGGTTCGTTGCACTCAAAGCCAGTTAATGAATGGGTTTGCGTTTTTAAAAATTGGAAAAAAACTAATAAAATATGATGAACATAAGTTGAAAATTTCATTAAAATCCATTAATTCGCGCAGAAGTTATTAAACAAAACATTTGGCCAATCGGCCAAACACGTGACCCGCGCAAACAAATTGTTTTCCTTACGGGCCAAAATCCCCAAAACACTTTGGGCGGCATCAGCAAATTCTCAACCCACAAGTTTTAGTGTACTTATTTCCAATAAGGGCCTATGATTTTAATTATCAGCTGTTCAATAAATCGAAACATGGATGGCGCTATGCTATCAAACCCAAGATGGCGCTATTAAAACCAATTGAAAATGTTGAATTTAGTTTTCTGTGCGTTTATAGAAATGCTAATTATGCGTTTTTTTAAAAAACGAATACGCGGGGTTTGGGGTATCTCCTAGTCGGGACCCCGACTAGAGTTTTTTTTATTGTTTTTATTTATTTTTATTTATTTGTCATGTTGTGCCGATCTTTCTGGACATCGTCTTTTCAGCGGATTTTTCTTGGGCCTCTTCCTTGCCCCTTGGTCAAGTGCTGCTCCTGTTTGGGCAGTTGGTTCCGGTCAGCTCAGGAAGTGGTAAGTTTGTGACCCTTTTGCATTTTTAATTTTAATTTTTTTCAGCATATTGCAGGTGGCCGAATACCAGGCCATCTACTGCCCCGAGCGATCAGGCTGTTGCTGGCGAATCAATGGCGCCAGCTGCAAAAAGTAAAACAGCTGGTCCATTTCCCCTTCCATACGGCTGAACATTACTATGTTCGCTCGAGATTCGCATCGACCCTGGGCTGTTTCGTTTTCGGGATCTGGTGTCGGCCTCCATTGGGGCGTCCCAGCTGCGGGGGACCAAAATTTCCCCGGCAGGATTTGGGCCGCTTTTGGCGTCGCTGTTACTGATGCCAATTGTGGATCCGGCGCTTGTTGACGCCTATCCTTTCCAGTGCATCGCGAATTTGCTGCTGGCGATTGCTCGATGCTGCGCCATTTCTTCATGGATGTTGCTGTTCGTGGCCGATGCCTCCGGCCGAGGTCGCCCGGGGGGGTTTCGCCCTTTCCAGCATTTCGAGTTCGGTCGAAGGGGCATTTTTTTATAAGACGTTTTCGTCCTATTAGCACGCAGCTGCGAACTGGGGACTCGATCCTCGCCGGGGAAGGCTTTTGGGCCGCGGTTTTTGTGCTGTTGATGGGGGCCTTGTCTTGCCAGATGGTGCCTTTACGGGCTTTTATGGTTTTCGCCACGCACTATACGGCTATATGTTAGCTCGCTTAGCCGTCCCAGTGTAATTTATTTTTAGTTGTATTTATTTTTATACCCTGAAAATGTTAAATGGGTATAATTTTTTTTGTTAAAGTTGAACGGGGAGAAGGAGGGTGGGCGCCCCATAAAGTATATATATTTTTGATCAGGATGACAAGCCAAGTGGATATAGCCATGTCCGTTGTCCGTCCGTCCGTCCGTCCGTCTGTCCGTCTGTCCGGTAGAACGCGCCGTTCTCAGAACCTACAAGAGCTAGAGAATTGAAATGACTTTTATGTGGTTTCCCTGTATAGCACAAAAAGATCGAGCTTGTTTCAGAAATTGATAACTGTTATCGTTTTATTGTTATCGTTTAAAAAACCAAATCAAAATTTAAACTATAAAATTCTATCTAATACATCTTTCTAGCTAGAGTCTTTAAATTGAGCATTTAGTGTTATGTAAGCCTTACGCAATTTCGGTTTTTTTTAAAATTTTCCCAGCCCCTTCGCCTCAAATTTGTAACCCCCGATATCAAATACTAGAGACTTGTGCTCTGGCACATACATACATATGGATGACATGATCCCCCCAAACTTTGGGATCAAAATCGTTGGTCTAGAAAAAGGTTATTAAACTTTTAAATTTTCCCCATAACATTGGCATGCAAATAGCACCCAAAGAACAGCTGACGCAACGACTTGCGCTTGTGTATGCGTGCCCCTGTGTATGTGTTTTTATGTTTTGCTTGTAATGAACGACATATGCATGTGCATATAAAAGAAATGAAGAAGCTTGGAATAGCGGATCATCACAGGGTTCGTCGAGCGCAGTCAGCGGTCTCGACTAGAGTTTTCTTTTGTTTATTTTGTATTTGCGCCTGTCGGCCTGTTCAGCGCTTTGCTCCTTAGCAGCTTTATTTTTCGTGGGGGGGCTTTTTGTAAAAGGGACACCCCTTTTGCTACTAATATGCTCCCCCCGAAATTGCCATTTGGGGGCTGCCTGTCTGGTGAGGGGTCGAAGCGTGCTCTTCTGCACACTTCATACATAAAAAATGCCGCCTAATATTTTTTCGTGTGCCCAAATGCCGCAGCGATGGCATCGTCGGCTTAGCATCCTCTCGACCTCACTCCCTGCCCGCTTAGCTCTGTGAGCCCAGGATGGGGATGGCTGCCACCCCCCGGGGGCAAACCCCCCTCAAAATTTCCCGGGTTCCCCGTGAAATTTTTCTTTACGTTTTTAACGTAACGTATCTCTTTCCCCGAGATCTTTTGCGCGCCTTAAGCCATTCAGGGGTAGAATGGTGAAGGGCTTAATGCACACCCTATACCCCCTCTGCGCTGTTGGTGTGTATGCAAGTGGGTGCCATCTTTATTTAAAGATCCATGATGGCCTCGATGTTTGCTTTTATCGCATTTATCCCAGACCATCATTAGACATTGTTCTTGGAAATTTCCCAACGCTGGATTGCTTTGCAGTTATCCAGCAGTGGGTATTTTGGGGACCAGAAAACAAAAGGCATTTTGTTTTAATTTTAAAATTTTTTTTATTTTTTGCGGCTGCTGTTGCTGCCCCGCTGGGCGCGGCAATCCATTTGCTGCTCAATTTTTGCTTTGTTGTTGCCGGCGCGTTGTTGCCGCGCTCTTGGCTGCTGTTGTTGTTGTTGTTGCTGCTGCGCTGTAGCTGTAGCTACGTTGCCCGCCTCTGCTTGACTTCATCTGCAGCCTCTTGGCGAAATCGCGAATTGTGGCTTTTGGAATGGCGAGTCCGGGTCAAAAAGACTTCCTGGGACTCGTCCATTTCGACATCTACGCTTCAATGGCGATTGCCATGAAGCTGAATTTCTGGGCTGCCTTCTTGTGGCGTTCATGGGGGGTGGGGCATTTGAAAGCCCTTTTTCCCTTCAATGTATTTAAATTTAAATTTAAGTTAAATTTAAATTAATGCTACTCTTCCAATTGGTTTGCGCTTGCGTTTATGCTCGTTTTGTAGTTGTTTTTGTGTTTGTATCTGTATTAGTGATCTTTGGGAGGGGTTCGTCTTTACGTTTTCTTTTATTTGTATTGGCGCTCTTAATTGCGTTCGTCAGGTATCGGCAGTCTTTATTTTTTTTTTTTTTTTTTTTTTATTGGTTATTTAAATTTGCTGCTTTCTTGTCAGGACTCTATAGCGCATTTATCACTTTTTTTTTCTTTAATCATTTTGGGCAGGTAGGCCTGTATGAAACATAAACCAAGGGGATTCCCCAAGGGGTCACAGTTTACCCGCTTTTCATGGCCCACCCGGCCCCTTTACGTTTGATTTGTATTTGTTTTGCGTTTGCAGGTGCAAAATTTTAAATGTGTGGTTTGTGCTGCCTTTTTATCTCTCTTTAGTCTTTGATCTATTTGTAGTGGCTGTGTATGGGGGCGCGCTCTTCGGCTTCATGCGATGAATGGATTTGTGTGGCTTTTATTTGTGTTTGTTGTTGAGGGGGGCGGGCTTCGGCTGCCCCATGTCTTGAGGCCTCTCTTAATGATAGCTGAGGCTGGGCAGTGTGTTAGGTGATTGAGGGGAAGGGGAATTTCTAGAGGTGGCTGCCTTTTTTGATTTTCCTGTGTGTTGGGAGGGCTTTTCACGTTTTCCCCCCCTTTTTTTGTTGCGCCTGACGCTACTTTTGGCCCCTTTTTCGGGCGCTTTTTTCGGCCCCTTTCGGGGCCCCTTTGCTGGCTTCCCCAAAGAGAACATCTCCTCCAGCAACGCCAGGTCGGCCGTTGTGTCGAAGAAGGGGGGATCGGCGGCTCCTCTGGCCAGTGGGCTCGCTCACCCCAAGTAGCAGTTCCATGGAGTCGTCAAATTATAGTTGGCTGCCATCATATAGTTGTTGTCTGTTTTTAGGGTCAAAAAAAACCCAGTCCCAGTATATTTCGCCAGTATATATATAAAAATATATATTTATTCACTTTTGTTTAAAAATTTTTTTTTTTAAATTTAGGCTTCATTTTAAATTTTTTTTTTTTATTTTTTTATATTTTTCCTTTTAGAATTAATAAGAAAATTTATTTGCTTTTTTAATTAATTTTTTTATTTAAATAGAGTCTTTCGGTGTACAATGCGGGTTTCGCGATTGAAATGTTTTGGGAGGAGCGCCGCAGCGCCACCCCCTCCGGCCTCGAGCGCGGGGCTATAGTTTTGTTAAATCCACCGATTGCTCGGGGGTTTGAGCAACTTCCCCGGTTTTGTTGTCGCGCAAGTATTGTGTTGTTGGCCCTTGTTTTTGTCCCGGTCGGGCACCAGGTTGGTGGTCGATATTTTACGATAAGCCATCTCAGGACCCCAGATATTGTTGTTGCTAATTTATTGTGGGACATTATAGCCATCGACTTTGAATCTGTTATTCCCCTCTGGCCCAGCTTGGCAATGTATCTCCCATGAAAACCAGGCTGTGTCTATTTTTTGGGGGCCCTTTTTGACTGTTGTTGTTGTTGTTGTTGTTGTTGGGCATTGATTGTCAGTTGTTCGTCTGTTATGGTCTCAATGTTATGTAGTGGCTTCTCTTCCACTGGTAATGTTGTGAAGTGAGACATTTGTGTTTAGATTTTTATTACTTGTTGCTGCTCTAGTGTGTTTTGGGGTTGTTTGCGCTTGCGCGGGTTTTGGGATTTGCGTTTGCGCACATATTTGTTTTGCTTGAAATTTTCGTTTGTATTTGTGTGAGCTAGCAGATCGTCGTCAGTCGAATTAATGTGTGTGTGTGTGTGTGTGTGGGTTTGTTTAGTTCGCCTTCTTTCAGGGTGTCCCGCGCGCTCTTCGGCTTCATTGTTCGGTAAGTATTGTTCGTGTTAATGTTTGTGTTTGTGGTATTTGTGTCTGGAGAAGTGCGCGCCTTTTAAATTACGGGCGAGCATGGGTTGGTGTTAGGAGTGACGGGGGGGAAATTTTCGATTTTCTTCGCCCTCCTGTTTGTTGGCGTGGTGTTGGCGGATTTCGCTGCAGTTTATTGGTGTTTTTTTTTGGTTTTCTTTGATTTTTTTGGCGGCCCCAAGACCCCACTTCCCTTTTTCGGCGCCTTTTTTTTGGCGCCGTTTTTATGGCGCCTTCTTGGACCCCCCAAGCCTATCCAAGGAGAATATCCCCCCAACAATGCCATTGGTTATCGGCCGTTTCGTTAAAGAACGATGAGTTTGGGCGACGAATCGTGGGAAAAGAACGATACACTCACCGTTTTCTAGTGTTCAATTTTCCCCGCTGCTGCCTATTTCGGCGGCTCTCTGTCCAGCTGGCTCGCTCACCCCGGAAATCTCCATGGGTCGTCGGGTTCGTAATTGGCTGTCATCTTTTGAATTCGTTGAATTCGTTGCCTTTTTTTTATGCGGCGAACTTTATTTGCGTCATTTTAGTTAAAAAAACATTTATGATTTATATTGCTTGTTAATTGATAAGATTTGATTTTCACAATTTTCCCCTTTTTATAAAAACAAGAATTTTAATAGCTTTAAGTTTTAAATCACTTTATTTTAATTTAAATTTTTTTCTTTGGTTGGGTGAGGCCTGTCGGGCGCTCACGGTTGTTTGGGGGTGGGAAGGGGGACAGCGCACTCCACCTCCGGCCGAGCCCTGCGCTTGCGATTCCGGGAGAATGGGGCGCTGGGCGAACGATGATCACAGGCCCGAATGATTATTTCGTTTTTTTGAGAAACTGGTCTCCCCCTTTAAATTTTTTTTTGTTTGTTGTTGGCCCTTGTTACAGGGGTTGTGTCTTTCGACCATTCATAGTTAAAAGGCGGACAGCTGGTTCGAGTTGTTCGGTTCGCTGCCAGGGGGGGTTGGGGAGGTGTGAAAACAATAAATTTAATTAATTTACCAACAATAAATAAATTTTACTAAAATTTTTTTACATTAATTTATACAATAATTTTTTTCTTTTTTTCAGCATTTTGGGCTTGGTGGGGAAACGGCGGGCCCCATGGGCATGGGGCCCCCTTTAGCGTTAGGGGCCCCACATACACATCCATTTTGGATGCACCGTCGCAATCCTCAGCTTTGGGAAAAAAATTTTTTTTCTTTTCTTTTTGCAGCCCCGAACATCTCTAATCACTGGGGTTTGGAGGTGCGGATCGGGGCAATCGCATTCAGGGGCCGGGTTGGGCAGCGATCTATACCTGCTGGGGATCTTGGGGCTTACTGGAGCATCTGGAGGGCATCGATGGACATCTTGCGGCCATATCGTAGTCGCCCTTGGTCAGGGCAGGCCCCCCCGGGGGAGCTTTGGGGAAAAAAGTGTATGTATTATTAATGTGTGTTCAATACTAATGAAGGTTTATTTGGGGTCGTCGGGGTTCGGTCATTTTACGTTTTTTATCATCATCAGACATCGTTGGGCGACGGGTGCTCTTTTTTTGAGTTTTGGTGACCTTGGGTGATGGCGGGAGGATCAGGTAAGGTGTTGTTTGAGATTTTTCCTTTTTTTTATTAATATATATTTATTTGCCATGTCGCCGATGTCATCCGTTTTTTGGATGCCTCATCATCATCGTTGGTTTCCGGGTGGCGTCGGTGATCTTGGGCAGAATTTGTGGGCCCTGGGAGGTTTTGGGGTGCCGCACCCCAGATAAGTGGGGTTTTAGTATTTTTATATATTTTTATTAATATATATTTGTTTGCCGTCGCCGATGTCATCCCATATTTTAAAACCTTACATCACAACATTTCCTGATGGCGTCGGGATCATTGGTAATTTTTGCCGCCTTGGGGAGTGTTTTGGGGGCAGCAAGGGAATTCGGGGGGTTTTTGTTTGTGTTTTTTGTGTACATATATTAATTTATATTTATTTATTTTCTATGTTATTGGCTATCATTATGGACTTTATTGACATCAGGCGCTTCTTATTTGGGGAGCGTCTGGCCCATTGGTCAGGTGGAGTGTCGCATATAAACAGTGCAGCCTCAAGGTATGCAATTTAATTTATTATTTGAACCCCGGCCCCCTTTAAAATGGGGAAAACAGGGGAAAAGTTTTTGTTGAAATGTATGAAAAGGCAGAAGGAGGCGTGGCAGACCCATAAAAATATATATTTTGATCAGGATGAAAAACCCAGTTGATATGAATTCCCTCTGCCGTCCGTCTGTCCGTCGTCCGTATGTATGAACGCGTTTCTAGAACCTAAAGAGCTAGAGATTGAAATGACTTTTTATGTAGGTTCCTGTATAGCACGAAAAGATCGAGTTTGTTTCAGAAATTCGATAACTTTTATCGTTTTTTTGTTATCGATTAAAAAAAGCAAATCAAATTAAGAAAAAATAATTCACTTTCTAGCTAGAGTCTTCAAATTTTGCACTTAGTGTTACGTAGCCTTTCGCAATTTCGGTTTTTTTTAAATTTTGGGGGCCACGCTCCCTTCGCCTCAAATTTTAACTCCCGTATATCAAATACTAAGACTTGTGCTGGCCCTACAACATATGGATGAAAGATTACGCCCCAAAAAGTTTGATCAAAATCGTTGCTCTAGAAAAAAAAATTCATTTAATTTCCCCTAGCAGCCAGCAAAGTCGCCAAAGAACAGCTGACGCAACGACTTGCACTTGTATGCGTGCGCCTGTGTATGTGTGTGTGTATGTTTTGCTTGTAATGAACGTACATATGAATTTTGTATATAAAAGAAATGAAGAATGCTTGGAATAGCGGATCTTCGCAGGGTTCAGGGGATACCCCCGTCGGGGTCTCACTAGAGTTTTCTTTTCTTGTTTTTTTTTTTATTTTATTTTAAGGGGAGAACCTGTACAAACAAACTTAGTACTATAACAACACATGACTTTAATTTTATATACGGGCCAAACCTCAGTCGTATTGTGAGGAACTGAAGATTAATTAGTTATAGGTTTAAGGTGTTCCCCGCGTTTTGGAAACTTCCCTTTAAGTCTTTAGGGGTCTGGAGGGGCTGCCCTTGCAATAGGGTTGGGTCGTTCAACCCATCTGAGTATCGGTTGTATGTCTGCCTATCTGCTCTTCAACAGTAGGCAGTTGAGGTCTCTATGGAGGTAGAACCGCGTTTTACCAGGGGGGGTTAGTTTTTGCGAAGCACTCGGTTCTGCAGTACCCGATCCGTTTGTAGTTGATTTTTGGGAGCAATCCCCCAGATTTGCACTCCATAGAGCCAACGGCACAATGCATTGCACGTATACAGCTCTCTTACACCTTAGCGGCAAGGTGCTCTTTTTTTGGGGAGCCACGAGTTTTTGTAGTCTGTGGGGCATTTTTTACCACAGGAATGGGGCCCAAAAGGGGAGACGCTTGTCCAGTGTGATAAGATATTTTGCCTGCGCTGGGCGGGATTTGGGGGGGGGGGTTCATTATCGCCTTTTTTGGGGGAAGCAGGGTTTTAAAGTTTTTTGCATTGATTTTCATATTCCACCCTTGCACCAATCAGTGGGTATCAAGATACCTCGTAGTCCTGTACTTGCTTCATCGTGACTGTTGGAGCAGATGACCAAAAATCATCAGCTAATGGCAATGACAGCTTTTAGGGGCGTCCATATGTTGAGAGGACGGCCTAGGTATGTTCCCTATACAAGGGGAACAGTAGCGGACCAAGAACACTGCCCTGCGGATCCGCTCCAAAAGATTTACGATATGATAATTTTTCCTTTTTAAAACTGTTCATTTACCTTTTCACCAACGGGAAATTGCTCCCCTGTGCCTTCCCTCCCGAAATACAAATTGGTGATCCCGGGAAGATATTGGTTGTCTTATTAGACATTAATTCGTTTGAATGGTCCTCTCCCATAATTTAGACAGGGAGGGCAATAGACTTATAGGCCAAAAAACTCTGGATCCTCTTCCGGTTTGCCGGGTTATGAATCATCAAGATTGCAGCTATTTTCCATTGTCTAGGAAAAATTGGCCGATGATGGCATTAAAGATTAGTACAATGAATACCGCTCTTTTAGACAAGGCCTTCAGCGTAGCATTGCAAATCTTGTCTATTCCAGCAATACAACAACAACATCCCAAAAGCAGCAGCTGCAACAACAACAGCAGCCAGAGCAACAGAAGCAGCAAAAAAAACAGCAGACACAGCAAACAGCAGCAACAACAACAGCAGCCAGAGCAAGAGCAGCAACGGCAGCAAAACAACAACAGCAGCAGCAGCAGCCCGCAAATAGAGCTGGAAAAGGACTGCCAGCCGTGCCCATCTGAGGAACAGCAACAGCAGCCGCCAAAACAACAACAACATCAAAACTAAAACTAAAGCCAAATCCAATGGTATTTCTGCCACGGCGTTTAAAGCCACTACTGGACAAACTCCAAAGTAATCCAGCGTAGGGAAAATTTTGAACCCGACGATGGCAAATGATGGTCTCCGTGTGGGGGCGACAGCATGTCCAATATGAAGCCATCATGGCGTTAGAATGAAACGGCACTCAACCCACCCCACCAACAGCGCAGGGGAAGTGTGCATTAACACATCCACCACTCGACCCCCCGTGAATGGGTTAAGGCGCGCCTAAATGAATTGGCTATGGGAAAATATGAGAAACATAAAAAAGGGTTTCACTGGCAAGCCAGTAAACGTTTTTGAGGTGACGCAAACCCAAACTGATGGCAGCCCCTGCAAATCTAATTAACGAGCTAAGGGACAGGCAGTGAGGGGCGAGAGGGAGGGCCCAACCTCGACCCTCCCAATGTCATCGCTGCCAGGCATTTGGCCATACAAAAAATTACTGTAGGCGCCAATTTAAATGCATGAAATTTCAGATGACCATGCTACGACAGCTTGCACTAAAAACCCCCGGGAGGCACCCCGAAATGCGCTAATTTGTGGGGAGCATATTACAGCTATAAGGGCTGTCCGCCCACAAGGAAAGGGGTAGGTCCCGGCTACAGTGTATAAGGCGCCCAAAAAGCTGAAACAGATGAGGCAAAAAAGGCGTCAATAAATAACAAAAATAAACATAAAAAACCCCAAAGGACTTTATTGAAACAACAACAAAAAGTACATCAATTAGGACATCTAAAGAATGTGGCAAATTTACAATAACAACAATAATAATAAAAATAAAAATAATATTAGAAATCGTCACTCCAGCACGGCTAACATCAGCCAATCTTTTGTCGTAAGGTGGTGACGATATCCCACATAACGCCAGTTAGGCATCTACTGGCCAACGGGGCCCTCATCACCACATCAACAGTGCAAAACAACAGCGGCACCAGACCCCATACGTGCTACAGTTTGCTGCAAACAGATTTAAAGGGGGAGACGGGAAACCAAAAAGATGGCTCTTTGGGCGGACCCCCAAAGTTTGGGAAGGAAAAGGGACAAACCCAGCGCAAGCGAGCCCGACCGAGAGAGACTCGCCCATCGGCAGCATCAATATGCGCGAGGGAAACGCGCAGCATTTAGCTTTATCTATACGTGATGCACTGGCAAGGAATAGGTGGGGCAGTCGCCCGATCCTCCAGTGGCACCAGTAGCAGCAACGCCGAATAGGAGACGCAATCCTGCTGAGGCACACTTGGCCAACCTACGCGCATTGCGTGCTGCCAATGATGATGGCCAACATCAGGCCCGGATTCCCCCGATGACCAGATGTGGGGCCCCGGGCGAACGTTACCATGTTCAGCCGTATGGAGGGAAATGGACCAGTTGTTCAATTGCTTTCCCCGGGTCCATTGATTCGCCAGCAACAGCCTGGCCATCTGGAGCAGTAGTGGAGCCGGACAGTGGACCTGCAAAAACATAACAATCCATTAATAACATGTTAGCAAAAAAAATTCAATTGCATACCTTGAGGCTGCACTGTTTAAATGCGACACTCCACCGACCAATGGGCACAGACGCTGCCCAAGAGATGCCCAGATGCACCTAGGATGTGGAAAGTCCATAAAGCCAATAAATGAAAATAAATAAATATGAATTAAAAATGGAAAAAATAAACACAAACAAAATATTACCTGAGGCTGCACCACGCCAAACACGCCCGCAGCACCAAAACTCACCAAAAAACCCCCGGCGTCGTCCAAGAGATGTCTTACGATGATGATGAAGACGTCCAACGAACCACGAACACCGACGACGCCAATGAAATCCATATACATTGTATATGAACACCATTAAAAATACATACACTTACCTTTACACAGCTATCCCCGGGGGCGCCTGCCCGACCAAGGGGCGACTACGATATGGCCCAAGATGTCCATCGATGCCTCCAGATGCTCCAGTGAAGTCCCCAGATGCCCAGCAACTAAAAAGAAAGAAAAAAATAAATAATATTATAAACATAACCGACAATATACTTCCCAGAAGATCGCTGCCGCCCACGGGGCCCATGAATGCGCCGATCTGCTCCAGAGGGCGCACCTCCAAAACCCAGTGATGTCCAAGATGTTCGGGGGCTGCAAAGAAAAAAGAAGATTAAAAATTTTTTTCAACCAAAACTGAGGATTGCGACAGGTGCATACTTTCGCATGTGGATGTCTTGTGTGTGCGCCTGAAGCTAGCTGGCAAAGGGGGCCCATGCACCATGAGAACCGCCGATTCCCCCACCAAGTCCCAAAATAGCTGCAAAAAAGAGAAAAAAATTATTGTATATATTAATTAAAAAAAAATTTTTGTTAAGTTTATTTTTTTTTAATTAAGTCACGTTATTGTTACCGTCCACACCTCCAGCCAACCCCCCCCCCCCCCCAGGCAGCTGCCAACCGAACAACAACTGTCACGCCATTATACCGATGAATAGTCGAGATGCCCGAGATGCCAGACCGGCCAAAACAACCCTGTAAAAGGCGCCAACAACAAACAAAGTTAAACCCTTTAAAGGGGGACCAGGTCAAAAACACAAAAAAATCATTCGACCGGATCATCGTTCGCCCACGCCCCATTCAATCCCGCGAACGCAAACGCAGCGCAGGGTGGGGGGGGGCGCGTCCCCCCTAACCCCCTGCCGCAACTAATGGCGCCACCGACAGGCCTCACCAAAAACACACGAGAAAAAAAATCTTGAAAATTAAAATAAAGTGATTTAAAACTTAAAGCAAAAAAAAAAAATCTTGTTTTTACAAAAATGGGAAATTTAACAAGTGAAAATCAAATCAATTAAAAAGGGGCAAGCAAGTAAAAGTGCATAAAGTGTTTTCTTAACTAAAGTGACTGCAAAAAAGTTCGCCGCATAAAAGAAGGCAACGAATTCAACGAATGACTCCATGGAGATGCTACTGGGGTGGCGAGCCAGTGACAGAGGGGCCGCCGAAATCAGGCAGCAGCGGCAGAAATTGAACACTAGAAAACGGTGAGTGCATCGTGTCTTTCGTCCCCAAAAATTTTTGATGCGCCCAACCACGTTCTTTAACAAACCCGATAACCAGCATGGCATTGTTGGAGAGATATTCCCTTGGGTAGGGTAATTGGGGTTTTAAGAAGGCGCCGAAAAGCCGGGCGTCAGTTGCCCGCCGCCAAAAGAAAGTCCAAAAAAAAGCCTAAAAACAAAACCGATAAAAAATGCGAGCGGGAAACCCCGCTTACACACATTCACACGCCAACGCAGTGCAGGGCGAAGAACGAAACTCGAAAGTTTCACACCCACAGTCACTAACACTAACACCAACACCAACATGCTCGCTCAGCTAGATTAAAAGAGCGCGCACTTGCCCAATCACAGACACAAAGAGGGCCATTTTATATGGCTTATAAGACGTTTTCGTCCTATTAGCAGCACCCTGCAGCACGAGCTAGGGACTCGATCCTCGCCGAGGAAGGCTGTTGTTTGTTGCCGCTGCTGTGTTTGCTGCGTTGATGGCGGCCATTGTCTTGACCAGATGGTGCCTTTACTGGCGTTTTATGGTTGTCTCGCCGCACTATACGGCTTTTTGTTAGCTCATGCTTAGCCGTGCTGCAGTGTAATTTATTGTTAGTTGTACTATTATTTTTATAAATTGAACCCATTGAAAAAGGGGAAAACAGGGTCAAGTTTGTTAATGTATAAGAGAAGGAGGGGCAGACCCCATAAAGTATATATATTCTTGATCAGGATGACAAGCCGCTGATATTAAGCCATGTCCGTCTGTCCGTCCGTCCGTCCGTCCGTCTGTCCGTCTGTCCGTATGTATGAACGCGTCGTTCTCAGAACCTACAAGAGCCAGAGAATTGAAATGACTTTTTGGGAGGTTCCTGTATAGCACGAAAAGATCGAGCTTGTTTCAGCTTGTTTCAGAACTCTTATCGTTTTATTGTTATCGATTAGAAACGAAAATCTAAATTAAACTATAAAATTCTATCTAATTCATCTTTCTAGCTAGAGTCTTTAAATTGAGCATTTAGTGTTATGTAAGCCTTACGCAATTTCGGTTTTTCTTAATTTTGGGTGCCACGCCCTGCGCCTCAAATTTGTAACTCCCGTATATCAAATACTAGAGATTTGTGCTCTGGCACATACATACATATGAATGACATGATCACGCCCAACAAGTTTGATCAAAATCGTTGGTCTAGAAAAAGGTTATTAAACATTTAATTTCCTATAACATTGGCATGAAAATAGCAGCCAAAGAACAGCTGACGAAACGACTTGCGCTTGTGTATGCGTGCCCCTTTGTAGTGTGTTTTATGTTTTGTTTGTAATGAACGTACATATGCATGTGCATATAAAGAAATGAAGAATGCTTGGAATAGCGGATCATCACAGGGTTCAGTCGAGCGCAGTCGAGCGGTCTCGACAGAGTTTTCTTTCTTGTTTATTATACTATTTCACGTAGTGAACTAGTATGTTGGGTTGTAATGTCCTCATGCTGCCCGTCCGTCTGTCCGTATGAACGCAAAAACCCTTTCCCCGCCCATTAAGCTAGAGACTTGAAATTTGAAATATATACTCGTGTACCCCCTCGTCTGATAAAGTGTCAAGTTTTTTTCCGATACGCCCACTAGGGCGTGGTAAATGGGAAAATGCATTTTCCTGTATCTCAGAAACACTATTTCTAGAAGAGCTAGGGGTTGAGATTTTAACTGAACAATCATGTCGACATCCCAAAATAAAAAAGCTATGGCGGATATATCTACGTTCGGGGGTGGAATAATATCAGCATATCTCCCACAGTTTTATGCTGAAGCTTAAAATTGAATGTTAATTTTGGGGCCCCTCTATCTTTCCCCCAAATTTTATTGTTACCCCCCAAAAGGGGGGCGTGACAGGGAAAAAATCCCCTTAATTTTCGCATTTTTAAAAAGCATCCAAATTTTACATGATTTTTGTGACCTTTGCCCTTTGTTTTTTGATTTGTTAAATTATATATATATTTTTTAAAAGAATATTTTATTAATAAAAAATAACTAAAAAAGGAAAATATAAAAAAAAAATCAACATGACCGGGGGGTTCAACCCTCTACGTCCTACTTAAATCACATCTCTCATTTTGAGAGATTCCATTCCGTTTTGGGTGCTTTTTGCAAGGAGGGTTCGATCCTAATTGAAATGGGCCCCCTCCAAAAAAATTTTTAATCTGCAAATTTGAGCGGCGAAAGTGGCGATTTAAGGTTAAATTTAAAACAAGTAAGAAAACCAGTCGGGCCGTCGACTGGGGTATACCCTAAACCCTGCATTCTTCGTTTCTTTTATATAAAATGCACTTGTAGTTCTTTAAAAGCAAAACATACACACACACAACACAGGCGAAACACACAAAGCGCAAGTCGGTGCGTCAGCTTTGTTTGGCTGCTATTTGCATGGAAACAGGGAAATTAAATTTTAATAACTTTTTTCTAGCGCAACGATTTTGATCCTTGTTGGGCATCATTTATCCATATTTTGTATGGAAAACTAGATTTGAAATCGGGGCCAAATTTTAGGCGAAGGGGGGGTGGCATCCCAAAATTTTAAAAAAACCCAAAGTATAATAAAACACTGGCAAAAAATTTGAAGACTCTAGTATAAAATGAATTTTATAATTTTATAACTGAGCATCGATTTGTTTTTTTAATCGATAACATTAAAATAAGACAGTTATCGTTTTTTTTTTAACAAACTCGATCTTTTCGTGCTATACAGGAACCTACATAAAATTTCAAGTCTCTAGCTCTTATAGGTTCTGAGAACAGCTTCATAATCGGACGAACAGGCTGTACGGACAGACGGACATGGCTATATCAACTCGGCTTGTCATCCTGATCAAGAATATATACTATGGGTCGCCACGCCTCTTTGCCTGTTACATACATTTCAGCAAAACATAAAACCCTGATTTCCCATTTTTAATGGGTTCGGGTATAAAAAATATAATGTGATAGATGCCCCTGTGTCCCTGCTGGGACGGAATATATTCGCTGTCGGTGCGTCCGACAGCAACGTTCTTACTTGTTTTGTATTTGCGCCTGTCGCTGCTTCCGTCTCAGCTGCTTTAGCTCCTTAGCAGCTTTATAAGATTGCAGCCGGACCGGGCTTCTTTGTAGACAGGACAGCCTATAGTACTAATATCCGCCCCCGCAATGCGCATTTAGGGGCTGCCTGTCTAGATTTAGTGCAGGCGGTCGAAGCGTGCTCTTCTGCACCTTCATACATCAAAATTGTCGCCTACAATAGCGTTGCCCAAATGCCTGACAGCGATGGCATCGATCGGCTTAGTTATCCTCTCGACCCTACTGCTCTGGCTGCTCTGGTGCTGTTGTTGTTGCTGCTGCTGTTTTAGCTGTAGCTGCTGTTGCTGCCGCCTCTGCTTGACTCTCATCTGCAGCCTCTTTGGGGTAATAGTTTTGTTGTGGCGATTGAATGGCGAGTCCGGGTCAGAAAGATCTTCTTCCTCGGGCTCGTCCATTTCGCCAATCTACGCTTCAATGGCGATTGCCATGAAGCTGAATTTGCTGAGCCGCCATTGCTTGTGGCAGTTCATGGGGAGCAATGGTGGCACCTTAGAAAGCCACCTTTGTACTTCAGAAATTATTTAAATTTAAGTTAGAATTTAAATTAATGCTACTCGTTGCCATAATTGGCATTGCGCTTGCGCTTACGCTCGATTTGTAGTTGCTTTTGTGTTTGTATCTGTATTAGTGATCATTGTGGCGCGTTCGTCATTACGTTTTTGGTATTTGTATTGGCGCTCCCCATTGCGTTCGTCAGTGTATCGGCAGTCTTTACGTTTGATTTGTATTTGTCTTTGCGTTTGCAGCGTCAGTCAAGAGTGTTTCTGTATGTATATGTGTGGTTTAGTGCTGCTGCCTTATCTCTCTTATTTTGTCTTTGATCTATTTGTGTGGCTGTGTATGTGTGTGCGCGCTTTCGGCTTCATGCGATGCATGTAAGTATTTTGTCGGCTTTTATTTGTGTTTGTTGTTGAGGGTTGGGCAAGTGCGCTCTCTGGCTGCACTGCATGTCGGGGGCCTCTCTTAATGTAGCTGAGGCTGAGTTGGGGTGTTAGTGTGGTGAGCGGAAGGGAATTTCTAGAGGTGGCTGCCTCTCTTTGACACTTCCTGTGTGTTGGTGAGAGTGACTTTTCACCACTTTCTCCTCCTTTTTGGCGCCGGCGCTACTTTTGCGTTTTCGGCGCTTTTTCGGCGCCTTCTGGGGGCCCTTTGCTGGGTTTCCAGAGAACATCTCCTCCAGCAACGCCACGCGTTGTGTCGAAGAACGGCGGGGTCGGCGGCCCTCTGGCCAGTGGGCTCGCTCATCCCAAGTAGATTCCTGGAGTCGTCAAAATAGTTGGCTGCCATCATAGTTTTTTTGGTTTTTATGCGTCAAAAAAACATCACCAGTAAAAGCGCCAGTATATATATAAAAATATAATATTTTTCCCTTTTTTGTTTAAAAATTTTTTTTTTTTTTAATTTATTTTATTTGAATTTTTTTTTTATTTTTTATTTTTTTCCCCAAGAATTAATAAGAAAATTTATTTGCTTTTTATTCATTTAATTTTATTTAAATGAGTCTGTCTGGTGTAAATGGGTTTTTGGGATTGAAAGGGTTTTGGGAGGAGGCCGCAGCCCACCACCTGGCCTCAGCGCTGGGCTATAGATTATGAAAAATCCGACCGATTGTCAGGTTTAAACTTTTCCTTTTTTGTTGCGGTAACGTTTTGTGGGGCGCCCGACGTCCCGGCTGGCATCCGGTTTTGGGGTCATTTTTTATGTGCCATTGGACCCAGTTTTGGGCAATTTTAGCGGGCGCATTATAGCCATCGACTTTGAATTTTTTTTTGCGTGGCGCAGTTTGCACAAAATTGATCTGGCCTTGGAACCAGCTGGTTAGTTTTTGGGGTTTTTTAGACTGTTGTTGTTGTTGTTGTTGGGGGCAGTTGGTTGTCGTCTGTTATGATCTAATGTTATAGTGGGGTCCACCCCTGGTAAGGTGGGAGACATTTTGTTTTTGATTTTTATTACTTGTTGCTGCTCTAGGGGTATTGTGTTGTGCTTGCGCTTGCGCAAAATTTGGGTTTGCGCTTGCGCACATATTTGTTTTTTGTAAGTTTACGTTTGTATTTTGTGAGCTATTGCAGCATCAGTCAAGTCATCGAATTTATTTTGTGTGTGTGTGTGTGTTGTTTAGTTCGCCTTCTTTTCACTGGCTGGGGCGCGCGCTCTTCGGCTTCAGTCGTTGCAGGTAAGTATTGTTCGTGTTAATGTTTGTGTGTATTTGTGTCTGTGCTTAGGCAAGTCTTTTAAATCTAGCTGAGCGAGCATGTTGGTGTTGGTGTGAGTGTTAGTGACTGTGGGTGTGAAACTTTCGGTTTCGTTCTTCGCCCTGCATTTTGTTGGCGTGTGAATGTGTGTAAGCAGGGACTTCGCTCGCACTGCTTGTATTGGGTTTTTTTTTAGGCTTTTTTTTGGACTTTCTTTTGGGGGGGCCCAACGACGCCACTTTTGGCGCCTTTTTTTCTGGCGCCTTTTTTTTCTGGCCCGTTTTTCTGGCGCCTTTTTGGGGCCCCAATTAGCCTATCCAAGGAGAATATCTCCTCCAACAATGCCATGTTGGCTTCATCGGCCGTTTCTTTAAAAAGAACGATAAGTTGGGGCGCATCTGAATCTGTCGGGGGCAGCCAACACGATACACTCACCGTTTTCTAGTGTTCAATTTCGCCTGCTGGGGCCCGTTTCGGCGGCCCCCGTCCAGCGGGCTCGCTCACCCCGGTAGCATCTCCTGGGTCATTCGTTGAATTCGTTGCCTTTTTTTTGCGGCGAACTTTTTTGCAGCCCTTTTAGTTAAAAAAACACTTTATGCACTTTATGCCGCGTTTAATTGTTAATTGATTTGATTTTCACTTGTTTAAATTTCCCCTTTTTTGTAAAAACAAGATTTTTTAAAAGCTTTAAGTTTTAAATCACTTTTTTTTAATTTTTTTTTTTCTCTCGTGTGTATGTTTGGGGAGGCCTTCCCGGTGGGGCTCACGGTTAGATTGCGGCAGGGGGATAGCGAGGGAAGGGATCCCCCTCCACCCCCCGAGCGCTGCGCCGACGACAAGGGGTTTAATCGGGCGCTGGGGGAAAGATGATCACAGGTCCGAATGTTACTCTTCGGTTTTTTAGCAACTGGTCTCGGCCTTTAAATGGTGTAACTTTTTTTGTTTTTGGCGCCTTCGTTACGGGTTGTTTTTTGCCGGTCTGGATCCGGGATCTCGACTATTTATCGGTATAATGGCGTGACAGTTGTTTTTCGAGGGCAGCTGCCATGTGGGGGGGGGGGTTTGGAGGTGTGGGCGGTAACAATAACAGTGACTTAATTTCCAAAATAAATAAACTTAACTAAAATTTTTTTTTTCATTAATATATAAAAAATTTTTTTTCTTTTTTGCAGCTATTTTAGGACTTGGGTGGGGAATCGGCGGCTCTGGTGCATCCTCCGAGAGCTTCAGGCGCCCCACAAGCATCCACATGCGTGTATGCCCTGTCCAATCCTCAGCTTTTTGGAAAATTTTTCTTTTCTTTTTTTTCAGCCTCCGAACACTTGGGCATCACTGGGGTTTGGGGGTGCGGACTCTGGAGATATCGGCGCATTCATGGGCCGGCGTTCGGCACGATCTATACGGGGAAATATTGTCAGGTTATGTTTATAATATTATTTATTTTTTTTTTTTCGTCTTTTTTTTTTAGTTGCACGGGGACTTCACGGGGCATCTGGGGGCATCGATGGACATCGGGGCCCATATCGTAGTCGCCCCGGTCGGGCGGGCACCGCCGGGAGCTGTGTAAAGGAAGTGTATGTATTATTAATGTGTGTTCATATACTAATGTATAGGATTTCATTGGCGTCGTCGGTGTTCGTGGTCATCGTTGGACGTTTTCATCATCATCGTTAGACATCTGTGGACGACGCCGTGCTCTTTGTTGAGTTTTTTGGTGCAGCCTTGGGACTGTATGGCCGCAGCGCAGCCTCAGGTAAGTGTGTTGTTTGAGTTTTTTTTTATATATATTTTATTAATAATATTTATTTGCCATGTCGCCGTATGTCATCCTATTTCTTTGGATGCCCTCATCATCATCGTTGGACATTTCCGGATGGCGTCGGGACTTGGTCAAAATTTTGGGCCGCCATGGGCAGTTGTTTGGGGCTGCAACGCACCTCAGGTAAGTGTAGTGTTTTTGGGGTTTTTTGTTTAATTTTTCAATTTGATTTGTTTTCCATGTCCCCTTTTCATCCTGACTCTTTGGATGCCTTCATCATCATCGTTGAATACCTAGGCTGGGATCATTGAAAATTTGCCGCCATGGGCGTTTTTTGCGGCTGAAACGCAGCCTCAGATAAGTGTAGGGTTTTGTATTTTATACTAACCCAAAAAAGGGAAATCAGAGTATAATGTTTTTGTTGAAATGTATGTAAAGGCAGAAGGAGGCGTGGAAACCCCATAAATATATATATTCTTGATCAGGATGACAAGCCGAGTTATTCCGTCCGTTGTCCGTCTGTCTGTCCGTATGAGAACGCGTCGTTCTCAGAACCATAAGAGCTAGAGACTTAAAATTTTTTTTATGGGTCCGTGAATACCACGAAAAGATCGAGTTTTTTAAAAAAAGTCGATAACTATTTTAATTTTAATGTTATCGTTTTAAAAACATTATCGAATGTTATTATAAAATTATATCCCCCACGTCTTTATAGCTGAGTCCCCAAATTTTTATGAAAGGTTAATATTTATTTTATCTAATTTTGATTTTTGTTAAATTTTTGATACCGACTCCAACTTTCCCCAAATATTTAAATTGAGGTTAGTTGCACTTAAAGAGAAAATGAATGGGTTTACTTTTTTTAAAAGGGAAAAAAATGTAATAAAATATGATGAACATAAGTTGTTTCATTCAAATCCATTAACCGCAGAAGTTATTAAACGAAACATTTGGCCAATCGGCCAAACACGTGACCAGAAACCAAAAAAAATTTTTCTTACAGCACACATACACACATAAAATTGAGCTGCGTATCTAGCGAAAAAAAACCCGCTTTTTAGTGTAAATATTTCCAATAGATGGCGAATATTTGTAATTATCAGATTTTCAATAAATTGAAACAGGGATGGAAATATTCTATCAAAATGGGGCGCTATTAGCTAAACAGTTGAAAATGAATTGAATTTATTTTCCGCAATAAAAATCCCAATCAGATTTTAAAAACCAGAAGCGCGGGGTTTAGGGTATCTCCTTGCCGGGACCCCGACAGAGTTTTTTTTACTTTTTTTTATATATTTTTAACTAATGTATTTTTTTTCCCATTCCCCGCCCTGATTTCGGATGCCCTCATCATCATCGTTGGACTTTTCCCGGGATGGCGTCGGTATCATTGGTCAGGTTTTGGCGCCTTGGGGCTGTGCTGATGGACGCACCGGGGAGGGTTTGTATAGTATATTTATATGTTTATTCTAATCATATTTATGTTCTAAAATCACAGGTGAGTATGTGGTTTCGACTTATTGCTCTGTCTCCGTGTTCATCCAGAGATATTTTGGGGAATTTAGGTTTTGGGCCCTTTTGTCTAATCGCCTTTGGGGGATTGGTGGTGGTTTTAGTAGGGTCTAGCATGGGATTTTGGAGGTTTTAGGGGGCTGGTGGGGGGCGGGACAGGGGGGTAGAATCTTGATTTTATTGTTGCCAGCACTGCTCCTGGTGTCGCTAGGTCGGTGGTCGCAGCAGGTGAAGTGATGACGATATTTGAATTATTTCCATTGCTGATGTCGATATCTGTGAGTTTTCCTGTTCCCCGTCATAGTCGGGGAAAAATTGCCTTTTTGACGCTTAGTCGGCCTTGACCAGTAATGTCCTCGGTCTGGAGAGTCCTCCAGTTGTGCATGTTGTACGTTAAATAAGCATATGAATCGTCGTTAGAGTATTACACTATATAAAAGTGGCACTTTTGCTGTGTTTACGTAACGCATCCCCATAAGCCGTCATATGATCCGCTATATTGGACGGGCCTACAGCGTGAGATCTGCAGCAAAACATTTATGCGTTTATGATATGCCGCCTATCATACATTACATATGTACGCTCTCCCATTCTGTCGCTGCCCCAGCGGCAGAACTCTTTATTTTACATTATGTATTTAGGCTGTTTTCAAACCGAAAATAAAAAATTATTCGAAAACCAAAGCCGCGAGCAGAAGCTCGAGTGTTTTTTTTAAACTCAGTGCAGTGATTACATGGCGACCGTGACAAGTGTCACAAACACATATTTTGAAATAATTGCAACATTAAAATAAAGCTCTTCAATTGGCAATATACAAACACTGAGTGATGCAGACAACCTAAAAACCTCCAAACACATACGGCTTTTGGGGT
>CAUIUS010000066.1:0-74760 GCA_961210405.1 Drosophila mercatorum | reverse complement strand
GCCCTTGGCCCCCTTAGCTCTGTGAGCCCGGGATGGGGGTATGGCTGCCATCCATTTTGGGCTGCAACTCCACCTCGAACACGTTCACAGGTTTGCCCGTGAAACGTTTCTTTACGTTTTTAACGTAACGTATCTCATTCCGAGATCTATTAGCCGAGCCTTAAGCCATTCACAGGGGTAGAGTGGTGAATGTGAATGCACCCCCTATACCCCCTCTGGCTGCGCTGTTGGTGTGTATGCAAGTGGGTGCCATCTTTATTTAAAGTCTCCATGATGGCCTCGTATGTTTGCATATTATCGCATTCTATACGCAGCCATCTTTAAAATTTTCTTGTGATGAATTTCCCAACTGCTGGATTGCTTTGCAGCTTATCCAGCAGTGGTACTATTCGGCACGGGTGGCAGAAAAACAAAAGGCACTTTAGTTTTAACTTTAATGGCTTTATTGTTATCTTTGCGGCTGCTGTTGCTGCTCTTCAGCTGGCATGGCAGGCAATCCATTTGCTGCTCAATTTCTTGGTGTTGTTGCTCTGGCTGCTCTGGCTGCTCTGGCTGCTCTGGCTGCTGTTGTTGTTGCTGCAGCTGTTGCTCTGGCTGCTGTTGTTGTTGTTGTTGCTGCTGCTGCTGTAGCTGTAGCTGCTGTTGCTGCAGCCTCTGCTTGACTCTCATCTGCAGCCTCTTGGCGTAATCGCTTTTAAATTTGTGGCTTTGGAATGGCGAGTCCGGGTCAGAAAGATCTTTTTCCCTCGGAATCCCATTTCGCCACATCTACGCTTCAATGGCGATTGCCATGAAGCTGAATTTGCTGAACTGCCATTGCTTGTGGCAGTTCGTAGAACAATGGTGGCACCTGAAAGCCACCTTTGTACTTCAGATGTTAAATTAAATTTAGTTAGAATTTAAATTAATGCTACTCGTTGCCATAATTGGCATTGCGCTTGCGCTTACGCTCGTATTTGTAGTTGTTTTTGTGTTTGATCTGTATTAGTGATCTTGTGAGCGCGTTCGTCATTACGTTTTCTTTGGTATTTGTATTGGCGCTCTTAATTGCGTTCGTCAGTGTATCGGCAGTCTTTACGTTTGTATTTGTATTTGTCTTTTCTTTTGCAGCGTCAGTCAAAGATGTTTCTGTATGTATATGGTGGTTTAGTGCTGCTGCCTTCTCTCTTATTTAGTCTTTGATCTATTTGTAGTGGCTGTGTATGTGTGTTCGCGCTGTTTGGCTTCATGCGATGCATATAAGTATTTGTGTAGGCTTTATTTGCGTTTGTTGTTGAGGCTGGCAAGTGCGCTCTCTGGCTGCCCTGCATGTCGTGAGGCCTCTCTTAATGATAGCTGAGGCTGGGCTGTGTGTTAGTGTGAGTCAGCGGAAGGAATTTCTAGAGGTGGCTGCCTCTCTTTGACACTTCCTGTGTGTTGGTGAGAGTGACTTTTCACCCTTTCTCCCTCCTTTTGTGGCCCCCTGACGCTACTTTTGGCGCCTTTTCTGCGCATCGGCGCCTTCTGGGGACCCTTAAGTAGCTTCTCTAAGGAAACCCATCTCCTCCAGCAAGCCAGGTCGGCCGTTGTGTCGAGGGGATCAAATCGTCTGGACCCAGACAGTATGGATACGATACACCGCTCTCCAATGTCTCAGCTTCAGCCGCGGCAGCCTCCTCTGGCCAGTGGGCTCGCTCATCCCAAGTAGCAGTTCCATGGAGTCGTCAGAATTATAGTTGGCTGCCATCATATAGTTGTTGTCTGCTTTTATGCGTCACAAAAAATCCAGTCACCAGTATATGTTCGAGTATATATATAAAAATATATATATTTATTCACTTTTTGTTTAAAAATTGTTTTTTTTTTTTTTAATTTATTGGCTTCACTTTGAATTTTATTTTATATTTTATATGTTTCCCATTTAGAATTAATAAGAAAATTTATTTGCTTTTTATTCACTTTAATTTTATTTCAATAGAGTCTGTCTCGGTGTACAATGCGGTGTTCCGATTGAAATGTGTTGAGGAGTGGCGCAGCGCAACACCACCTCCGGCCTCGAGCGCTGGTTATAGATTATGTTAAATCCGACCGATTACTCTAGGTTTGAGCAACTTCTCTCGGTTTTGTTGTCGCGTAACGTATTGTGTTGTTGGCGCCTTCGTTACTTGTGCCGGTCTGGCATCTCAGGCTTGGTGGTAGATATTTTATCGATAAGCCATCTCAGGACCCCAGATTTGTTGTTGCTAATTTAGCTTGTGGCGACATTATAGCCATCGGACTTTGAATCTGTTATTGCTGCTGCTGCGTCCAGCTTGCGACGAATGTGATCTGCGCCATGCGAATCCAGGCTGTGTCTAGTTTTTGGCGGCCTTTTAGACTGCTGTTGTTGTTGTTGTTGGACATTGATTGTCAAATGTTCGTCTGTTATGGTCTCAATGTCTTGTAGTGGCTCTCACTTCCACTGGTAATGTTGTGAAGTGAGACATTTGTGTTTAGATTTATTATTTGTTGCTGCTCTAGTGTGTATTGGGCTGTGCTAGTGCTTGTGCTTGCGCTTGTGCTTGCATGGTATTTGACAATTGCGTTGCACATATTTGTATTTGCTTGTAACACAAGTTGTATTTGTGTGAGCTATTGCAGCATCAGTAAAGTCAGCCGAATTTATGTGGTGTTGTGTGTGTATGTTTTTGTTTAGTTCTGCCTTCTCTTTCGTGGCTGTGCGCGCGGGCCTTCGGCTTATTCGTTGCAGGTAAGTATTGTTCGTGTTAATGTTTGTGTTTGTGTGTATTTGTGTCTGTGCTTGGCGTGCGCGCTCTCTTAAATCTAGCTGAGCGAGCATGTTGGTGTTGGTACAAGCACTGCTTGTATTGGTGTTGTTCTTAGGTTTTCTTTGGACTTTCTTTTGGCGGCGGTAGCAACGGCGCCACTTTTGGCGCCGTTTTTCTGGCGCCTTCTTAAAACCCCCAATTAGAATATCCAAGAGAATATCTCCCCCAAACAATGCCATGCTGCCTTCATCGGCCGTTTCGTTAAAGAACGATGAGTTGGACGCATCTGAATCTGTCGGACATACAGACACGATACACTCACCGTTTTCTAGTGTCTCAATTTCTGCCGCTGCTGCGGCTGATTGTCGGCGGCTCCTCTGTTCAGCTGGCTCGCTCACCCCGAGTATCATCTCCATGGAGTCGTCTAGTTCGTAATTGACTGTCATTTCTTAAATTCTTGAATTCGTTGCCTTCTTTATGCGGCGAACTTTATTTGCAGTCACTTTGGTTAAAACACTTTATGCACTTGCTTGCTTCAATTGTTAATTGATTTGATTTTCACTTGTTTAATTTCCCATTTTTAGTAAATAACAAGATTTTTAATAGCTTTAGTTTTAAATCACTTTATTTAAATTTTTCAAGATTTTTTCTCTCGTTTGTATGTTGGTGAGGCCTGTCGGTGGCGCTCACGGTTGGATGCGGCGGTGGGTATAGCGCACTCCACCTCCGGCCTCGAGCGCTGCGCTTGCGATTCGAAAAAGGATTGAATCGGGCGCTGGGCGAACGATGATCACAGTCCGAATGATTACTCTTCGTGTTTTGAGAAACTGGTCTCGCCTTTAAATGGTGTAATTTTTGTTTGTTGTTGGCGCCTTCGTTACATGGGTTGTGCGTTCGACTATTCATAGGTATAATGGCGTGACAGCTGTTGTTCGAGTTGTTCGAGTTGGCAGCTGCCTGTGGGAGGGGGGTTGGCTGGAGGTGTGGACGGTAACAATAACAGTGACTTAATTACTAACAATAAATAATCTTAACTAAAATTTTTTCACATTAATATATACAATAATTTTTTTCTCTTTTTGCAGCTTTTTTAGGACTTGGTGTGGGAATCGGCGGCTCTCATGGTGCATGGGCCTCCTTGCCAGCTAGCTTCAGGCGCACAAAATAGACATCCACATGCGTAAGTATGCACCTGTCAATCCTCAGCTTTGGTTGAAGAAAAATTGTAATCTTCTTCTTTTCTTTGCAGCCCCCGAACATCTCTGGACATCACTGGGCTTGGAGGTGCGCCCTCTGGAGCAGATCATAGGCCGCCGTGGGCGGAGCGATCTATCTCGGTAAGTATATTGTCAGGTTATGTTTATAATATTATTTATTTATTTTTTCTTTCTTTTTAGTTGCTGGGCATCTGGAGGACTTCACTGGAGCATCTGGAGGGCATCGATGGACATCTTGCGGCCATATCGTAGTCGCCCCTTGGTCAGGGCAGGCACCGCCGGGGTAGCTGTGTAAAGGTAAGTGTATGTATTATTAATGTGTGTTCATATACTAATGTATATGGATTTCATTGGCTCGTCGGTGTTCGTGGTCATCGTTGGACGTCTTCATCATCATCGTAAACATCTCTTGGACGACGCCGGGGGTTTTGGTGATTTTTGGTGCGCCTTGGGCAGCTGTTGGCACTGCAGCGCAGCACTCAGGTAAATGTAGTGTTTGTGTGGGGTTTTTGTTTAATTTTTACTAATTTGTATTTGTTTTCCATGTCGCCGTATTTCATCCTGACTATTTTGGATGCTTCATCATAATCGTTGGACATTTCCTGGATGGCGTCCGATCATTGGTCGTTTGGTCCCCTTGACGGCTGTGGCCGCAAGCAGAAACCTCGGTGAGTATTTTGTTTGTGTTTTTTTTTACAAAATTAATTCATATTTATTTATTTTCTATGTTATTGGCTATCATTATGGACTTTATTGTACATCAGGCGCTTCATTGGCATCTCTTGGGAGCGTCTTGCATTGGTCAGGTGGAGTGTCCATATAAACAGTGCAGCCTGGTATGCAATTGAATTATTATTTGCTTTTTTTGTTTATTTTATTTAAGTGTAGAACCTGTACAAACAAAACTTAGTACTATAACAACAATGACTTATATATATATTAAAGGGGCCCAAAACCCCAGTCGTATTGTGAGGAACTGAAGATTAATTAGTTATAGGTTTAAGGTGTTCCAGCGTTTTTTGGGAAAGCCTTGCCGTTTAAGTCTTCTTAGGGGTCTGGCAGGGGGCTAGACCCCTTGCAAGTAGGCTTCGGTGTCGTTGCAACCTATCTGAGTATCGGCTTGTATGTCTGCCTATCTGCTCTTCAACAGAGGGTGAGGTCTCTATGGATGAGACCGCGTATTACCAGGGAAATTAGTTATTTGTCGAAGCACTCGGTTCTGCAGTACCTGTATCCGTTTGTAGTTGGATTTGGCAGCAATCCCCAGATTTGCACTCCATAGAGCCATATCGGCTGTGCATTGCACGTATACAGCTCTCTTACAATTTAGCGGAAGTGCTCTTTTATTGTTGAGCCATCGCAGTTGTTGCAGTCTGTGGCGACATTTTTCACCGCAGCTTTAAGGTGCGGCCCAAAGGTGAGACGCTTGTCCCGTGTGATGCAGATATTTCGCCTGGGTGGTTGCGGTAGGGTTACTCCCCCCAGCTGGATTGGGGGGGGGGGGGATCTTTTCAACCTTTTAGGGTGAAGCAGGGGTTTTAAAGTTTTTAGCGGATTGATTTTCATATTCCACCGCTTGCACCAATCAGTGAAGTATCAAGATACCTCTGTAGTCCTGTACTTGCTTCATCGTGACTGTTGGAGCTGTAGATGACCCGCAACATCATCAGCATAAGTGGCAATGACAGCTTTCGAGGAGCGTCCATATGTTGAGAGGACGGCCTAGGTATGTCTGCCGTATCAAGGAGAACAGTAGCGGACCAAGAACACTTTCCCTGCGGCACTCCTGCTCTCATAGAGTATGTGGACGATAGTGTATAATTTACTTTAATCTGTATCATTTACCTTTACACCCAAACTTGAACTTGCTCCACTGTGCCGTGCCTCCCCAAATCCAAATTGGTGATCCGGTAAGATATTGGATTGTCTTATTATGACATTAATTCGTTTACAATGGTCCTCTCCCATAATTTAGACAGGGGGGGCAATAGACTTATAGGCCAATAAGACTCTGGATCCTCTTCCGGTTTGCTGGCTATGAATCATCAAGATTGCAGCTATTTTCCATTGTCAGGAAAACTTAAAGCCTGATGATGGCATTAAAGATTAGTACAATGTACAGTACCGCTCTTATAGACAAGGCCTTCAGCGTAGCATTGCAAATCTTGTCTATTCCAGCATCTACAACAACAACATCAACAACAGCAGCAGCTGCCCAAAAACAACAGCCAGAGCAACAGCAGCCAGAGCAACAGCAGCAGCAACAACCGCAGACAGGCAACAGCAGCAACACAACAGCAGCCAGAGCAAGAGCAGCAACAGCAGCAACAACAACACAGCAGCAACAGCAAATAGAGCTGGAAATGGACTGCCAGCCGTGCCCATCTGAGGAACAGCAACAGCAGCCGCCATTAAACAACAACAACATCAAAACTAAAACTAAAGCCAAAGTGCCAATGGTATTTCTGCCACTTGTTCCGCAAATAATGCCACTACTGGACAAACTCCAAAGTAATCCAGCAGTAGGCAAATTTAGAACCGACGATGGCAAATGATGGTCTCCGTGTGGAGTGCGACAGCATATCCACCTATGAGGCCATCATGGCGTCATTGAATGAAGCGGCACTCAACTCCACACCACCAACAGCGCAGCCAGAGGGGTATAGGCTGTCATTAAGCCATCCACCACTCGACCCCCAGTGAATGGCTTAAGGCGCGCCTAAATGAACTTGGCTATGAGGCAAAATATGTACGAAACATAAAAAAGCGTTTCACTGCCACATGCAATACTGCAATTAACCGAGCTAAGCGGACAGGCAGTGAGGGTCGAGAGGCAGGCCAAGCCAATCGACCCTCCCCAATGTCATCCTGCCAGGCATTTAGCCATACAAAAAATTACTGTAGGCGCCAATTTAAATGCATGAAATGTGCAGATGACCATGCTACGACGCTTTCACTAAACCTAGGCAGGCAGCCCCGAAATGCGCTAATTGCTGTGGCGAGCATATTAGCAGCTATAAATGTCCTGCCCCTACAAGGACTAGGTCCAAGCTACAGTCGTATAAGACTGCCAAAGAGCTGAAACAGATGAGGCAGAAACAGCGGCAGACGCAAATAAATAACAAAAAAAAACATAAACAAGCAATCACAGAGGACTTTATTGTAAACAAGCAACAAAAAATACATCAATTAGGACATCTAAAAAATGTGGAAAATTCTTACAATAACAATAATAATAAAACTAAAACTAATAAAAAATCGTCACTCCAGCACGGCTAAGCATCAGCCAATGTTTAGTCATAAGGTGAGTGACGATATCAACCCATAACGCCAGTTAGGGCATCTACTGTAAGCTAATGGCCGTCATAACATCATCAAGCAGCAAAAGCAGCAGCGGCACCAGACCCCTATCGTGGTACAGTTGCTGCTGCAAACAGACTGAAGGCGATGACGATAAGCCATACAAGATGGCTTTTGGGCCCGGGCCCCCAACGTTGACAAGGAAGGCACAAATCAGCGCAAGCGAGCCTCGACCGAGAGGCATCGCCCATCGCAGCATCAATATGCGCGAGGAAAAGCGCAGCATTTCTTTATCTATACGTGATGCACTGGCAGGGAAAAGGCTGAACAGTCGCCCGATCCTCCAGTGGGACCAGTAGCAGCAACGCCGAATAGGAGACGCATCCGCTGCCAATGATATGGCCAACATCAGGCTCCGGATTTCCCCCGATGACCAGATCCTGAAGGCTCTCGAGCTGAACGTCACCATGTTCACCGTATGGAAAGGGGAAAATGGACCAGTTGTTCAATTGCTTTCTGCAACTAGCTCCCTGATTCGCCAGCAACAGCCTGGCCATCTGGGCAGTAGGGAGCCGGGGATGACCACCTGCAAATACATAACAATCCATTAATAACATGTTAGCAAATAATAAATTCAATTGCATACCTTGAGGCTGCACTGTTTAAATGCGACACTCCACCTGACCAAGGCACAGACGCTGCCGGGGATGCACAATGATGCACCTAGTGATGTACAGTAAAGTCCATAATAATAACCAATAACATAGAAAATAAATAAATATGAATTAATATATGGACACAAATAAACACAAACAAAATACTTACCTGAGGCTGCGCTGCAGCCCCGCCAGAACAGACTCAAGGCAGCACCATAACTACCAAAGAGCGCCGGCGTCGTCCAAGAGATGTCTTACGATGATGAAGACGTCCAACATTTACCACGAACACCGGCGACGCCAATGAAATCCATATACATTAGTATATGAACACACATAATAATACATACACTTACATTTACACAGCTACTCCCTGGCGAAGCTGCCCTGACCCGGGGCGACTACGATATGGCCGCAAGATGTCCATCGATGCCTCAGATGCTCCAGTGAAGTCCTCAGATGCCCAGCAACTAAAAAAGAAAGAAAAAAATAAATAAATAATATTATAACATTTAAACCCGACAATATACTTACCAGTATAGATCGCTGCCGCCACACGGCGGCCCATGAATGCGCCGATCTGCTCCAGAGGGCGCACCTCAAAACCCCAGTGATGTCCATAGATGTTTGGAGGCTGCAAAAAAAAGAAGAAGATTAAAATGTTCTTAAAACCAAAGCGAGGATAGCGACGGTGCATCCCGCATGTATGTCATTTTGCGCCTGAAGCTAGCTCAAGGAGGCCCATGCACCATGAGACCCGGGATTCCCCAAAAGTCCTAAAACAGCTGAAAAAAAGAGAAAAAAAATTTTGTATATATTCTAAAAAAATTTTTATTTAAAGTTTTTTTTGGTAATTAAGTCACTGTTATTGTTACTGTTCACACCGCCGCTATCCCCCCGCCGAATCCAACCGTGACCCCCCTGGGGCCCTCCCGCATACCCCGGAGAAAATAAATCTTAAAAATTTAAAAATAAAGTGGTTTAAAACTTAAAGCTATTAAAAAATCTTGTTATTTACTAAAAAGGGGAAATTGAAAATGAAAATTAAATCAGTTAACAATTGAAGCAAGCAAGTGCATAAAGTGTTTTAACCACAAGTATGAAAAAAAGTTCGCCGCATAAAAGAAGGCAACGAATTCAATGAATTCAAGAAATGACAGTCAATTACGAACTAGAGACTCCCTGGGGTGATACTGGGATGACGACCGCGAACGAGGAGCCCCGACAATCGGAAACAGCGGCAGAAATTGAGACACTGAAAACGGTGGTGTATTTTTGTACGCCTGACGACAATCGCCAACCATCGTTCTTTAACAAACGGCCGATGAAGCCAGCATGGCATTTTTGGGAGGAATTTTCCCCCTTTGGGCGCCCCCCCAAAAGAAAGTCAAAGAAAGTAAAAAACAACCCCAAATACAAGCAGTGCGAGCAGAAAACCACTGTTCCCCGCCAACAAACAGTGCAGGGCGAGGAACAAAACTGGGTTTTCACACCCACAGTCACTAACACTAACAAAACCCAACATGCTCGCTCAGCTACATAGTTTTAAAAGGCGCGATTTTGTAGCTGGCTGTTTCCCCAGTCTCTGCCTACTTTAACATTGAGAGAAAAAGCTCGATCTGTATTTAACTACTCAAAAGCTCTTCGAGAGTGAAAGTCGAGATCATTTTTTGGGGTGCGTAAAAAAAAAAGAACGTGAAGGGGAATAAATACTTTTTTAATTTAAAAAACACTGGAACATTATTTATAAATAATTATGTTAGCGAAACCGTGTTAAAAAAACTGGCGCACCCACAAAATAATAAAAACATTAAAATACTCCTTGTGGTTTTTAAACAATTTGTGTTGCGCAGTTCATACATATCTACCTTGTGCTAAAGACAAAACCCTGAAAAGTCACAAAAAAACTTGCCAGCATTTGCAACCGTATTCATTCTGTATGTATGTGTGAATGGGAATTGCAATCAGTGAATTTATTCTTTTCCCAAATTGGGTTCGATGACAAGTTCAGAAGAACATTTGGCATCGATTGGGACGAAAACTAACAAAACTAATTCTGTTAGCATATTATAAGATCTAAAGAACTCAACGGCTATTCATTCTTTGTGCGATAAAAACTTTACTTTATCGCTTGGGGATATTCTTGGATGCCCCCCAAATTCCGAGTACAGAGGAGACAATAAAGGGGGCTCTATCATCATTTATTCGTGAAGTGGATATGATATTTTCATTATTCCCTCCCACATCTCCCGGGAGTCTACGTCTTTCGCCGTGTCATCCTCAATAAAATTAAAGGGCGAAGCTCTACTTTGAAAAGAACCATCGAAAATTTCCCCGAGCCGTCATGGAAAGACATTAAGACGATTCACATTGGGAATTTTGGCATAAAATTTATAAACTTTCCCAAAGAGGCGTTTATGCTAATAAAAAACAATATCACAGAATTTTTTAAGTCTTTAAAAGTATAATGGTAAAAATTAATGAAAAATATAAATTTGATAATGTAAAGCATCCGAGTTTACCCCCAAAAAATGTCGAAGATATATTTTAAAGAACATTCTTGAAAAATATCGTTTAAAATTTTAAAACTTCAGTCGTAATTAATAAAATTTTAAAAAATTTGGGGAAATTTCTTTTTGAAACCGAAGGCCTCATTAGAACTCAAAATTTTAAAACCCAAAAATTTTTCCCAAAAATAATAATACTATAATAAAAAAGACCGATTCTACATACCAAATTTAATAATCAAGAAACAATGCAAAACCAACAAATGCCCAAAATGTGAAAAATTAGGAAACTTTGATCAGAACCAAAATTTTAAAACCAAACATACAAACAAAAACAAAAAAAGGGAAATTGATTTCGGCGTGGGTTTTTACCAAATTTAAAAATGATAAAAAAACAAACACACCAAATCTGATCTAAAAAAGGAACTGTTCTTGACTTTTAAAACAATTCCCTCGAAAAATCACTTCCTTGATTAAGTTAACTTTAAACAATGAAATGATCACTTGATTGATTGGTTAACAACTCAAAAGATAGGAATAAATTGTTACAATATCCTCGAAGAACTTCGTGCCCCCAATATCATTTTCATCTTTTAATTCAAAATCGTTAATAACGCAAGAAATTATTGATTTCCCTCTTAAATTTTAAAAGAAGACAAAAATGGTTGGGAAATTACAACTTTTGATAACAAATCATTCGATTATTATAGGTCAAAACATTCTTAAACCATTAAATGCTCTTATTGATTTCTACCACAATAAAATTACGATTAATAAAAATACTATTCAATTTAAAAATACTTCACCATACTCTGATGAGGCAAATAAAATTAAAATCAATAAAAATAGATGATAGAAAAAGAAAATTCTTTTAATGATTTAAATAAAAGAAGAAAAAATGCTCTAACAAAAATTTTAAGTAGTTTTAAAAAACAAATATTTTTTGAAGGTCAGTGTCTTAGCAATACGAACATTATTGAACATCAGATAAAAACAGTAGTGGAAAAACCCCTTATATTGTAAGATTTATAGATATCCTAAAAACATGAAAGAAATAAAAAAAGAAATTGAAGAAACACAACGGGGAATAATACGTAAAAAAATTTCCCCCATATAATCCCTTTTTTGGGTGTACCCAAAAAGCATAACAGTGGAAAAAAAAAATGGCGTATAGTTATTGATTAGAAATTGAATCCTAGGATAAGTTTCCTCCCCCCAATATAGAAAGTATACTGGATGTTGGAAGAGCGCAATTTTTTTCACTATAGATCTGCAAAAGGGCCCCCAAAATTCTCGGTCAAGGAAAAGATGGGAAAAGACGCGTTTTCTACCCCCACGGGCATTACAGTTTAATCGAATCCCATTTGGGCTAAAAAATGCCCCTGCCACTTTCCAACGTCTCATAAACACAGTTTTAAAAAAAAAAATAAATAAATTTGTTGTCTATCTTGATGAGTTCTTTTTTTCCACTAGTTTTCGAACATGTTGGCCATATTCACACAATTTTTAAAAAAACTTTCTGAAGCAAACCTTAAATTCAAATTAACAAATGCAATTTTTTTCAAAAAAAATCAGTTTTTGGGGCATTTTTAACCCCCCAAGGAGTTAGGCCCCAACCCAACAAAAAATTAACAGCATTCTTCAGATTAAAAATTTCCGGGGAAAAGTTAAACAAATTAGAGCCCAGGGAAACACCGGGTATTTTAGAAAGTTCTAAAAAAATTTTCTCAAGTAGTTATCCATTGATTAAATGCCTTAAAAAAGGGTGCTAAAATCGTGTTAATAACCCAACTTTTATGATTTCATTTGACAAATTAAAAAAAATCATAACTGAGGCCCGGGACTTAAATCCGGATTTCAAAAAAAATTTCGCTTTTCGACGCTAGCAACATAGCTTTAGGTGCTGTTTTGCAACGGATGGTCATCCCATTTGTTATGCAAGTCGACATTAAATGACCATGAGAAAAACTATTCTTCTATACAAAAGGAATTACTAGCTATAGTGTGGGCAACAGCTTTTTTCCATATCTCTATGGGGTCAAATTCGACATTTTTTCCGACCAAACCCTTAAGTGGCTGCTAATTAAATATAATGGAAAAAAACTTAATGAAACACTTTATAGATGGCTTGTGAAGCTTAGCGAATTTAATATAAACGTATCATACATTAAAGGAAAGAATAACCAGGTAGCTGATTTTTTAAACCCAATAAGCAACGACAAATTTTGCCCTAAACATAACTAAATCTTGTAACTCTTTGAAAACAATGTTGATGATATTGTACCCCAAAATACACAACCGAAACTTTGTGGAAAACCTATTTTAGGCTGCTTAGAAACGTTGTTAATAGATTTAAAAAACAAATCATTCTAACAGATAAAAAAAAATACGGAGTTTTAATATAAGAATAAAAAAAAGAAAATTTATTTAAATTTAAAAGATCTTGAAAATGGAATGGAAGAAATTTTGAAGAATCATATCATAAAAGGAAAGTGGGGGTATTCAGTAATATAACGACCACCGCTACAATAAATTTCAAAACAAAAAACATCCAAATTTTTGAAGGCAAAAAAATGTTAAATTTGTCAAATGCTCATTTTACGCAAAAAACATTGAAAACCAAAAAGAAAAAGAAATTAACGATTCCATATATATATTACACGGTCATTCAGGTATAAATGAAAAATTTCCAAAGTTTTAAAAAAGATTATTTACTTTAAAAAATTCCAAAATTTCATCCAAAAGTATATCAACAATTGTAAATTTTAATCAAATTATAAAACCCCGGGAAAAGAAAAATTTAAATATACGGAAACACCAACTGATATAAAAAAAATTTTTCATATGGACATCTACACAAAACAAAAAAGTAATTTCCCAACTTTTTTACCGATTTTCCAAATTTGCTACGCCTTCTACCTTGAGGATCCAATAATCAAACTATAATCGAAAAAATGCGCTTGTACAAATCCCAAAGAGGAAGCTTTTAAAAATTAATAACTGATAATGAATTTAATAGTGAAATATAAAAGAATATTTAAAAAAAGAATATGAAGTTCATTTTTTTGAAACCGAACAGCCACACTGGAAAAGGAGTCGAAAGATTCCATAACACTCTAACAGAAAAAAAAAAATTATATACCTTGAAAAAAAAGATCTATGAATCAAAAATAAAATTAGTAAAGCTATAAAAAATTATAATAACAGCTTCAAAAATACAAGATAGCCAATGAATATTAAAAATTTGGGAAAATTTCAAAAAAATTATAAAAATAACATTATAAATTATAAGAAACATTACATTACATCCAAATCAAACAAGAAAAATTTTTTAAGAAACTAAAAAGAAGGATATATAAAAAAAATTTAAATCTCTAAGACACAAAAAAAAAGAAATAGAAATTTAATTTAAGTAATGTATAGTTAACATAAAAAGAAAGAAGAAAAATCAGACTTCAAATGTAACATAATCTACCATAATTGTATTCCTAACCCTTTCACATATATAAATGAATTGTAAAACTCAGGAATCTTAATTTAAGGATGGGGAAAAGTAGTCTAAGTGTCTTCCCCGTCTCGCCTACTTTTAAAATTGAGAGAAAAAGTCGATCTGTATTTAACTACTCAAAAAACTCTCGGAGAGAAAACTCTCGAGCTCCTTTTTAGGTGCATGTCGAGAAAAAAAATGAAGTGGAATAAATACATTTAAGTTAAAAAACTAGGAACATTTTTATAAATAATTGAGTGTTAGCGAAACCGTGTTAACAAAAATCGCGCCCAATCACAGACACAAATACACAAAAACACAAACATTAACACGAACAAATTCCTGCAACGAATGAGCCCAAGAGGGGGCGCACACCCTGAATGGCTTAAGGGCGCATAAATGAAAATTGGCTATGAGGCAAAATATGTAGAAACATAAAAAGGGTTTTACTGGCAAGCCAGTAAACGTTTTTTATTGACTGCAACCCAAACTGGATGGCACCACATACAAATACTGCAATTAACCGAGCTGGGACAGACAGTGAGGGTCGAGGCAGGGCCAAGAAACAACCCTCCCCCAAAGTCAATGTCAATGTCTTTTAAACATATATATATATATAATTTAACAAATCAAAGACAAGGTCCAAAAGGTCACAAAATTATTTGGCGCGTTATTGGCTCAGAAGTTGCAGATGTTTCAGTTTTCATTTGCCACGCCCCAGTGGCCGTGACAAAAATTTTTTGGTGTGCATAGAGTGGGCGTTCGGGAATAAAGGGTTTTTTGGGATCTTTTCAAAAATGCGAAAATTACAGGGTTTTTTTCGATGTCACCCCCCTTGGGCGTAACAATTTTTGGGAATCGAAAAGGGGGGCCCCCAGTAACTTAACATTAAATTTTGAAGCTTCTAGCACTAAAACTGTGGGAGATATAAGCTGATATTAGTTGCCACCCCCCCCTGAAGGCGTAGATATATCCACCATAGTTTTTCGATTGTGGGATGTTCCCCAGTATAAAACCAACTTCAAGTCTCTAGCATCAATGGTCCAAAATATAACGAAACTAGTAAAATCCTATATCTTCAGATCCAAAAAAAATTTTGGGCGTCCTTATAGGAGCGTAAAAACCACGGAAATTTGGGCGTTCTTTTTAAAACTGAAGAAGATACAGTTTGACCCGTTTGCCACCCCCCCCAATGGGCGTATATCCGCCATAGTTTTTTGATTTTGGGATTGACAATATTCGTTAAAAACTCAACTCTCAGCTCTTCTGGAAGTAGTGTTTCTGAGATACAGGAAAATGCATTTTCCGATTTGCCACGCCCCCAGTGGGCGTTTGGGAAAATTTGACACTTTATCAGACGGGGGATACACAGTTTATTTCAAATTTCAAGTCTCTGCTTCAATAGGGGGAAATGGTTTTTCGTTCATACGGACAGACGGACAGACTGCAGACGGACGGACAGCCCACGGACTTCAAAAAACCCCAAAATACTATATCACTATGAAATAGTATAAAAAACAAATAAAAATTTTTTATTAATTCAAAATGGGAAAAAAAATAAAATAAAAATTCAAAATGAAGCCAATAAATTAAAAAACAATTTTTAAACAAAAGTGAAAAAAATATATATATATATTTTATATATATACTGGGGAACATATACTGGTGACTGGATTTTTGTGACGCATAAAAGCGAAACCTATGATGGCAACCAACATAATTTGACGACTCCGGGGAACTGCCAAGCAAGCCCACTGGCCAGAGGAGCCGCCGACAATCGGCATCCGCCCCCGGCTGAAGCTGAGACATTGGAGGCGGTGTATCGTATCCATCCCGTCGGTTCAGCGAATCGACCCCCCCGTTCTTCGACCCGGCCACCTGGGTTGCTGGAGGAGATGTGCTCTTGGAGAAGCCAGCGGGCCCCCAGAAGTCGCCAAAAAAAGCGCCAAAAAAGGCGCCAAAAGTAGCGTCAGGCCCCAAAAAAAGGAGGGAGAAAGGGGGAAAGTCCTCTCCCAACAAAAGGAAAGTGTCAAGAGGCGCCCCCTCTGAAATTTCCCCTTTCCCGCTCACTCACACTAACCCCTAGCCCAGCCTCAGCTAGCTTTAAAGAGGCCTCCCAAGCAGTGCAGCCAGAGGCGCCGCACAGCCTAAACAACAAACACAAAAAAAACCCGACACAAATCTTACATGCATTGCATGAAGCCGGAAAAAGCGCACACATACCAGCCACTACAAATAGATCAAAGACTAAATAAGAGGAAAGGCAGCAGCACTAAACCAAAATATACAAAAGAAACACTCTCTTGACTGACGCCAAACGAAAAGACAAATACAAATACAAACGAAAGACTGCCGATACACTGAAGAACGCAATTAAGAACGCCAATACAAATACCAAAGAAAACGTAATGACGAACGCGCTCACAATGATCACTAATACAGATACAAACAAAAAAGCAACTACAAATACGAGCGAAAGCGCAACCAATCCAATTACCCAACGAGTAGCTTAATTTAAATTCTAACTTAAATTTAAATTTAAATACATCTAAGAAAAAGGTGGCTTTCTAAGGTGCCACCGGCCCCACGAACTGCCACAATAAAGGCCTTCGAAAATTACTTGATGGCAATCGCCATTGAAGCGTAGATGTGGCGAAATGGACGAGTGGGGAAGAAGATTTTTCTGACCCGGACTCGCCTTTCCCAAACGCCCAATTAAAAAGCGATTACCCCAAAGAGGCTGCAGATGAGGTCAAGCAGAGGCTGCAGAAACGCAGCTCACTACAGCAGCATCAAAAACAACAACAAAAAAGCAGCAGAGCAGCCAGAGCAGCAACAACAGCAAAAAATTGAGCAGCAAAGGGATTGCCAGCCATCCCAACTAAAGGGCAGCAACAGCGCCGCAAAGAAAAAATAACCCCGTGCCGCTGTCCACTGCGGGATAAGCTGCAAACAATCCAGCGGGGGGAAATTCATCACAAGAACAATGCAAGATGGTCTGCTATAGAATGCGATAATATGCAAACATACGAGGCCATCAGGGAAACTTTAAATAAAAGATGGCCCCCACTTGCATACACACCAACAGCGACCCAGAGGGGAAGGGGGGCATTAAAAATTCACCACTCTACCCCTGTGAAGGGCAAGGCGCCTAATAGATCCGGGAATGAGATCGTTACGTTAAAAACGTAAAGAAACTTTTCCCGGCAAGCCTGGAACGGGTTGGGGTGGGTGCAGCCCAAAATGGATGGCAGCCATACCCGCATCCTGGAGCTCACAGAGCTAAGGGGCGGATGGGGGTCGAGAGGCAGCTAAGCCGATCGATCCTCCCTGCCATCGCTGTCAGTCATTTGGGCACACAAAAAACTATTGTAGGCGGCAATTTAGATGTATGAAGTGTGCGAAGGCACGTTTCGACCGCCGCACTAAATCTAGACAGGCAGCGCCTAATCGCAAAAGCGGTGGCGAGAAAGTAGCATAAGGGCTGCCCTGTCTAAAAACCCCGGTCCGGCTGCAATCTTTAAAGGAGGCAAAGAGCAAAGCAGATGGGGGCAAAAGCAACAACAACAACAAAAAAAACAAAACGATCAAAAAATCGTATACTCTTTTAATAACAAGCAGCAGCAAAAATACAAAAACAACATAGACAGACCCAACAAGGCGCCAATCTGTACTTATTCTAAAACGAAAACTATATCTAACCCAAACTGAGAGGGTGACGCCCAGGATCTCCACCCAGTGTGGTCGATCGATAACTGAGATGCCTGTGGGTGCGCGGCAATGCCACTCTCATGTCATAAACAAAGGCATCGGTGACTCCAGAAATGGCCAACCCAGAAAAGCAACTATCGCAGCAACGGCACCAACAACAGCAACCCAGGAAGAGCTGCTGCTACCTACCTCGGTAGAATCCCAGCCCCAGCGGTCAAAAACCTGAAAGCCATCCCGCAATCTAGAAAATGACAGCCACCAGTTCCATCCTGGGCGTCAAGGGCCCAAAAAAAGGCAGCTCCAACAACCCCAAGCAGCATCACTGGAAACAACAACAAAGCAAAAGCGAATTGGTGACCGGGAACCAGCAGCAAAGCCCCTGTAATTTAAAGCAGCGGCCCCGGATATGCATCCCCCAAACACTGGACGCCACCCCCCTTATTGCGACCCAGAGCCGTAATCCGGCCCCCAATTGAACATGATCATGTTCAACAACTTTACAACATTCACAGCCCTTGTCAGTTGATCCTCTAAATGCCCAGAAACAGCAAAAAAGCACAACCCCGCGATTCAAAACACAACACAAATCACACCCTATAGACAAAAAAAGAAACCCCCCCAAACCACCAACCACAACCACCACCAGCACCAAAACCAACATCGGGCTGCCATCCGGCGCATACGCACAACCCCAGAATGGCAACGCTTTTATAATTGCCGCGGGAACGGGGTTATAACAAAATTCTGGGGGAAATTTTTTTAAAAAAGAAAGGCATACAAATAATGTTAATACCCAAAACGAAGATAGCTCAGAATTCTGATATTATAACATCCCGGGGAAAACGCCTATGTGCCCCCCCCAAAACTCAGTAGGAGGGCGGGGATCTACCTTAGAGCTGACGTCGACATGCGCCCTTAAAACCCATCCGAACCCATATGTACAAAGTGCTCCAATTGCGCTGCTACCTGCGAAAAAAAAACCCAAATAAATCGAAGACGTAGTAGTTTTTTCTCCGATATACTCCCCACCAACCTTCAAGTGGACTAAAGCCATTTCCCAAATGCCAAGCCATTTTAAGGCAAAACAGGGATTTTCCCAGATTTTTTACTTGCGGCGCAGGAATGCAAAACACTCATGGTGGGAAACCCCGTTCGTCAATGAGGCAGACCCTTAATAGCAATCCAGTCGCCAAAACGCTACAATGTACGGGAAACTGGGGCGCCCCCCACTACCCCTATGTCGTCAAAGCAACCATCGGCTATCGACTTTGCTGTTTTGGTATGAATGGCATGCTTTGAAACGACCCAAACAGACCTGGATTTGGACCACCTCCCCTCGTATAGATATACCCGTTCGTTTCCCGGGCTCTGGACCCCAGGCGGTTCCCCCCACTAAGGATACCAGAAAATAGGACTAGGCACTTCCAGGATGCCGGGGGGCTAATCCCCCTGAATACGGATATAGTATCTAAAGACGACATCGACGACGCTATAGATGTGTTTTTTAGGAAAATCGGGGCGGCCAAACAAACAATGGGCAATACAAATCGTAAACTCCATCGCTGGCGCCCCCCGGTACCAGTGCTGGATGAACCCATAAATCGCTACTTGGTGGAAGCAACGATGAAAAAGAATTTTAAACCCCACTGGCACCCCTGAAAAAGATCACAATATAGAGGGGCCCCAAAAAAAAACAAAAAAGCCTTCTAAAACTAAAGAGGCAAAATATTAATAAACATTTGAAGGCATTGGCCCAATGACCCTTAAAGTAAAAAATTGTGGCCCAAACCAAAAAAGTTAAAGCACAGCCACAGTCAAATTACCCTGTACGCCATCGGTCATATCACCATTGACCCAGAAGACGGGCAGGTTAAAGGGACTCGAACAACGGCTGAAAAGGTGAACGTTCGCCACCACCTGGAGTCAAATTCGCACCGCGTTTGCCAACACAATAGAGGACCGAACAAGCATAATTGACGAGCTGGTGGGCTTAAAAAAGCAAACGTCAAAAACAACAACAACAACAAGCTAAACAACAACAGAAGAGCTAAAAGCGCCATTGCTACATAGAAGAAAAAAAAATCCGGGGAAATGACAATATCGATAACAAATTGATAAAACAGCTCCCACAAAAACCCAACTATACCTGCCTGTTTTAAAATTCAATGATCAGAACTGGTCTTTCCCCCTTTGGGATAGGGAAAGACGGGTGATAACACTGATCCTCAAGCCTGGCAAAACGTGCTCGGACCTTAAATCATACCGTCCAATATAACATCAGGGCTGGCCAAACTTTTGAAAAACTGCTGCTAGCAAGACTATTCGCAGTGAAAATTTAAAAAAGCGGCCCCATCTCATCAATTTGGGTTCAGGCGAGAACACGGCACTGACCAGCCGCCCAAGGACCCAATTCATATTGGAGCCTATGAAAATAAGCAATATTGCTGGGGGGGTTTATAGACATCTCCGAAGCCTTGACAGAGTGTGGCATGAAGGCCTACTACGCAAATTGTGCAAGCTGCTGCCACTTTAACTATACACCATCCTAGAAAGTTGGGGAAGGACTTTCCCCGTAAAGTGAAGACACCATGTCTGGATGGGAAAATTACTCGGTACCACGGGGAAGGGTACGGGGGCCCCCTTTCCCGATCTTCGCATCTGATTCCCCCTACCCCCCCCCTCAAACATTAATGACAGGCAATAAAATTTTCCCAAAAACAAATGCTGCTATCAACATTTGCGGACGCCCGTCATAATCTGCGCAAAAACAATTATCTGCAATTAGGAAACAATGATACCTGAGCAAATTCGAAAAATGGGCAAGGAAATGGGCTATAAACCTTAACACAGGAAAGACTGGCCATGTCCCATTCACATTGCGAAATGTTGGCAGCAACAAACAACCCCAAAAAAATTTGGCCCAAACTATAGCCCACAAACCCTCTCACACTGGGCCGAAAGCTCAACAGAAGCAGCACACTAACCTCCCAAGGATGATGCTCAAAACAAGGGCGGAAAAAACTGGAATGGCTTCTTTGGGCATAATACCAACTGGGTAAAAGATGCAAACTAATCATAAAGCAACTAATGAATTTGGAATATGCATTGCCAGTTGGGGGGTCTCTTAAGCTGCCACTCAATTTTGAAAAAAACAAAAATGCAAAATAAAACAAGTAAGAAAGCTCTAGTCGAGGCCGCTCGACTAGGGTATACCGAACCCCGCATTCTTCGTTTCTTTTTTTATACACATGCACTTTCGTTCTTTCAACAAAACATACACACACATACGGCGCAAACACACAAGTGCAAGCGGTGCGTCAGCGTTCTTTGCCTGCTGTTTGTGGCTGCTATGGGGGAAAATTTAAAAGTTTAATAACTTTTTTTTTAGACAAACGATTTTGATCAAACTTGTTGGGCGTGATCATGTCATCCATATGTATGTGTGTGCAAAATCACAAATCTCAGTATTTGAAAACGGGACTTAAAATTTGAGGCGAAGGGGGGGATCCAAAATTTAACAAAAAACCCAAAAAGTATAAGGCTACTAAAATAATGCAAAATTTGAAGACTCTAGCTATAAAGATGAAATTTTATAGATTTATATAACGAATGTTTCGATTTTAATCGTAACATTAAAATTAAGACAGTTATCGTTTTTTTTTAAAAAACTCGATCTTTTCTGCTATACAGGGAAACCCACATAAAAATTTCAAATCTCTAGCTCTTATAGGTTCTGAGAACGACCGTTTTACATACGGACAGACAGACGGACAGACGGACAACGGACGGACGGACAGACGGACAACGGACATGGTTTTCAACTCGGGTTGTCATCCGATCAAAAAATATATACTTTATGGGGGCTGCCCGCCTCCTTCTGCCTGTTACATACATTTCAACAAAAACATACCCTGATTTCCCATTTTTAATGGGGTTTAGGGTATAATAAACAGGAAAACCCTGAGTGCATCATGGCTCACTCAAAAGCCCAGGAAGTCAAGTATGGTGTTAAAAGATCGAGGAAGTATTCGGTTTGGGAAAAGGGCGCTTTGCTAACCTTAAAAAAATCACACCAATCCCGGGACGAGGACGATGGTAGACCCTTTTAACCGCAAAGGGGCTTGGGCCCGATATGGCGCAACCCAAAAACATATTCGCCCCATTCAAACCCGCGCACAACAACTCCCAAACCCGCTGCCGACACTATTGCGACTCGAAGCCGAAGACGGGACAGACGTGAACGGATAAACCAGCCGAACTACAGACAAGACGCGAACGAGAACAAAAACCTGGTCATACAAAAAGGCTCACCTCATGCAAATGTTCTTCTATAATAGAGCCCTTATAACTGGAGGACTCTCCAGATCGGGGGCATTTGCAAGAGTCTGGCCCGCCACTAAGCGTGAAAAAACAATTTTACCCGCTATGATGAGGAAAAGGGCAACTCACAGACATCGACTAAATGCCAATAATTCAAATATCTTATCCCGTCACCTGCTGCGACCACCGACCTAGCGCACCAGGAGCAGTGCTGGCAACAATAGAAATACAAGATTCTACCACAAACACTGTACCAGCTCCGCCACCAGACACCTCTTGATGCGCATGACTGGACCGCTACTACAACCCCACCAATTTCACAAGAGGGGTTTTAGCGCGGGTGAAAAACCAAAAATCAACCTGGAACTAGCTCTGGATGAGGACATGAGACAGAACAATGGGTTGCAGAGCCTTACAAATTCACCTGTGATTATATAGAACACACGGCTGCTCAAGGTGGAAAAGGCCCCGATTAAGTCCAAAAAATGTCAAGCGATGACTATAAAGATGTCCAGGATGATCGGGGACATGGAAATTAAATAAAGAAATAATGAATTGAACACAAAATTAAACGAAATATTTTTACCTGAAGTGCACTCAGCGCGCACTTCCCCCGGCGGCATCAGTCCCGACAAACGGGATTTAAGAAGTCCAAAGAAATGAATAATGTCCCGGATGATCGGCGACATTAAAAATAAAATAAAAATTTAAATATATATATAAATATTAAGTTGCGGTCAGAAAAAAATGTGCGACTGAGCACCTGTTGGACAGCAAAACTAAGTGATAAAACCCCCCTTTTTAATAAACCCCTTGAAAATGGGGAAAACAGGGTATAATAGTTTTTGAATATCTTCATTTAGTTATAAAATTTATTTAATTCATATTTATAGTTAGAGTCTTTTAAAATTTGCACTTGTGTTTTTGGTTCCAATTTCGGTTTTGTTAAATTTTGACACACCCAAAATTGCCCCCTTTCCCCCAAATTGCTAAATCATATTTCAAGATGAAGTCTTTTCACAAAAATAATGTCATGTCCCCCCCAACAAATTTGATCAAAATCGTTTGTCTACAAAAAAAATTATTAAGCATTTAATATCTCATATTTTCGGGTCTTACCAACTGATAGTCATAATCACAGTTGGTTTTGGGTTGTGCGTGGGCTGTGTGTGCCTTTTTGTGCGGGTGTGTGTGTGTGTATGTATTGTTGTTACATGTGTAAAATAAAAGTAACGGAGAAAGGGGGCTCTTAGCAATCGCAGTTCTTCGCAGGGTTCGGGGAAACTCGTCGACGTTTGACTAGAGCACTCTTTCTTGTTTTAAAGCAAGTTGATATTAATATTTAAATTTAGCCTCTTTCTTACTAATTAAAATGTTTTTTTTCTACAAACTTGGGACATTTGGACTTTGGGGGTTCAAAACCAAAAAATTTCCAAAATTGGCTGTTCATTTAAAAAAGTAGTGGCGACTAAAAAATTAAAATGCTGTTTGATAAGTTTAATTTAAATATTGGGTTTACATATTTTATGATCGAAGAGTTTGTTATAAATTCCTAACTTTTTTAAAACGGGGGTCACCTGCTTATGGGGTCGATGAGGTCCGGCATCGTTTCAGAAATTTCGTGCCACGCCCCCCGAACAACTTGTAAAAATCGATTTATTTTTAGTTTTCCTAAGTCTCTTAACATCGCCATATAGTTTTTTTATCGGAAATGGATCTGGTGGGTAATTTGCCCAGGGAAAGACGTCCCCTTTTTCTTTAAAAGGATCGCATGTTTTGGGCCCCAATCGGGGTGAAAGTCCATTCAAAAAAAATTTTCCCACTATTATATAGGCACTATATTTTAAATTAATTGATGTACAAATTTTTCCCAAAAATTTATTTTTAAAAATGGTTTTCACAAAATACCAGCCTATGAAAAGCAGTCCCATGTCATTTCAGACCCCTATGTGGCCGTCCACAAAAGTCTCACGTTAACGGAATGATGTTCCATGGTTTTTTGACTCCATACGTACTTTATGTCTTTTTTTTTGGTGGGACCAAAAAAAACTTTTTCTTTCATTCCCGTACGTGAACTTTGCACATTGAAATTTTTGGGGGTATAGCACTTTTTTTAAATGGGTCCTTTTTTAAAGGGCTTCTGATGGATGAATTATATTTTTGGGGCGATAACGAACTAAGTCCCCAAAATTTTTTTAATTTTATTCGTTTTTTGTTTTTTTCGAAAGGATTAATCCTACAGTAACCCAAAATTTGGGGGATCCACTACCGTTAGTTTTGAATATGCCCCCCGGGTTTTTAGGCTTCTTATTATAGTGAATGGAGCTAAATACCATTGAACGTGTATCCAACAATATTTTCAATTTTTTTTATAAGTTTTTCCCCCCTTTTAGGTCTGACGGTGAAATTCCTATTCGTCAAAAAGCTTCCCCCCCCCAAAAATATAAAAAAATTGCAATTCCAAAAATTTCAGTTACTCAAATATAAAATAATTAAACACTTCATGTAAATACATTTTTTTTTATACCCCGAACCCATTGAAAATGGGGAAATTTAGGGTATAATTTTTTTGAAAATTATGTAACAGGCAGAAGGAGGCGTGGCAGACCCCCAAAAATATTATTTCTTGATCAGGATGACATGTATGAACGCTTCGTTCTCAGAACCTACAAAAAGCTAGACACTTGAAATTTTTATGTAGGTTCGTGTATATCACGATTCATCGAGTTTGTTTCAAATAATCGTAATATCATCGTTGTAATGTTATCGATTAAAAACCGATATCTTCATTTAGTTTAAAATTCTTTTAATTCATCTTATAGCTAGTATCTTCAAATTTGATTTAGTGTTACCAAAATTTTGGTTTTTTTTAAATTTTTTGGGGACGCCCACAAATTGCCCTTCGCCTCAAATTGCTAAATCACGTATTTCAAGTACTAGAACTTGTTATTTGGCACATACATACATATGGATGACATAATCCCCTAAAAGGTTGATCAAAATCTTCATCTAAAAAAAAGTTATTAAACTTTTAAATTTTCCCCATAGCATTGCTATCAAAGCACCCAAACAACAGCTGACGCAAAGACTTGCGCTTGTGTATGCGTGCGCCTGTGTTGTGTGTGTTTTTATGTGTTGCGTGTAATGCCAATATATCTTATGTATATTAAAGAAAGGGAATTTTTGGGAATTGGGGTTTCCCCAAGGGTATACCCTGTCGAGCGGTTTCGACTAGATTTTCCTTATTTAATTTGGTTTGTTATAAATTTTTAAAATTTTTACACCCGGTACTACCATTTTATGAACAGCTGATTTCGTGGCATCTCGATCCTTCAAAAACTAAACTAATTTTGACGAAAGTAAGGGGTTTTTTTTCTAATTTTTTTCGTTCCCTCTACTCTAAACAAGTAAGAAAACTCTGGGGGGGGTCCCGACTGGGAGATACCTAAACCCCGCGCTATCTGCGTTTTTAAAAATACTGCATAATTACATTTTATAAACGCACGAAAACTAAATTCAATTCATTTTTAATTGTTTTTTAATAGCGCCATCTGTGGTTCGATAGAATAGCGCCATCCTGTTTCGATTTATTGAACAGCTGATAATTAGCAAATCAGAGTGCCATCTATTGGAAATAAGTACACTAAAACTTGCGGGTTTGAAATTTGCTAAACACGCAATTGTGTATGTGTGTATGTGTGCACATTTTAGGAAAAAATTTGTTTTTCGTAGCTGGTCACGTGTTTGGCCGATTGGCCAAATGTTTTATTTAATAATTCTGCGCGAATTTAAAGGGTTTGAATGAAATTTTCAGCTTATGTTCATTATGCGAATGACAAGATTGGAACAGGTGTTTGCTTACATACCCGCATACACCTGTTGCTCGTTTACAAGGCGGGCCCCCAAAAATCCCTTAAAGCTTTTGAAACAAAATTTTTTTTTTGTTAATTGTACAAAATATGTTAATTTTTTTAATATATTATTATTGTTATATGTTAAATTTTTTATTGTTAGTATTAAGATTAATTTATTTATTTATTCACTTTTTGTTATTGGTTAAGTAACCCCCCCAATGTCCCCAGCAATTGGCGACATGCCAACTTAGCGGACGCCAATATCGGAAAAATCGACCACCAAGCCTGAGATGCCAGACCGGCACAAGTAACGAAGGCGCCAACAAAAATACGTTACGCGACAACAAAACCGAAGAAGTTTCAAACCCAGAGTAATCGGTCGGATTTAACATAATCTATAGCCCACGCTCCCCCAACACATTTCAATCGCAAACACTGATTGTACACCGAGACAGATCTATTGAAATAAAATTAAAGTGAAAAAAAAGAAAAAAATTTTTCTTATTAATTCTAAATGGGAAAAAAAAAAAAATATAAAATAAAAATTCAAAGTGAAGCCAAAAATTACAAAAAAACAAGTAAGAACGTTGGTGTCGGACGCAACCGACGCGAAATATTTTTACGTCCCAGCACCCCAGGGGGTTTTCCCTTTTATTTTTTTTTTTTTTTAAAATTTTACCTTAACCCACTTGCCGGTCAAATTAGCTGCAGACAAGACTTTTCATTGGATGGAACAGTTTCAATTAGGATCGAAGCTTTGAACCCTTACCTTAGCAAAAACACGCACCCAAATCAAAGAGATGGCATCTCTCAAAACGAAAACGGGGAAACCCGAAAATGTGATTTAAGTTCGTTGGCTAGCGTAAGTGTGGGCTCGAACCCTCGGTCATGTTGTATATTTGTTATATTTTCTTTTTTTAGTTATTTTTTATTAATAAAATATTCTTTTCCAAAAAATATACATTTTTAAAAAAAACAAAAGACAAGGTCAAAGGTCACAAAGTCATTATTTGGGGCGTTTTGGCTCAGAAGCTGCAGATGTTTCAGTTTTCTTTTGCCCGCCCCCAGTGGCCGTAGACAAAAATGATTGGCATGTGCATAGAGGGGCGCTCGGGAATATAACTGTAAATTTGGGATGCAAACACTAAAAAAGGGAAAATTACAGGGTTTTTTTCTGTATGTCACGCCCGGGCGTAACAAAAATTTTGGGGAATCGATAGGAAGTCAACACCCAATTTTTTCTTCTAGCACTTAAACTGTGGAAGATATGCTGAAAAAAGTGCCCCGGGCGTTTTTTGGGCCCCGATTGCCACCCCCCAATGAACGTGTACATATATTTTTGGCATGCTCATAGAGTGGGATTCGGGAATATAACTGTAAAGTTTGGATTTACACTCGAAAAATGCGAAAATTACAGGGTTTTTTTTGTACGGATCCCCCCTTTTGGGGCGTAACAAAAATTTTTTGGGGAATCGATGGGGAGCCCCCCAGAACAACATCCAACAATAAAGCCATTAAAGTTAAAACTAAAGTGCCTTTTTTTTTTCTGCCACCCGCCCCCAAAATATACCACTGCTGGATAAGCTGCAAAGCAATCCAGCAGTTGGGAAATTTATCACAAGAACAATGTCTAATGATGGTCTGGTATAGAATGCGATAATATGCAAACATACGAGGCCATCATGGAGGACAAAAAAGATGGCACCCACTTGCATACCCCCAACAGCGCAGCCAGAGGGGTATGGTGGCATTAAGCACATTCACCCCTCACCCCCGTGAATGGTTAAAAGGGGCGGGTAATAGATCTCGGGAATGGATACGTTACGTTAAAAAAGTAAAGAAACGTTTTACGGGCAAACCTGTGAACGTGTTCGAGGGGGAGTTGCAGCCCAAAATGGATGGCAGCCAACCCCCCCTCCTGGAGCTCACCGACAAGCGGGCAGGCAGTGGGGGCGGAGGCTAGCTAAGCCGATCGATCCTCCGCAATCCATCGCGTCGGCATTTGGGCACACGAAAAACTATTGTAGGCTGCAATTTAGATGTATGAAAGGGGCAGAAGAGCGCTTTGACCGCCTCACTAAATTAGACAGGGAGCCCCTAAATGCGCTAATTGCGGTGGCGAGCATATTAGTAGCATAAGGGCTGTCCTGTCCACAAAAAGCGGTCCTGGCTGCAATCTTATAAAGCTGCAAAGGGCAAAGCAGCTAAGACGGAAGCAGCGACGGGCCAAATACAAAAAAAAAAACCGAAACAAACAATTAAAAATGGTTTATTGACATTAACCAACGAAATACTACAACAAAAAAGACATCTAAAAAATGTTGCTAATGCTATTAAAAAAAATAGTACAACTAAAAATAAATTACACTGCAGCACGGCTAAGCGGCTAACATATGTAGTGCTGGCGGCAACCAAAAAACCCAGTAAAGGCACCATCTGGTCAAGACAATGGCCGCCATCAGCAGCAAACACAGCAGCGGTAACAACAACAACAGCCTTCCCGGCGAGGGTCGAGTCCCCAGTCGGCTGCCGGGGTGCTGCTAATAGGACGAAAAAGTCTTATAAGCCAAAAAAATGGCCCTCTTCGACCGAACTCGAAATGCTGGGAAAAGGGGCGTAAGCCCAGCGCAAGCGAGCCTCGGCCGGAGGCATCGGCCACGAACAGAAACATCCATGAAAATTGGCGCAGCATCGGCAATCTGCCAGCAGCAAATTCGCGATGCACTGGAAAGGATAGGCGTCAACAAGCGCCGGATCCACCAGTGGAAGCAAAGCGACGCCAATAAGCCAATAAGGACTGCCAACAATGGAGGCCGACACCGATCCACAAAAAATTAGCACCGAGGATCAGATGCTGAAGGCTCTCGAGCTGAACATAGTAATGTTCAACCGTATGGAGGCGAAAAGGGACCAGCTTTTTAAAATTTTTTTGCAGCTGGCGCCTTTGATTCGCCACAACAGCCTGATCGCTGGGGCAGAAAAATCCTGGTATTCGGCCACCCAATATCTGAAAAAATTAAAATTAAAATAATGTAAACAAACCCCAAACAAATTTACCCACCAGGCTGCACTGAAACCGCCCTCCCCCCAAACCCGGGCACCGAAAGGGCAAGGACGATATTAAGAAAAGTTCAGCGATAATATGACGATGTCCAAAAAGATCGGCGAAACGACAAATAAAAAAAATTATATATAAAAATATATATAACAAACAAAACTTTGCCTTGGTTTGGCTGCACCCCCAAAAACTCCCCAAGGTGGGCAGCATCTAACCTATGGCCACCGACGAAGTCAGAAGATGTCCACGATGTCCAGGATGATCGACGATGACATGGAAAATAAATAAAAAAAAATAAAAAAATTTAAAATATATAAAAAATATATATATATATATATATATATATATATATATATATATATATATATATATATATATATATATATATATATAAATAACTAAATCACTATTTTCAGTTTTTTTCTGGGAGCTGTGGTTGTTGTTGTTTTTGCTCGGCCCGTTTCTCTTTCTCTGGCTGCTTTTTTGTGCTGCTGCTTTTTGATGTTGTTGTTGTAGATGCTGCTGCTGCTGTTTTGACCCCTAACCCCCATCTGCAGCCTCCCCGCGTATTGTTTTAAATTTTGGCGTTCTGAATGGGTAGTCCGTATCAGAAAAATCACCCCCCGGACTCATCCATCTCCACATCTGCGTTTCAATGGGGTTGCCTGAAACTTTTTGCTGGGGCTGCCATTGGTTGAGCTGTTCTTGGCACCAATGAGGGCCCTGGAAACCATTTTGGACCCCAGATAGGGTTTTTGCGATTTAGCATGTGGCGACATTAAGCCATGGATTTTGCATCTGTTATTGCTGCTGTGCTCCAGCTTGCGACAATGTGATCTCCATGCAATCCATGTTTTGTCTAGTTTTTGGGCCCTTTTTGAGCTTTGTTGGGCTTGTTAGTTTTCGTCTGTTATGGTCTCAATGTCTATGTAGTGGCTCTCACTTCCACTGGTAATGGGGAATGAGACATTTGTTTTTAGATTTTTATTTTTGTTGCTGCTCTAGTGTGTATTGGGCTTGTGCTGTGCTTCCGGGTATTTGGATTTGCGCAAAAACCAGTGGGAGCTGTTTACGGGTTAATACGGACATGTTTTGTACTTTGTGCCTTGCGGCGATTTTGTATATAAACATATGTGTGAATATGTATGTATGTGCATATATGTATGTTATACATATATGAAAACCCTCTTGAAATGAAGAACGTCTGATCAGTTTGAATGTCAGTTATCTACTGATTTTTTCTTATGTCTTTTCTTAGATCTATTCATATATAAATTTTCAAAGAACGATCTCGTCGCTTGAGTCTGCGTTGGTGTAGAAAAAAAAGGTTGTGCGGTGTTGGGTTGGTAACCCCCCCTCCCCAAATGAAGCAAAGGTCATAACAACTGAAATTCGTTGGTTTCGTTTTTTTGTCTTGACTTTGGGTTTTCTTCTGGTTGTGATTTGTGAGTTGGGGGCTTGAGACCAACTAAACCCAATAAAGATTCCATAATCCGGGAATATGTTGTTGTGGGGATCCTTATCTTGATGCTTTATGATGTGAATCCTTGGTCGTTTAATTGTTTTGGAATTTATTTTTTCCGGGTAGTTCAAATAGTGAGATTTTTGAAATTTTTTGAAAATATGTCAATGGTTGGTTTTGTTTTCTTTTTTTCTTTTTTTTGGTTTATGGATTTTTTGAAATTTGTTGTTTGGGTTTTTTTGGTTATAAAATTTTTGTTCTATCGGCAATTTCAAAAATTTTTTCTATTTTTTTGGATTTTTTGATTTTTTTGGGGGTTTAATTTTTTGGGCACAAAAAAATGTATTCAAGCAAATGTCATCGTAAAGTTTTTTTTTGATTTCTGGATTTTGGGTTTTTTTTATCAGAGCTGTCAATTGGGCCTTGATTTTTAAAATCTATAAAAAAGCTGACTCATGGACAAGTTTTCCAAAATGATTGTAAATCACGAATAAAAGGCTTCACTTTTCTTGCAACCAAACGTTGTGTTAAATTAGTTTTATATTTTCCCAGTTAAGCTCTGCAGCAGTCTCAGAACGTCACTGGCTCTACCGCAATTTTATTCCTGATGTTTGTAGAATAGGTAGTACGGTGTTTTTTCGACTTCTTTAATCAAAGTATTTTTTTCATCAATTTTTTAATAAAGTCTTGTAGTAATTGGGGGTTTCCTCAAAGTTAGTAATTCTTTAATAAAGGCCAAAATGTCAGTAGGGTTTAATGTTTAAGGTATTAGTCATTATGCTATTTAAAGGGCGTCAGATTGGGGTGGATATTTGTTCCCAATGACGAGGGTTTGCCAAAATCCATTGGTATATTAGTAGTTTGGCAAGAAAATTGTTCTTTTTATTTTCCTAGTATTATTACTATTTTTAAAGTATTAAAAAAATTTCCCGTAACTATAGATCTTACAAATGTGTTCTTAGGCATTTGATGATTTAAAAATGGAATTTGAAAGGAAATACATGAAATAAATATTATTTTTTTTTTTTTCAGATGTTTACGGGGGCCGATGATTGGGTTCTTTAATTTTTTTTTTTTTTTATACAGATATCAAGGGGGTTCATTATTTTTGTTGTTGTAAATAGAAATTTTTAGTTGTTTTTTTTTTGATTTGCTTTCTTTTTAAAAAATTTTAAACTTTTGTATGGTTTTCAAATTATTAAAACACTTTTTTTTTTGTGTATGTTTACGGTTATCTTTTTTTTGAATCTTTCTGACGTTTTTGAATTTTTTGGGAGGAATTTTGAGGTTTTTGGGGCATAAATTTTGCCGGACGAAACAAAAAGAAGGTTTTTTAAGCCCCTTTTTTTTTGTGTTTTATATTTATTTTATCTAATTTTTTTTTTTAAAAAATTTTTGGATCCCGGCCCCAAATTTAAAATTTAGGGTTATTTTCCGAAATAAAGGGGTTTGCTTTTAAAAAAGTTTGAAAATACTAATAAAATATGATGAACATGTTGAAAATTTCATTCAAACCCTTTAAATTTCCCCAAAAGTTATTAAACAAAACATTTGGAATCGGAAACAGTAAAAAAACAAATTTTTTCCTATACAGGGCACACATCCCTTAACTTAGCCGTGCATCGCGAATTCTAAAACCCGCAAGTTTTGTTAAATTTTTCCCAATAGAGGGCGATATATTTTAATTATCGCTGTTCAATAAATCAAAAGGGGGGATGGCACTTTTCTATCGAAAAGATGGCGCTTTGAAAAAAATTGAAAATGAATTGAATTTGTTTCTGTGCGTTTATAAAAAATGCTAATTATCGTATTTTAAAAACGCAGGTAGAGCGGGGGTTTATATCTCTAGTCCCCCCGCTAAAATTTGTTCACTAAAAGGTAAATGAATGGGTTTGCTTTTTAAAAAAGTTTAAAAAATACTAATAAAATATGATGAACAAAGTTAAAATTTATTCAAATCCTTTAAATTTCCCCAGAAGTTATTAAACAAAACATTTGGCCAATCGGCCAAACAGTAAAAACCCAAAAAAAATTTTTTTCCCAAACATGTGCAAAATAAAATATACCATTGAGCTGGGGCATCTGCGAATTCAAAAACCCGCAATTTTTAGTGTAAATATTTCAATAGATGGCGATATATTTTTTACCCCTGTTCAATAAATCGAAACAGGGATGGCACTATTCATCAAACCCAAGATGGCGCTATTACAAAACAATTGAAAATGTTGTTTAAAATTTTCTTTTTTCAAATCTAAAACGTTTTTAAAAAAGCGGTAGAGCGGGGTTTAGGGTATCCCCCTAGTCGGGACCCCCGACAATTTTTCTTACTTTTTTTATATATATTTTTTACTAATATATTTTGTTTATGTCCCGCATGTCACCCCGGATTTCTTTGGATCCCCTCATCATCATGTTAACATTTCCTGGATGGCGTCGGTGACTGGTCAGGATTAGTGCCGCCGGGGGGTTGTTTCGGCCGCGCAGCCTCAGGAAAGTATGTTGTTTGTTTGTTTGTATATATATTTAGCTAATATATATTTTTTTTCCCATATCGCCGCATGTTTTCCCTGGGTTTCATTGGATGTTATCATCATCGCTGGACAAACCCTGGATGGCGTCGGGATCTTGGTCGGGATTTGTGCCGACTTGTGAGTGTTTCGGGCCACCTTCAGGTAAGTACGTTGTTTGGTATTTTTTTAATATTTTTTTCTAATTTTATTTGTTTCCCGTCCCCCATGTTCGGTTTTTCTTTGGATCCCCTCATCATCATCGTTGGACATCTCCGGGATGGCGTCGGTGATCATTGGTGGGGATTAGTGCCGCCTTGGGGGGGTGTTTCGGCGCAGCGCATCAGGTAAGTATGTTGTTTTTTTGGGTTGTATATATTTTAGCTAATATATATTTTTTTTCCATATCGCCGCATGTTTTCCCTGGGTTTCTTTGGGATTTATCATCATCGCGGGACAAATCCGGGATGGCGTGGTGATCTGGTGGGTTTTGCCGACTTTCGCTGTTTGGGGCTGCACCCCTCAGGTAATACGTTGTTTGGTATTTTTTATATATATTTTTACAATTATTTTTTGCCAGTCCCCGCATGTCACCCGGGATTTTTTTGGATGCCTCTCATCATCGTTGGACATCTCCGGGATGGCGTCGGTGATCTTGGTGTTAGTGCCGCCTTGGGCGGTTGTTGGGGCGCAGCGCGCCTCGGTAAGTACGTTGTTTGGTTTTTTTTTTAAAATTTTTTTACTAATATATTTTGTTTGCCATGTCGTCGCGATGTCCGGGATTTTTTTGGGATGCCCTCATCATCATCGCTGGACAAATCCTGGATGACGTCGGTGATCATTGGTCAGTTGTGGTGCCCCCTTTTTTGGTGTTTGGGGGCGCAGCGCACCCAGGTAAGTACGTTGTTTGGTATTTTTTTATACATATTTTTACTAATATATTTGTTTGCCATGTCGTCCGATGTCATCGTGGATTTTTTTGGATGCCCTCATCATCTGCTGGAAAAATTGGATGGCGTCGGTGATCTTGGTCAGGATTTGTGCCGACTTGACAGCTGTTTCCTGCGCGCCCCTCGGTAAGTATTTGTTTGTGTTTTTTTTTAAATATATTTTAACTAATATTATTTTTTTATGTCCCCTTTCATCCTATTTTTGTGCCTTCATCATCCTGGATGGCGTCGGTGATTAAGGGTCGTTTTGGTCCCCCTTGGGGTGTTTGGCGCTGCAGCGCCCCTCAGGAAAATTGTTGTTTTTTATTTTTTTATATATATTTTAACTAATATTATTTTTTTGCCATGTCGCCGCATGTCATCCGGGTTTTCTTTGGATGCCTTCATAAACATCGGGACGCCCTGCCTTCTGATGTCGATGTCGGGTTGTCCTGTTCCTCGTCATAGTCAGGAATAATTGCCTTCTTGACGCTTAGTGGCTTTGGACTTCTAATGCCCTCGGTCTGGAGGCCCGCCGTTGTGTAGGCCCTTTATGAAGAACATTTGCTGAGGTGAGCCTGTTTGGATGCTCGGTCCTCGCTCTAGTTCAGTTTGCCCGTGTTCGGCTTTCTTCTTTCCACTTTTGTTTGAGGCGTAGTAATGTCGCAGATGGTTTGATTTTGATCCATTCAGATTGTGCGTTTGCCGTCTGTGGGGGGCGGATGTGTTGTTGCAGTTGAGCAATATATCGTGGCCAGTATTCTTCGTGGAACATATGGGTCAAACATATCCGCGTGCTTCGTGGTTGGTGGTTTGTTGAGTTAGCGAAGCGACGCTTGCCATTCAAAAACTTCCTAAACCCTTTTTAAGACATTTAAATATTTGCTCTAAAGGTGGCGGAGTGTACCATGAGGCCTCGGGGATCTCTTTTTATTTTATTTTTCCCCTTTTTACTCGCATAATATGGGTTAGCTGTCGGGGAGCCCCAGACTGGTGTGCGTATTGCCAGATTGGCATGATTGTTGTTTTTATGATCGTTGCCTTGCATTTTTTTGCCAGTTGGCTGTTGCGTCCGATTAGCCTTTCCCAGCAACCCCCCGTTTTGAGCTTCATCCTTAAGAGGTTAGTGTGCTGCTTCATTTTGGGTTTTAAATAATATGACGCCCAAGTATGTGTGGGTTTTAGGGTTTATTTCTATAGATTGTGCCAAAGATTTTAGGTGTTATTTCCATTTTCTGTCAACATTTTCAATGTGAACAGGACGTGGCTAGTCTTTGATGTGTTAAGGTTTATACCCCTTTCTTTGCCCATTTTTTGAATTTGCTCAGGTGTATTGTTTCAATTTTGTTTTATAATTGTTTTCTGCGCACATTAAGACAGTGTCGTCAGCTAATGTTGATAACATTTGTTTTTAAGTATATGTTGTTGGCTCTGTTGTCATTTTTGGTTGGGGGGGGGGGTGAGGCATATCTGATGCAAAAATTTGTGGAGGATTGGTCCCAGTACGCTTCCTTTGGGGGGCCAGCGATTTTACCAGTCCTAGACGTGGTGTCATTACACGCAGCAAATGTCCTTCCTTTTATGTAGCTTTCTAAGATGTTATATAGTTAGAGGGGCACCTTTTAAATTTTAGAAGTAGGCCCGCCATACTTTCAAAAGCTTCAGAAATATCTTGAATATAGAAATTGCCTTTTTTAGGCACACAGTATGAATTGGGTCCTCTGGCCAGTTGCTGATCGGTGCCGTGTTCTCGTCTGAATCCAAATTGATGGGATAAGCTTTTTTAAACTCTTTAACCAAATAACCTCGTCAGCAAAATTTTTTAAAAGTTTGGGATCCGGAGGTTAGGGATTGGGGGGTAGGACTTGAAGTCCGAGTAGGATTTGCCAGGCTTGGGATCACGTTTTTTGCATGTTTCCCTGTGCTGGGGAAATGGCCCGTTCGACATTGAATTATATATTAGGAGGAGGGATAGTGCCCTTTTTTTGGCAGTATTTTTTTCAATCGGTTGTCGATTTTGTCATCCCCCGGGGCTTTGGTTGTTTCAAGCGCTGTAATGGCAGATTTTAGCCTTCTATTGTTATTGGCAATTTGCGGGTTTGGGGTTGTTGAGCTTTTTTTGTTGCTGTCGTTTGCTCTTTTCAGCTGACGTTCATCGATTATGATTGTTCGGTCCTCTATTGTGTTGGAAACGCGGGTGCGAATCTTGACTCCAAGTGAGTGGAAACGCTTGGCCTTTTTGGCCCCATTCTGGGCCGTTGTATTGTGACCTTGCCTCCGGGGTGCGGGGGGCGTTGGGGTTAACATCGTTGTTTATTAACAAAGGGTTTAGAAGCTTTCAATACTGGTACCGGGGGCGCCACGGGGAAATTATCGGTTTTCGTTGCCCGTTTTTCGGGCCCCCTCTTGGGTGTTCAAAAAAACATTTATAGCATCGTCAAGATCCTTTTGGTACTTCCGTGTTCAGATGGATTAGCCTCCCCACGGCGTCCTGAAATTCCTTTTCTTATTCTCTGGGACCTTGGAGGGTGGGCCCGCCTGGTGGCTCTGGTGCCCTCTGGAATCGGCCGATGGAGATCTATGCGTGGGTAGATGGTCCCAATCGTTCTGTTGTGGATCGTATTTTCAGACGTGCCATTCATGCTCCAAAACGGGAAAGTCAATAGCCGATGGGTTTTTCCTCTATCGTAGGGGTTGGGGGGGGCCCCCCGTTGCCAGCCCTTGTAGCGTCTGTGTGACTGGATTGAGCTCAAAAAAGCTTTTCCAAGTGCAAGTGCGGTTTTTCCCCCCACGAGTGCGGCGTTCCAGTCACCGCAGAGTGGAAGTCGGAAGTAGGACTTGGGAGTGTTTGAAAGTGGCTCTTAGTCCCTCGTAGGTTGGTGGGCAATATATCGGGCCACAACTACTACATCTTCTGGTTTGTCTTTTTATGGTTTTTCTGGTTTGTCTTTTTTTAACATATGGCGTTCTGATGGTTTGGGGAAACACATGTCTGACGTCGGCTTTTCGGGGGGTGCTACCCCCCCACTCATGTTTACGGGGGTTGTGGGGTATGCTGTTGGGGGAAAGTTGATGATTCGGAATTTTGGGAAATTTCGTCTCGTATTACTTTTTTGATGCCCTTCCCTTTTTTTAAACAATTCCAATTTATTTTTTGTTGCCTCCACCGGTTATGGCTTTTTATTGGTGCCTTCTTTGGGTTTCGTGTGTGTTTATGGGCCCCATCGATGGTGGTGCTGGTTGTCGTTGTGACTGGTGGTTGGAATGAGTTATCTATTTCCTCTCTATACATTATTTTTCATTTGCTGTTGTGTTTTTCAGATCGCTGTGCTGTTGTGCTTATGTTGCTGTTGCTGGTATTTGGGGATCAACTGCATGAAGACTGTAACAGTTCCCTTTTTTCGCATTCTGCTGAACATGTCCATGTTCAATTTAATGGCGGGGCAACGACTCTAGAGCTGGGCCAGTATTGGCGACCAGTGCTTGCCAAAGGGTCCTCGTCCGCAGCTGCTGGTTTTGTTTAGGGCCCCTTTTCTGCTGGACCCGGCTCCAATTGTTCTTTTTTCTGCTGCATCCGGGTTTTTGCTAGAATGCTGTTTAAAGGTGTTGCTGGGGTTGCCTTTTTTTGGGCCCTTGTCCCCGGGTTTTGGGTTGGTGGCTTCTCTTGATTGCAGGATGGCCTTTTCAGATGTTTACCCATTGGAGCATGGTTTTCCCGTGATGGAGGCTGATGCAGCTCTTGCTCTGGGTTGTGTTGTTGGTGTCGCTGAGGCGACGGTTTCTGTTGTTGGTGTTGGATCTTTGACAACACCATTCTATTTGGTGACTTAAGACTGACGTTGCCTGACCCCCTGCTATATGTTAGTGACGATCGACCAAGCTGGTGTGAGGATGCCGGGCATTCACGAATTAGTTGTAGGCTTTGTTTTATTATTTTTATTATTAATATTAGTATTAATATCTTTTGTGTTTCTTTTGTTTTTTTTGATGCTGTATGTCTTTAATAAAAGGGGACTGTATTTGATTGTTTCATAGTTTGTTTCTATTTTTTTCTGCTTTTCCTCTGTTGTTTCAACTCCCTTGGCCTTTGGGATGACTGTAATGTGTTCCTGGATTTAGGCAGGACAGCCTTTATAGCGCAATGTCGCCACAGCAATTAGGGATTTCGGGGTCCTGCCTAGGTTTAGTGCAAGCGTGTAGCATGGTCATCTGCACATTTCATGCATTTAAATTGGGGCCCGTATTTTTTGTGTGCCCAAATGCTGGCGAGATGACATTGGGGAGGGTCGATTGGCTTGGGCCCGCCTCTCGACCTCACGCCTCCCTTAGCTCGGTTAATTCGTATTTTCATGTGGCTGCCATCCGTTTTGGGGTTGCCAAACCCCAAAACGTTTACTGGCTTGCCAGTGAAACGCTTTTTTTGTTTCTACATATTTTGCCTCATAGCCAAGTTCATTTTGGCGCGCCTTAAGCCATTCACTGGGGGGAGAGTGGTGGATGTGTAAACACCCCCATACCCCCCCCTGGCTGCGCTGTTGGTGGGTGTGGAGTTGAGTGCCGTCTTCATTCAATGCCATGATGGCCCATATGGGACAGGTCCCCCCACACGGAGACCATATTCGCTTTTAAATTTTGGCGTTCTGAATGGGTAGTCCGTATCGAAAACATCCTCTTCGGGCCATCCATCTCGCCATCTACGCTTCAATGGCGATTGCCATGAAGCTGAATTTTGAAGCTGCCAGCTTTGGGGAGTTCATGGGAAAAAAAAGGTGGCACCTTAGAAAGCCACCTTTTTACTTCAGATGTATTTAAATTTAAATTTAAGTTAGAATTTAAATTTAACACTCGTTGCCATAATTGACTTTCGCTTGCGCTTACGCTCTTTTTATTGCTTTTTGTTTGTATCTGTATTAGTGATCATTGGTTCGTCAGTGTATCGGGAGTCTTTTTCGTTTGTTTTTTATTTGTCTTTGCGTTTGCAGCGTCAGTCGAAATGTTTCTGTATGTATATTTGGTTTAGTGCTGCCTTTTCTCTTATTCTGTCTTTGATCTATTTTAGTGGCTTTTATGTGTGTGCGCGTCTTCGGCTCCATCGATGCATGGTTTTTTTTGTGGTTTTTTTGTGTTTGGTGTTGAGGGGCCTGCGCTCTCTCTCCCTGCATGTCGTGAGGGCCCTCTTAATGCTAGCTGAGGCTGGGGGAGGGGTTAGTGTGAGTGAGCGGAAAGGGGAAATTTTTAGAGGTGGCTGCCTTTCTTTGACACTTCCTGTGTGTTGGGGGGGACTTTTCACCACTTTCTCCCTCCTTTTTTTTGGCGCCTGACGCTCTTTTGGCGCCTTTTCTGGCGCTTTTTCGGGGCCTTTGGGGACCCTTTTCTGGCTTCTCTTGGGAAAATCTCCTCCAGCAAGGCAAAGGGTTTGCCCTTGTGTCGAACAACGGGGGATCGATTCGTCTGAATCAGACGGGGATACGATCACCGCTCTCCAATGTCTGCTTCAGCCGCGGCTGCGGGTGCGGCTGATTGTCGGCGCCCTCTGGCCAGTGGGCTCATCATCCCAAATAGCAGTTCCGGGTCGTCAGAATTATAATTGGGCCGTCATATAGTTGTTGTCTGCTTTGCATCACAAAAAATCCCGTCACCTGTATATTTCGCCAGTATATATAAAAATATATATTTATTACTTTTTGTTTAAAAATGTTTTTTTTTTAATTTATTGGCTTCACTTTGAATTTTTTTTTTTATATTTTTTGTTTTCCCCTTTAAATTAATAAGAAAATTTATTTGCTTTTTTTTCACTTTAATTTTATTTCAATAGAGTCTGTCTCGGTGTACAATGCAGGTTTCGCGATTGAAATGTGTTGGGGGAGCGGGGCAGCGCCCCCCTCCCGGGCCCCGAGCCTGGGCTATAGATTATGTTAAATCCGACCCCATTACTCTAGGGTTTGAGCAACTTCTCTCGGCTTTTTATGCGTAACGTATTGTGTTGTTGGCGCCCGTTACTTGTGCCGGTCGATATTTCATCGATATTGGCGTGGCCGCAAGTTGGCATGTCGCCAATTAAACTGCGGCCCCTTGGGGAGGTTACTTCCAATAACAATAAATGAATAAAAAAAAAAAATTAATCAAATACTAACAATAAATAAATCAACATGTAACAATAAGTAATAAATTATCAAAATTAACATATATTATTCTATTAACAAATAACAATTTTCGTTTCTTATTTCAGCTTTTTGGCTTTGGTGTCAGCGAGCAACAGGTGTATGCGTGTATGTAAGCAAACACCTATTCCAATCCTTGTTTTCCCCCCTAGACATCCGTGGACGTCGTGACATCTGGATGCGCCTTTTTTCAGGTTGGCGCAGATTAATACTGGGGAAATATTTCGTCGTTTGGGGCTACAAAATTTTCATATGTATTTTTTTTGTTTTTTTGGCGTCCTGGACATCTGAGGATATCGTGGACATCGCTGGAGCGCATCGGGGACATCTATGGACGCCCTTTTCAAAAGGCGCCGCCGGGCGCTGTGTGAAAGTAAGGGTTAAATTGCGTATGTTTTATACTAATGTATATGTTTTTTTTAAAGGGTCGCCATCTTCTTGGACATCGTTGTGCATCCCTATGCGTCGTGGCATCGAGGGGCCGGATCAGGCACAGCTATGGGCGGTTGGGCGGCTGCAGTGCGCCTCGGGAGTATTTGTGTTGTTTTTATACTATTTCCCTAGTGCTAGTATATTGGTTTTGCAAAATTCGTTTTTCCGTCTGTCCATGAACCAAACCATTTCCACACTATTAAATAGAGACTTGAAATTTGAAATATATACTCGTGTATACCCTCGTCAGTAAAATGTCAAGATTTTCCCGATACGCCCACTAGGGGGGTGGCAAATGGAAAAAAGCATTTTTTCCCGTATCTCAGAAACACTACTTTGAAGGGCTAAAAGTTGAGATTTTTAACGAACACTCATGTCGACATCCCAAAATCAAAAGCATGGCGGATATATCTACGCCTATTGGGAGCGTGGTCGGCTCAAACTGTATCTTCTAAAGTCTTAAAGCTAAAACCCCAAATTTGACATTGATTCGTTATGACCCAAAAAGATCCCAAAAAAATTTATGGCCACGCCCCCTAGGGGCGTCAAAACTTCTGAAAATTAGTGATTTTACTAATTTTTATATTTTGAGCACTATTGATGCTAGAGACTTGAGACTTGGTTTTATACTGGGGTTCATCCCACAATCAAAAAATTTGGGGGATATATCTCGCCTTCAGGGGGGCCCGGCAACTAATATCGCTTATATCTCCCACGTTTTAGTGCTAGAAGCTTTAAAATTGGATGTTAAGTTCTGGGGGGCCCCCCTATCGATTCCCCAAAAAATTTTTGTTACGCCCCAAAGGGGCGTGAAAAGAAAAAAAAGTAATTTTCGCATTTTTCGAATTAAAACCAAACTTTACGTTATTTCCTGAACGCCCACTCTATGCCCTCCAAAAATTTTTGTCACGGCCAGGGGGGGTGGCAAATCAAAACTGAAACATCTGCGCTTCTGAGCCAATAACGCGCCAAATAATGACTTTGTGACCTTTGACCTTGTCTTTTGACTTGTTAAATTATATATATATATATATGTTTGAATATTTTATTAATCAAAATAACAAATAAAAAAAATATAAAAAAAAAACAACATGACCCCACCGGGGTTCGAGCCCCCCCCTACGCTCCCCCGAACTTAAATCACATGTTCAGAGTTGCCACCTCTCTCATTTTTTAAGATCCTCTCTCTCGATTTAGGTGCGCAGCTAAAAGGGAAGGGTTCTAAGCTTCGATCCAATTAAATTCTACCTCCCAAAGAAAGTTTTAATCTGCAGCTAATTTGACCGGCGACAGTGGGGATTTAAGGGTTTAAAATTAAAAAAAAAAATTTATAGATGCCCCTTGGGTGCTGGGACGTGTAGTATTTTTTTTGTCGGTTGCGTCCGACTAACGTTTTACTTGGTTTTTATGTGTTTTTTTACCCCGAACCCATTGAAAATGGGAATTCGGGTATAATGTTTTTTTTGAAATGTATGTAACAGGGAGAAGGAGGGTGGCAGACCCCAAAAGTTTTATATTCTTTATCAGGAGACAAGCCGAGTCGATTTAGCCCTGTCCTCTGTCCGTCCGTTTTTCCGTCTGTCTGTCCGTATGTATGAACGGGCCCCTTCTCAGAACCTATGAGGCTAGAGCCCGAAATTTTTTTTGTAGGTCCGTGAATAGCACGAAAAAATCGAGTTTGTTAAAAAAATCGATAACTATTTTAGTTTTAATGTTATCGATTAAAAACATTATCAAATGTTAGTTATAAAATTAAATTCCACGTCTTTATAGCTAGAGTTCCCCAATTTTTTTTTTAAGTTTTATATTTTTTTTATCTAATTTTTTTTGTTCAATTTTGGGTAGGCTAAAATTTTAATATTTAAATTGAGGTTATTGCACTCAAACCAGTAAATAATGGGGTTTATATTTTTTAAAAAATTTAAAAAAAAGTAATAAAATATAATGAACATAAGCTGAAAATTTCATTTAAATCCATTTATTCGCCGGGAAATTTTTAAACAAAACATTTGGCCAATCGGCCAAACACGTGACCACAACGAAAAAAAATTGTTTTCCTTCATGTAAAACACATATACACATTGAGCTGCGTGCATTTAGCGAATTCTAAAACCCGCAAGTTTTTGTGTAAATATTTCAATAGATGGCGAAAGATTTGCTAATTATCAGCTGTTCAATAAATCGCGGGATGGCATATTCTATCGAACCACAGATGGGGCCATTAGCAAAACAATTGAAAATGAATTGAATTTATTTTCTGTGCGTTTATACAAAATCTAATTATGCAGTATTTTTAAAAACGCAGATAGCGCGGGGTATAGGGGATCTCCCATGGGGCCCCGACTAGAGTCTTCTTAATTGTTTTATATATATATTTTTAACCCTGAACCCATTGAAAAGGGAAATCGGGTATAATGTTTTAGTTGAAATGTTGTAACAGGGAGAAGGAGGGTGGCAGACCCCAAAAATATATATATTCTTTATCGGGGGACAAGCCGAGTCGATTTAGGCCTGTCCGTCGTCCGTCCTCTTCCCTCTGTCTGTCCTTGTTTAACGCGTCGTTTTTAGAACCCTTTAAAAGGGTAGAGCCTTGAAATTTGTATGTGGTCCCTGCCCACGAAAAAATCGAGTTTGTTAAAAAATTTTAATGTTATCGTTAAAAAAAATTATCGAATGTTAGTTATAAAATTAACTCTCCCATGTCTTTATGAAATCCCCAAATTTTTATGTAAGGTTTATATTTAGTTTATCTAATTTTGGTTTTTGTTTAATTTTTTGTATACCGACTCCAATTTTCCCCCAAATATTTAAATTGGGTTAGTTACTCAAAGCCGAAATGAATGGGTTTACTTTTTTTAAAATTGGAAAAAATGTAATAAAAATGATAAATAAGCTGAAAATTTCATTCAAATCCATTAATTCGCGCAAGTTTTTAAAACAAAACAGGCCAATCGGCCAAACACTGACCACAACGCAAAACAAATTTTTTTCCCCATCATGTGCACACAAAACCACATACACACACACATTGAGCTGCGTGCATCTAGCAAATTCTAAAACTCGCAAGTTTTAGGAAATTTTTCCCAATAGATGGCGCTATGTTTTAATTATAACGCAGGTAGAGGGGGGTTTTGGGGGTATTCCGTCGGGACCCCGACTAGAGTTTCTTACTTTTTTTTATATCCTGAACCCATTGAAAAGGGGAAATCGGGTAAAAATGTTTTTGTTGAAATGTATGTAACAGGCAAAAGGGAGGCGTGGCAGACCCCATAAAGTATATATATTCTTGATCGGGATGACAAGCCGAGTTGATATAGCCATGTCCGTCTGTCCGTTTTCCGTCCGTCCGTCTGTCCGTCTGTCCGATGTATGAACGCGTCGTTCTCAAAACCTACAAGAGCTAGAATTTGTTTTTTATGTAGGTTCCTGTATAGCACGAAAAGATGGGTTTTGTTTCAGAAATTCGATAACTGTTATCGTTTTATTGTTATCGATTAAAAACGAAAATCTAAATTCGCTACAAAATTCATCTAATTCATCTTTCAGCAAGTTTTCCCCAATTTTGCATTTAGTGTTATGTAAGCATTACGAAATTTTCGGTTTTTTTTAAATTTTGTGTGCCACCTTCCCCTCAAATTTGTAACCCCCGTATATCAAATACTAAAACTTGTGCTTTGGCACATACTAATAGGATGACATGATTACGCCCAACAAGTTTGATTAAAATCGTTGTCTAGAAAAAGTTATTAAACATTTAATTTCCCATAACATTGCCATGCAAAGCGCCAAAGAACAGCTGACCAACGACTTGCGCTTGTGTATGCGTGCGCCTGTGTTTTGTGTGTGTATTTTTGCTTGTAATGAACGGGATATGTGTGTATATAAAAGAAATGAAGAATGCTTGGGAAAAGCGGATCTTCCGGGGGTTTAGTCGAGCGCAGTCGAGCGGTCTCAAAGTTTTCTTACTTGTTTATTTTTTATTTGCGCCTGTCGTGCTTCCGTTCGCTGCTTTAGCTCCTTTGCAGCTTCATACGTTGCAGCCTGGGCCGGGCTTTTTGTGAAAAAGGGCAGCCCCTTTTGCTACTAATATGCTCGCCACCGCAATTAGCGCATTTAGGGGGTGCCTGTCAATTTAGTGGGAGGTCAAGCGTGCTCTTCTGCACACTTCATACATCTAAATTCCGCCTACAATAGTTTTTTGTGTCCCCAAATCCCACGCGATGGCATTGATCGGCTTAGCTATGCTCTCGACCTTCACTGCCTGCCCGCTTAGCTCTGTGAGCTCCAGGATGCGGGTATGACGCCATCCATTTTGGGCTGCAACTCCACCTCGAACACGTTCACAGGCTTGCCCGTGAAACGTTTCTTTACGTTTTAACGTAACGTATCTCTTTCCCCGAGATCTATTAGCCGCGCCTTAAGCCATTCACAGGGGTAGAGTGGTGAATGGCAATGCACACCCCCATACCCCCCGCTGCCTGTTGGTTTTATGAAAGGGGGTGTCTTTTTTTAAAGTCTCCATGAGGGCCCATGTTTGCTTTATCGCATTCTATACGCAGACCTATTGCTTGTTCTTGTGATAAATTTCCCCAACTGCTGGTTCTTTGCAGCTTATCCAGCAGTGGTATATTGCGGCAGGGTGATTTTATTATTTGCGGCTGTTTGCTGCTCTTCAGGGGGCATGGCGGGAATCCATTTGCTGCTCAATTTTTGTGTTGTTGTTGCTGCAGCTGCTGCTCTGGCTGCTGTTGTTGTTGTTGTTGCTGCTGCTGCGAGCTGTAGCTGTTTGCTGCCCCTTGCTTGACCCCATCTGCGCCTCTTGGCGTAATCGCTTTTGTTGTGGCTTTTGGGAATGGCGAGTCCGGGTCAGAAAATCTTCTTCCTCGGACTCTTCATTTCGCCATCTACCTTCAATGACGATTGCCATGAAGCTAAATTTTTAAAAACTGCCATTGCTTGTGGCAGTTCGGGGGGAGCAATGGTGGCCCCTTTAAAAAGCCCCCTTTTTATTAGATGTATTTAAATTTAAATTAAAGTTAAATTTAAATTAATGCTACTGTTAAAATTTGGATTGCGCTTGCGCTTGCTCTTTTAGTTGTTTTTGTGTTTGTATCTGTATTAGTGATCATTGTGGGGCCGTTCGTCATTACGTTTTCTTTGGTATTTGTATTGGCGCCTTAATTGCGTTCGTCAGTGTATCGGCAGTCTTTACGTTTGTATTTGTATTTGTCTTTGCGTTTGCAGCGTCAGTCAAGGGTGTTTTTATGTATATGTGGGGTTTTATTTTGGGCCTTTTTCTCTTATTCTGTCTTTGATCTATTTGTAGTGGCTGTGTATGTGTGCGCGTTTCGGCTCCATGCGATGGAAGTATTTGTGTCGGTTTTATTTGTGTTTGTTGTTGAGGCTGGCGGCCTTCGGTGCACCAGTCGTGAGGGCCCCTCTTAATGCTAGCTGAGGCTGGGCTTGGGGGTTAGGGGAGGAGCGGAAGGGGAAATTTTTGGGTGGCTGCCCTCTTTGACACTTTCCCGTGTTTGGTGAGGTGACTTTTCACCCTTTCTCCCCCCCTTTTTTTTGGCGCCTGACGCTACTTTTTGGGGCCCTTTTTTTTTGGGGCTTTTTTGGCGCCTTCTGGGGACCCTTTGCTGGCTTCTCTAATGAGAACATCTCCTCCAGCAAGGCAAGGCTGGCCCCGTCGGCCGTTGTGTCGAAGGACGGGATCGATTCGTCTGAATCGACAGTATGGATACGATCCCACCGCTCTCAATGTTTACTTCAGCCCGGCTGGGGTGCGACTGATTTTCGGCGGCTCCTCTGGCCAGTGGGCTCGCTCATCCCAAGTACGTTTCCTGGTCGTCAGAATTATATTGGCGCCATCAAAAGTTGTTGTCTGCTTTTATGCGTCACAAAAAATACAGTCATTAGTATATGTTCGCCAGTTTTATATAAAATATATATATATATTTATTCACTTTATGTTTAAAAATTGTTTTTTTACTATTTCACGTAGTGATATATATTTGGCTTGAATGTCCGTCCGTCTGTCCGTCCGTCGTAGAACGCAAACCATTTTCACGCATTGAAGCTAGAGACTTGAAATTTGAAATATACTGTGTATACCCTAGTTGTTGTCAAGTTTTTTCCCGATGCCCACTAGGGGCGTGGCAAATCGGAAAATGCTTTTTCCTGTATCTCAGAAACACTACTTCTAGAAGGGTAGAGAGTTGAGATTTTAACTGAACACTCATGTTGCCCCCAAAATAAAAAAGCTATGGCGGATTTTCTACGCCCTTTGGGGGGCGTGGCAAATCTGGTCAAACTGTATCTTCTACATTTTTAATGCTAGAACCCCAAAATTTGGCACGGGGTTCTTTACCTCTATAAGGATCGCCTAAAAATTTTATATCCACGCCCACTAGGGGGGGAAAACGATCTGAATATATAGTGATTTTACTAGCTTGTTTTATTTTTGAATATTGACGCTAGAACTTGGAAATTGGGATATTACCCCCGGGGGAAATTCCCAATCGAAAAACACCATATCCCCAAAAGGGTATATCCCCTCAGGGGCGTGGCAACTAATATCAGCTTATATCTCTCAGTTTTTGTGCTGAAGCTTAAAAATTTGATTTTAAAATTACGGGGGCCCCCTCTATCGATTCCCCAAAAAATTTTACGCCCCAAAAGGGGGGTGACATACGAAAAATAAATGTAATTTTTTCATTTTTCAGTGTAAGCATCCAAACTTTACAGTTATATTCCCCGAACCCCCCCCCCTATGCACATGCCAAAAAATTTTTTGTCTAGGCCACTGGGGCGTGGCAAATGTCTTTTTACTTGTTAAATTATATATATATGTTTGAAAAAAAACATTTTATTAATACAAAATAACTAAATGAAAATATAACAAAAAAATCAACATGACCGCCCCGGGGGTTCAGCCCACACCTCTCCCTCGCCAACGAACTTAAATAAATGTTCAGAGTTGCCACCTCCCCATTTTGAAAATGCCATCTCTCGATTTGGTGCGTCCTAATTGAAACTGTCTGGCCACCCCCAATGAAAGTCTTGTCTGCAGCTAATTTGAGCGCCAAGAGGAATTGGAAAAAAAAAAAAGGAAGGGGCCCCGTCGCTGGACGTAAATAGTTTCCCGTCCGACAGCAACGTTTTTACTTGTTTTTTTTTTTAATTTATTGGCTTCACTTTTAATTTTTATTTCCTGTTTATATTTTTCCCATTTAGAATTAATAAGAAAATTTATTTGTTTTTTATTCACTTAATTTTATTTCAATAGAGTCTGTCTCGGTGTACAATGCAGTCTTCGCGATTGAAATGTGTTGGAGGATGGCGCAGCGCAACACCACCTCCGGCCTCGAGCGCTGGGTTATAGATTATGTTAAATCCGACCGATTACTCTAGGGGTTTTAGCAACTTTTCTCGGTTTTGTTGTCGCGTAACGTATTGTGTTGTTGGCGCCTTCGTTACTTGTGCCGGTCTGGCATCTCAGGCTTGGTGGTCGATATTTTATCGATAAGCCATCTCAGGACCCAGATATTGTTGTTGCTAATTTAGCTTGTGGCGACTTTTACCCATCGACTTTGAATCTGTTATTCGCTGCTGCGTCCGGCTTGCGACAATGTGATCTGGGCCCTGCGAATCCAGGCTGTGTCTAGTTTTTGGCGGCCTTTTAGACTGCTGTTGTTGTTGTTGTTGCTGTTGTTGTAGGGTTTTTGTTGGACATTGATTGTCAGTTGTTCGTCTGTTATGGTCTCAATGTCTATGTAGTGGCTCTCACTTCCACTGGTAATGTTGTGAAGCGAGACATTTGTGTTAAGATTTTTTTTATTTGTTGCGGCTCTAGGGGTATTGGGCTTGTGCTAGTGCTTGCGCGGGTATTTGGATTTGCGCTTGCGCACATATTTGTATTTGCTTGTAAGTTTACGTTTGTTTTTGAGATTTTGCAGCATCAGTCAGTCAGTCGAATTTAGTGTGTGTGTGTGTATGTGTTGTTTTTGTTCTGCCTTCTCTTTCAGTGGCTGTGCGCGCGCTCTTCGGCTTCATTCGTTGCAGGTAAGTATTGTTCGTGTTAATGTTTGTGTTTGTGTGTATTTGTGTCTGTGCTTGGGCAAGTGCGCGCTCTTTAAATCTAGCTGAGCGAGCATGTTGGTGTTGGTGTTATTTTTACTAAAATATATTTTTTTTCCATGTCGCCGTATGACATCCTGGATATAGGGGATGCCTTCATCTCATTGCGGGAAATCCCGGGATGGCGTCGGTGATCATTGGTCAGGATTAGTGCCCCCGGGCAGTGTATGGCGGCTGCAGCGCGCCTGGGTGAGTATTTTGTTTGTATTTATTTGTGTACATATATTAATTCATATTTTTTATTTTCCATTTTATTGGCTATCATTATGGTTTTTTGTACATCAGGCGCATCATTGGGCATCTCTTGGGGAGCGTCTGTGCCCCTTGGACATAGGTCGCATTTAATAAGTGCACCTCAAGGTATGCAATTGAATTTATTATTTGCCAACATGTAGTTTATGGATTGTTATGTATTTGCAGGTGGACATTTATCCGGCCCCCTACTGCTCCAGATGGCCAGGCTGTTGCTGGCGAATCAATGGAGCCAGTGCGCTGTCCTCCTATCCACTGCCGCAATCCAACCGTGAGCGCCACCGACAGGCCTCACCAAACATACACACGAGAGAAAAAAATTCTGAAAATTAAAATAAAGTGATTTAAAACTTAAAGCTATTAAAAATCTTTATTTACTAAAAATGGGAAATTAAACAAGTGAAAATCAAATCAATTAACAATTGAATCAAGCAAGTGCAAAAACTCCATAAAGTGTTTTCTTAACTAAAGTGACTGCAAATAAAGTTCGCCGCATAAAAAAAGGGCAACGAATTCAACAATTAAAGAGATGACAGCCAATTACAAACCAGACGACTCCATGGAGATGCTACTCGGATGAGCGAGCCAGCTGGACAGAGGAGCCGCCGACAATCAGCCGCAGCAGCGGCAGAAATTGAACACTAGAAAACGGTGAGTGTATCGTGTCTGTACTGCCCCCTGACAGATTCAGATGCGTCAACTCATCGTTCTTTAACGAAACGGCCGATGAAGGCAGCATGGCATTGTTGGAGGATATTCTCCTTGGATATTCTAAGGGGGCTCAAGAAGGGGCGCCAGAAAAAACGGCGCCAAAAGTGGCGTCCGTTCCCGCCGCCAAAAGAAAGTCAAAAGAAAGCCTAAAACAACACCAATACAAGCAGTGCGAGCGAAGTGCACTGCTTACACTCATTCGCACGCCAACAAAGCAGTGCAGGGCGAAGAACGAAACTCGAAAGTTTCACCAAGTCACTAACACTAACACCAAACCAACATGCTCGCTAAATGATTTAAGGCGCGCACTGAATCATAGACACAAATACACACAGACAAAAACCCATAACACGAACAATCCCTGCAACGAATGAAGCCGAAGGCCCGCCGCACATCCACTGAAAGAGAAGGCAGAACTAAACAACACATAAACACACACACATAAATTGACTGACTTGACTGATGCTGCAAAAGCTCACACAAATACAAACGTAAACTTACAAGCAAATACAAATATGTGCGCAAGCGCAAATCCAAATACCCCCAAGCACAAGCGAAAAGCCCAATACACAATAGAGCAGCAACAAATAGTATAAATCTGAACACAAATGTCTCACTTCCAACATTACCAGTGGAGTGGGGCCACTACATAGACATTGAGACCATAACAGACGAACAACTGACAATAATGTCCAACAACAACAACTCAACAACAATAACAACAACAGCAGTCTAAAAGGCCCCCAAAACTGCACAGCCGGGATTCGCCTGGCGCAGATCACATTCGTCGCAAGCTGGACGCAGCACAGCAAACAGATTCAAAGTCGATGGCTATAATGTCGCCACAAGCTAAATTAGCAACAACAATATCTGGAGTCCGAGATGGCTTATCGATAAAATATCGACCACCAAGCCTGAGATGCCAGACCGGCACAAGTAACGAAGGCGCCAACAACACAATACGTTACGCGACAACAAAACCGAGAGAAGTTGCTCAAATCTAGAGTAATCGGTCGGATTTAACTAATTTTGCCCGCGCTCGAGGCCGGAGGTGGTGTTGGCTGCGCCGATCCCCCAACACATTTCAATCGCGAACACTGCATTGTACCCCGAGACAGACTCTATTGAAATAAAATTAATGTGAATAAAAAGCAAATAAATTTTCTTATTAATTCTAAAGGGGAAAAATATAAACAAAAGTGAAGCCAATAAATAAAAAAACCCTTTTAAAAAAAGTGAATAAATATATTTTTTAATATATATTGGCGAACATATACTGGTGACTGATTTTGTGACGCATAAAAGCAGACAACAACTATATGATGGCTATAATTCTATAATTCTATAATTCTGACGACTCCATGGAACTGTTTACTTGGGATGGCGAGCCACTGGCCAGAGGCCGCCGACAATCAGCCGCAGCCGCAGCCGCAGCCGCGGCTGAAGCTGAACTTGGAGAGCGGTGTATCGTATCCATACTGTCTGATTCAGACGAATCGATCCCCGTTCTTCGACACAACGGCCGACCTGGCGTTGCTGGAGGAGATGTTCTCATGAAGAAGCCAGCAAGGTCCAAGGCGCCGATAAAGCGCCAAAAAAAGGCGCCAAAAGTAGCGTCAGGCGCCACAAAAAAGGAGGGAGAAAGTGGTGAAAAGTCACTCTCCAACACACAGGAAGTGTCAAGAGAGGCAGCCACCTCTGAAATTCCCTTCCGCTCACTCACACTAACACACTAGCCCACCCTAGCTAGTTTAAGAGGCCTCACGACATGCAGTGCAGCCAGAAGCGCACTTGCCCACCTCAACAACAAACGCAAATAAAAGCCGACACAAATCTTACATGCATCGCATGGAGCCGAAAAACCGCACACACATACAGCCACTACAAATAGATCAAAGACAGAATAAGAGATAAGGCAGCAGCACTAAACCACATATACATACAGAAACACTCTCTTGACTGACGCTGCAAACGCAAGACAAACAAATACAAACGAAAGACTGCCGATACACTGACGAACGCAATTAAGAGCGCCAATACAAATACCAAAGAAAACGTAATGACGAACGCGCTCACAATGATCACTAATACAGATACAAACACAAAAGCAACTACAAATACGAGCGAAAGCGCAAGCGCAATCCCAATTATGGCAACGAGTAGCATTAATTTAAATTCTAACTTAATTTAAATTTAAATACATCTGAAGTACAAAGGTGGCTTTCTAAGGTGCCACCATTGCTCCCCCATGAACTGCCACAAGCAATGGCAGCTTCAGAAAATTCAGCTTCATGGCAATCGTCATTGAAGCGTAGATGTGAAATGGCGAAAGAAGATCTTTCTGACCCGGACTCGCCTTTCCCAAACGCCCAATTCAAAAGCTATTACGCCAAGAGGCTGCAGATGAGAGTCAAGCAGGGGCCCAGCAACAGCAGCTACAACTACAGCAGCAGAAACAACAACAACAAAAACAGCCAGAGCAGCAGCTGCGCAACAACAACAGCAAAAAATTGAGCAGCAAATGGATTGCCAGCCATGCAACTGAAGAGCAGCAACAGCAGCCGAAAATAGATAACAATAACACCCGCTGCAAATAGTACCACTGCTGGATAAGCTGCAAAGCAACAGCAGTTGGAAATTCCACAAGAACAATGTCAATGATGGTCTGCGATAGAATGCGATAATATGCAAACATCGAGGCCATCATGGAGACTTTAAATAAAGATGGCCCCCCTTGCTACACCCAACAGCGCAGCCAGAGGGGTATGGGGTGTGCATTAAGCACATTCACCACTCTACCCCCTGTGAATGGCTAAGGCGCGGCTAATAGATCTCGGGAATGAGATACGTTACGTTAAAAACGTAAAAAACTTTTCCCGGGCAAGCCTTGGGTGTTCAGGGGGGTTTGCAGCCCAAAATGGATGGCAGTCATACCCGCATCCTGGGCCCCGAGTAGCGGGCAGGCAGTGAAGGTCGAGCATACTAACCCGATCAATGCCATCGCTGTCAGCATTTGGGCACACGAAAAACTATTGTAGGCGGCAATTTAGATGTATGGGTGGAAGAGCACGCTTCGACCTCCTGCACTAAATCTAGACAGGCAGCCCCTAAATGCGCTAATTGCGGTGGCGAGCATATTAGTAGCTATAAGGGCTGTCCTTTCTAAAAGGCCGGTCCAGGCTGCAATCGATGAAGCTGCTAGGAGCTAAAGCAGCTGAGACGGAAGCAGCGACAGGCGCAAACAAAATAAACAAGTAAGAAAACTCTAGTCGAGACCGCTCGACTGCGCTCGACTGAACCCTGTGAAGATCCGCTTTTCCCCAAGCATTCTTCATTTTTTTTATATACACTGCATATACGTTCATTACAAGCAAAATACACACACACATACACAGGCGCACGCATACACAAGCGCAAGTCGTTGCGTCAGCTGTTCTTTGGCTGCTTTGCATGGCAATGTTATGGGAATTAAATGTTTAATAACTTTTTTCTAGACGAACGATTTTAATCAAACTTGTTGGGCGTAATCATGTCATCCATATGTATGTATGTGCCAAAGCACAAGTCTCAGTATTTGATATACGGGAGTTACAAATTTGAGGCGAAGGTGGCGTGGCACAAAAAATTTAACAAAACCGAAATTGCGTAATGCTTACTAACACTAAATGCAAAATTGGAAGACTCTGGCTAGAAAGATGAATTAGATAGAATTTTGTAGCTGAATTTAGATTTTCTTTTTTAATCGATAACAATAAAACGATAACAGTTATCAATTTCTAAAACAAACTCGATCTTTTCGTGCTATACAGGAACCTCTAAAAATTTTCAAATCTCTAGCTCTTGTAGGTTCTGAGAACGACGCGTTCATACATACGGACAGACGGACAGACGGACGGACGGACAGACGGACAGACGGACATGGCTTTTCAACTCGGCTTGTCATCCATCAGAATATATATACTTTATGGGTCTCCCCGCCTCCTTCTGCCTGTTACATACATTTCAACAAAACATTCTTATTCCTTTTCAAGGTTGAAAAAAACAAGTAAGAAAACCCTTCGGGCCGACTAGAGATACAAACCTTCCTGCGTTATAATTGGCAAATCATGGCGCCATCATTGGAAATATGTACCTAAACTTGCAGTTTTAGAATTGCAAGATCGCAGCTCAATTGTGTGTGTGTATGTGTGTATGTGTGCATGTATAGGAAAACAATTTGTTTTGCGTTGCTTTGGTCCTGTTTGGCCGATTGGCCAAATGTTTGTTTAATAATTCTGCGCGAATTAATGGTTTGAGAAATTTTCAGCTTATGTTCATCATATTTTATTACATTTTTCCAATTTTAAAAATGTAAACCCATTCATTTTCTGGCTTTGAGTGCAACTAACCTCAATTTAAATATTTGGGGGAAAATTGGAGTCGGTATACAAAATTAAACAAAAACCAAAATTAGATAAACTAAATATAAACCTTACATAAAAAAATTTGGATTCTAGCTATAAAAACATGGGAGAGTTAATTTTTTAACTAACATTCGATAATGTTTTTAATCGATAACATTAAAATTTTTAACAAACTCGATCTTTCGTGTTCACGGACTACATACAAAATTTCAAGGCTCTAGCTCTTTTAGGTTCTGAGAACGACGCGTTCATACATCACGACAGACGGACAGACGGACGGGACGGGAAGGCTAAATCGACTCGGCTTGTCTCCCTGATCAAGAATATATATACTTTATGGTCTCCACACCTCCTTCTCCCTGTTACATACATTTCACTAAAACATTATACCCTGATTTCCATTTTCAATGGGTTCAGATATAACAATTAAAATGGCTTTATTGACATTAACCAACAGCAAATACTAAAAAACAAAACATCTACAAAAAGTTGCTAATGCTAATATTAAAAATAATAGTACAACTAAAAATAAATTACACTGCAGCACGGGTAAGGGATGAGCTAACATATAGCCGTATAGTGCGTGGCGGGGCAACCATAAAACGCCAGTAAAGGCACCATCTGGTCAAGACAATGGCCGCCATCAACAGCAGCAAACACAGAAGCGGCAACAACAACAACAGCCTTCCTCGGCGAGGATCGAGTCCCCAGCTCGTGCGGCAGCGCTGCTTTCTAATAGGACGAAAACTCTTATAAGCAATATAAATGGGCCCCCTTCGACCGAACTCGAAATGCTGGAAAGGAACGTAAGCCCCAGCGCAGCGAGCCTCGGCCAGGAGAGCATCGGCCACGAACAGCAACATCCATGAAGAAATGGCTCGGCATCGAGCAATCTGCCAACAGCAAATTCGCGATGCACTGGGAAAAGGGGTGGCGTCAACAAGCGCCGGATCCCAGTGGCATCAGCAACAGCGACGCCAATAAGCCAATAAGGACTGCCAACAATGGAGGCCGACACCAGATCCACGAAGACGAATCAGCACCGAGCGATCAGATGCTGAAGGCCTCGAGCTGAACATAGTAATGTTCAGCCGTATGGAACGAAAATGGACTAGCTGTTTAATACTTTTGCAGCTGGCGCCATTGATTCGCCAGCAACAGCCTGATCGCTCGGGGCAGTAGAGTGGCCTGGTATTCGCCACCTGCAATATGCTGAAAGAAATTAAAATTAAAATAATGTAAACAAACGGCTAACACAAACTTACCACTTACCTGAGGCTGCACTGCGCCGCCTTATCCAGCCGGAGCAGCACTTGACCAAGGGCGGTGAAGATGCTCAAGAAAAAGTCCAACGATGAATATGACGGTGTTCAGAAAGATCGGCAAACATGACAAATAAATAAAAATTAATATAATAAACTTCTATATAACAAACTAAATCTCTGCCTGAGGGGCTGCACGCACACAACCCCAAGGTGGAGCAGCATCTGACCTATGACCGACGAAGTCAGAAGTGTCCAATGTCCAGGATGATCGCGATGACATGGAAAATAAATAAAAATAATAAAATTAATATATATATAAAAAAAATATATATATATATAAATAACTAAATCTACGTATTTGCAGTTGTTGTTCTGGCAGCTGTTGTTGTTGTTGCTTCTGTTGCTCTGGCTGCCTGTTGTTTGCTGCTTTCTGCTTGTTGTTTATTTGTTGTTGAGATGCTGCAGCTGCTGTTGTTGACGCTGCCTAACCTCATCTGCAGCCTCCTAGCGTATTCGCTTTTAAATTTTGGCGTCCGTATCAGAAAAATCATCCTCTCGGACTCATCCATCTCGCCCATCTGCGTTTCAATGGCGATTGCCGAAACTATATTGGCTGAGGCTGCCATTGGTTGAGCTAGTTCGTGCGGCAGCAATGGTGGCACACTGGAAGCCATCTCTGGACTAGATATTGTTGTTGCTGTTTTGCTTGTGGCGACATTATAGCCATCGACTTTGATCTGTTATTGCTGCTGCTGCGTCCGCGCGACGAATGTGATCTGCGCCATGCGAATCCCGGCTTGTCTAGTTTTTAGCGGCCTTTTGACTTTGTTGTTGTTGTAGTTGTTGTTGTTGGACATTGATTGTCAGTTGTTCGTCTTTATGGTCTCAATGTCTATGTAGTGGCTTCACTTCCCCTGGTAATGTTGTGAGCGAGACATTTGTGTTAAGATTTTTTATTTGTTGCGGCTCTAGTGTGTATTGGGCTTGTGCTAGTGCTTGCGGGTATTTGATTTGCGCTTGCGCACATATTTGTATTTGCTTGTAAGTTTACGTTTGTATTTGTGTGACTTTTTCAGCATCAGTCAAGTCGTCAATTTATGTGTGTGTGTGTTTATTTTTGTTTAGTTCTGCCTCTCTTTCAGTGGATGTGCGCGGCCTTGGCTTCATTGTTGCAGGTAAGTATTGTTCGTGTTTATGTTTGTGTCTGTGTGTATTTGTGTCTATGATTGGGCAAGTGGGGCTCTCTTAAATCTAGCTGAGCGACATGTTGGTGTTGGTGGAGTGTTAGTGACTGTGGTGTAAATTTTCGAGTTTCGTTCTCTCGCCCTGCACTGCTTTGTTGGCGTGCGAATGTGTGTAAGCAGTGCACTTTCGCTCGCACTGCTTGTATTGGTGTTGTTTTAGGCTTTCTTTTGGATTTCTTTTGGCGGCGCAGACGAAAGCCACTTTTGGCGCCGTTTTTTCTGGCGCCTTCTTGAAACCCCCAATTAGAATATCCAGGAGAATATCTCTCCAACAATGCCATGCTGGCTTCATCGGCCGTTTCGTTAAAGAACGATGAGTTGGGCGCATCTGAATCTGTCAGGGACAGTACAGACGATACACTCACCGTTTTCTAGTGTCTCAATTTCTGCCGCTGCTGCGGGTGATTATCGGCGGCTCTCTGTCCAGCTGGCTCGCTCATCCCGGTAGCATCTCCATGGAGTCGTCTGGTTCGTAATTGGCATCCACATGCGTAAGTATGCCCCTTTGTCGCAATCCTCAGCTTTGGTTGAAGAAAATTTGATCTTCTTCTTCTTATTCTTTACAGCCCCGAACATCTATGGACATCACTGGGCTTTAGAGGTAGCTCTCTGGAGCAGATCGGCGCAGTCATGGGCCGCCGTGTGGCGGCAGCGTTCTATCTCGGTGAGTATATTGTCAGGTTATGTTTATATTATTATTTTTATACTATTTCACGTAGTGATATAGTATATTGGTTTTAGTGCAATGTCCGCATGTGTCCGTCCGTCTGTCCGTCTGTCCGTCTGTCCGTCTGTCCGTCTGTCCGTATGAACGCAAACCATTTCCACGCTTTTGAAGCTAGAGACTTGAAATTTGAAATATATACTCGTGTATACCCTCGTCTGATAAAGTGTCAAGATTTTCCCGATACGCCCACTAGGGGCGTGGCAAATCGGAAAATGCATTTTCCTGTATCTCAGAAACACTACTTCTAGAAGAGCTAGAGAGTTGAGATTTTAACTGAACACTCATGTCGACATCCCAAAATCAACAAGCTATGGCGGATATATCTACGCCCATTGGGGGCGTGGCAAATCGGGTCAAACTGTATCTTCTACAGTTTTAAAGCAGAACGCCCAAATTTGGCACGTGGGTTACTGTTACGCTCCTATAAGGATCGCCCAAAAATTTTATAGCCACGCCTACTAGGGCGTGGCAAATCGGAATCTGAAGATATAGTGATTTTACTAGTTTCGTTATATTTTGAGCACTATTGATGCTAGAGACTTGAGACTTGGTATATATACTCGGGTTAACATCCCACAATCGAAAAGCTATGGCGGATATATCTACGCCTTCAGGGGCGTGGCAACTAATATCAGCTTATATCTCCCACAGTTTTAGTGCTAGAAGCTTCAAAATTGAATGTTAAGTTACTGGGGCCTCCTCTATCGATGCCCCAAAAATTGTTACGCCCAAAAAGGGGCGTGACATAGAAAAATACCCTGTAATTTTCGCATTTTTCGAATGTAAGCACCCAAACTTTACAGTTATATTCCAGAACGCCCACTCTATGCACATGCCAAAAATTATTTGTCTACGGCCACTGGGGGCGTGGCAAATCAAAACTGAAAAAATGTGCAGCTTCTGAGCCAATAACGCGCCAAATAATGACTTTGTGACCTTTGACCTTGTCTTTTGATTTGTTAAATTATAAATATATGTTTGAAAAGAATATTTTATTAATACAAAATAACTAAATAAGGAAAATATAACAAAAATATCAACATGACCGCACCGGGGTTCGAGCCCACCTCTACGCTCGCTACTTAAATCACATGTTCCAGAGTTGCCACCTCTCTCATTTTGAGAGATGCCATCTCTCTCGATTTAGGTGCGTGTGTTTGCTAAGGTAAGGGTTCGATCCTAATTGAAACTGTCTGGCACCTCAATGAAAAGTTTTAGTCTGCAGCTAATTTGAGCGGCGAAAGTGGGGATTTAAGGTTAAATTTTAAAAAATATAATGTGATATATGCCCTGTGTGCTGCTGGGTCGTGAAATAGTATTTCGCTGTCGGTTGCGTCCGACAGCAACGTTCTACTTGTTTTTTCTTTCTTTGTAATTGCTGGGCATCTGGAGGACTTCTCTGGAGCATCTGGAGGGCATCGATGGACATCTTGAGGCCATATCGTAGTCGCCCCTTGGTCAGGGCAGGCACCGCCAGGGTAGCTGTGTGAAGGTAAGTGTATGTTTTTTAATGTGTGTTCATATACTAATGTATATGGATTTCATTGGCGTCGCGGTCTTCGTGGTCATCGTTGGACGTCTTCATCATCATCGTAAGACATCTCTTGGACGACGCCGGTGCTCTTTGGTGAGTTTTGGTGCTGCCTTGGGCAGCTGTATATGGCTGCAGCGCAGCCTCAGGTAAGTGTAGTGTTTGTGTGATTTTTTATATTTTTTACTAATATATGTTTATATGCCATGTCGCCGCATGTCATCCTGGATTTCTTTGGATCCCTCATCATTATCGTTGGACACTTCCTGGATGGCGTCGGTGATCATTGGTCAGTTGTGGTGCCGCTTTGGGCAGCTGTTTGGCGCTGCAGCGCAGTCTCAGGTAAGTGTAGTGTTTGTGTTGTTTTTGTTTAATTTTTACTAATTAGAATTTGTTTTCCATGTCACCGTATGTCATCCTGGACATTTCCTGGATGGCGTCGGTGATCACTGGTCAGGAGTAGTGCCTGCCTGAGCAGCTGTTTGGCGGCTGCAGCGCAGCCTCAGGAAAGTGTAGTGTTTGTGTGGTTTTTGTTTAATTTTTACTAATTAGAATTTGTTTTCCATGTCGCCGTATGTCATCCTGGATTTCTTTGGATGCCCTCATCATTATCGTTGGACACTTCCTGGATGGCGTCGGTGATCATTGGTCAGTTGTGGTGCCGCTTTGGGCAGCTGTTTGGCAGCTGCAGCGCAGTCTCAGGAAAGTGTAGTGTTTGTGTTTTTGTTTAATTTTTACTAATTAGAATTTGTTTTCCATGTCGCCGTATGTCACCCTGGACTATTTTGGATGTCTTCATCATCATCGCTGGACATCTCCTGGATAGCGTCGGTGATTATTGGTCAGGATTTGTGCCGCCTTGGGCAGCTGTTTGGCGACTCAGCGCATCCTCGGTGAGTATTTTGTTTCCGTTTATTTGTGTACATATATTAATTCATATTTATTTATTTTCTATGTTATTGGCTATCATTATGGACTTTATTGTACATCAGGCGCTTCATTGGGCATCTCTTGGGCAGCGTCTGTGCCCATTGGTCAGGTGGAGTGTCGCTATAAACAATGCAGCCTCAAGGTATGCAATTGAATTTATTATTTGCTTTTTTTATACCCTGAACCCATTGGGAAATGGGAAATCAGGAGTATAATGTTTTGTTGAAAGGCGTATGTATGTAACAGGCAGAAGGAGGCGTGGCGACCCCATAAAGTATATATATTTTTTATCAGGATGACAAGCCGAGTTGATATAGCCATGTCCGTCTGTCCGTCCGTCTGTCCGTCTGTCCGTATGTATGAACGGTCGTTCTCAGAACCTACAAAAAGCTAGAGACTTGAAATTTTTTATGTAGGTTCCTCTATAGCACGAAAGATCGAGTTTGTTTCAGAAATTGATAACTTTTATCGTTCTATTGTTATCGATTAAAAACAAAATCTAAATTCAGCTACAAAATTCTATCTAATTCATCTTTCTAGCTAGAGTCTTCAAATTTTGCATTTTAGTGTTATGTAAGCCTTACGCAATTTCGGTTTTTGTTAAATTTTATATGCCACCCCCTTCGCCTCAAATTTGTAACCCCGTATATCAAATACTAGGACTTGTGCTTTGGCACACACATACATATGGATGACATGATCCGCCCAACAAGTTTGATCAAAATCGTTGGTCTGAAAAAAGTTATTAAGCATTTATTTCCCATAGCATTGCCATGCAAAGCAGCCACAACAGCTGACACCGACTTGCGCTTGTGTGTGCTGCCTGTGTATGTGTGTTATATGTTTTGCTTGTAATGAACGTACATATGCATGTTATAAAAAAAAATTAAGAATGCTTGGAATAGCGGTTCTTCGCAGGGTTCAGGGTATCCCTAGTCGAGCGGTCTCGACTAGGTTTTCTTACTTGTTTTATTTTATTTAAGTGTAGAACCTGTACAAACAAATCTTAGTACTATAACAACACATGACTTATATATAAAACGGGCCAAACCTCAGTCGTATTGTGAGAATTAAGATTAATTAGTTATAGGTTGGTGTTCCCAGCTTTTTGGCTGGGAATGCATTTGTTCAGCTCTCTTACATCTCAGCGGCAAGGTGCTTTTTTTTATTGTTGAGCCATCGCAGTTGTTGCAGTCTTTTGGCTACATTTTTCACCGAAACTTTAAGGTGCGGCCCAAAGTGAGGCGCTTGTCCAGTGTGATTCCAACATATTTCGGGCGCTGGTTGCTGTGGTTACTCCCTCCAGCTGGATTGGGGGGTATGCATTATCAGCCTTTTTGGGGTGAAGCAGGGTTTAATGTATTTAGGGATTGATTTTCATATTCCACCGCTTGCACCAATCAGTGAGTATCAAGATACCTCTGTAGTCCTGTCTTGCTTCATCACGACTGTTGGGTTGTAGATGACTGCAACATCATCAGCATAAGTGGCAATGACAGCCGAGGGAGCGTCCATATGTTGAGAGGACGGCCTAGGTATGTCTGCCGTATCAAGAAAACGGTAGCGGACCAAGAACACCCCCTGCGGCACTCCTGCTCTCATATAGTATGTGGACGATAGTGTATCCTTTACATTTACTTTAAACTCACGGTCTTCTAGATAAGACCTTAAGAGGCCATAGTTCGGAGCAGGTAGAAGGCTTTTATTTTGCTCAGTAACCCATCGTGCCACACCTTGTCAAACGCTTGTTGCATGTCAATGAAAACCGCGTTGGAGTACTCAAACGCCTGCAGGATGTGTTCCCAATCTGTGAACTTGCTCCACTGTGCCGTGCCCTCCCGAAATCCAAATTGGTGATCCGGAAAGATATTGAATTGTTTTATTAGACATTAATTCGTTTAGCAACGGTCCCTCCCATACTTTAGACAGGGGGGGCAATAGATTTTATAGGCCGATAAGACTCTGGATCCTCTTCCGGTTTGCCTGGCTTATGAATCATCAAGATTGCAGCTATTTTCCATTGTCTGGGAAAAACTTGAAGCCTGATGATGGCATTCAAGATTAGTACAATGTACATCGCCTTGTGAACAGGCCTTCAGGGGCATTGCAAATCTTTTCTATTCCAGGAGCTTTATTTTTCGGCAATAGTTGGATTGCTTCTGTTTTTTCCTCGATTCTTATAGGCTGAATAGGCAGGGACATCTGAAATGGGTCTGCAATAAGATGTGTTTCCATGTTCTCCCTCCATTGTACCAAAACTATAAGATAAAACGATCCTCTAGATGATACCCGAATGGTTACCTGTTCCATTCGCATTTAGCAAGTTCACCATTGGGGCATCGGACAGGTACCTGTCTAAAAGGTTGTCGTTTGAGCGATTTTGTGCATTTCCATAGGGAGTAGTTTGCATCTATAGTGTAGTCCATGGAAGCCAGTTTTGCTCGAAGAAATCACCTCTGAGTTCCCTTAAAAGATTACGAAGCTCCCTTGCTGCACGGTTCCACAAAATTCGGTCCCAAGGGTTTTGGGGATCGAATTGCTCTTCTAGGAGGCACCTTTTGTTCTGAAAAAGCTTTTTGCTCTCTCGTTAGAACAATTCCATAATTAGTGGGCCGAGGTTCAGGATTAAGCGGCGTTGTAGCAACAGCTCTATATATGTTCCCCAGAGATGATCAACTGCTACTCATGTCTTCTACAGAGTTCAGACTCGAATTTAATTGAATTGAGTCATCTAACTGTTGTCAAAAAAGCCGGATATCAGTACGGTTGGTTTTACCTTGGACTTCCCTAATATTTGAACCGTCGGTGTGCAACTCAGCAATAAGGGCTAAATGGTCAGAGTCTAAGTCCCAGCTATGGTAGATATTTGCTTGATAATCCTGTATGCCATGGTATAATGCAAAATCAATGCAAAAGGGTGTGTGGCTGGAAAATATGAGTATCTAGTTGGAGATCCTTTTTCAAGAATCTTGCGCCTCTGGCTGTGATAGCTTCTGCAAGTTCTCTGCCCGGGGGGAATTATATGAATCTCCCCACAGCCAATCCGTGCATTCCAATCGCCACCAATAAAGATACCGTTGGCCGCAAAAAAATGATATGTCGCTGAAATCCCTTTCTTTATTCTGTTCCTTGGTGGACAGTAATGGCCAAAACTCAATGTCTCCCAATCCTGTGGCAACTTTAATTGCAGACATTTGTATATTTGGGGTTTCGATAACCCTTTGTGGGAAGTGACGGAGAGAACTTCTGACAAATATACCGCTCCCCCATACCATGGTTGTGTCTTGAAGGTTTGTAAGCCCGGGGAAAGGGTATAACCATATATTTGATTATATCTCCCCGATTCAGTCTGATCTCATTTAAGAGTAGAATGTCGACGTTGTTGTTATGCGCGAATAACTCCACATCTGGCTTTTCTGCAAAAGCCGTGACATTCCAGATGAGATCTTTAGAGGTTCATTGTGAGGCTGAGGCGTTGTTATGAAGCTGGTGAGTCGATGAATCCCCAGTCCATTCTTTAGCATGCTGGCCATGTCGTGGACCTTTTTTCGAGCCGTTCTAGGTTTTTCTTGTTTTGTTGTTGTTGTTCTCGTTGTTGCGCCTGAAGCCACGAGAGAAATTGCTGCTGCTGCCGCAGCTCTTGTTTCCATTTCAAATTGTTGTTGTTGCTGTTCCAATAGGATTGGGCGTCAACTAGTTGCATCTGCGACGTATTTCCTGTAGTCTTAGCTACTTTGGGGTTGCGCTTGAACATTATGTATGCGACTCTGAGCAGATGCGTTTCCCTTTCGTGCTATCGAGGCAAGGATAATCCCCCCGCCGAATCTGGGAAATACCAGGGGCTGTTGTGTTTGCTGGCTCGTTGGTTGATGCTGCTGCCCCGTTGTGGGTGTTGCGGCCTTGCTTGGTTCTTTTGATTGTTGAGGAGCCCATTGATCGTCGGCAGAGCTCTTGGTACCACTGGCAACCTTTGTAACTTGCCATGTGGTTACCGGCGGGATTTGGCTGTATGGCCATATTCCTGGCATCGTTAATAGACAATTTCAGAACTTTTTCGCATCCTTTCAACTCTCACTATTTGGCGGCAAAGTGTTTTTATATTGTATATTTCGTTAATCTTAGTGCATGGTTTTTTATTTATAAGAATATATTTAATTTTCATCCCCGTTTGTCCTTGATCTTGGGGTGCACTGCAGAGCATCGAAACTATTTTTAAATTGGCAATGATTTCATTATTCAAAGTGCTATGGTGAAGCCCCCCTTTTCCACAATTCTGTACGGTTTTCTTCCTTCGCTGGTAAGTGTGAAACTCAATGCTAATGAATCAAAAAAGACTAACAATTGCTCTGTAAGTGTCACTGTCTTTAGGAAATATTCTAGCCGTTACTCCTTGGTTAACTTTGACTGCCACGTTGTCAATATTAGTAACTGTTAATGATTTCCCTCATCATCGCCTTCGCTGGTTGCGTCCATGTCCATTCTAGCAAAGCAAAACGTTGCTAGACTTTGCCATGTTAGTTGAAGCGGGTTGTGAGACCATGTTTGGTCTCTTACTACTATTGTAGGGAGCTGAGGTTTCTTCCTCTTGGTTTTCAGCATTTTTTTGGGGTGCCGCCAGTTTTTGTAGCAGCTCCATTGAGTTTTATGTGGCGATTTTTGCGGAGTCAGGTGGGAAGCGGGCTGCATGACTCAACTCCAATGGTGTTTTACCAGCTATTTGGTGCATTTTTCATAATTAATCAGCTTATTTCTAAGCTGGGAGTTAGAAAAGGTTTTTATCCATATTTTTTTAAGGTTGTTACAGCGTTTATTGCCCCTCTTGAGCGGCGGGGCGCGGAGAGAGGGAAATGTTTTGCCCAGACGGGCAGCAGTGCAGTCTTATCTCACTTCACTTGGGTATTGTTTTTGTCCGGCTGCCGACACTGCACAAGACAGCGTCCGAAAAGTTTATGACTTGTGCTATTTTTGCACACGAAGTAGGCAGCTAATAGATCAGTGCGTTTTTGACTATGCGCACACAACCGATCTCGATGAGCTTAATTTAGCGAAAAAAAACTGAATAATTGTACATAACAATACAAATTCAACAAATATATATTAGTTAAATATATATATAGAAACCATATATAGGCTGCGTTGCAGCCCCAAACCCCGCCAAGGCGGCACCACAAGTGACCAATGATCACCGACCAATCCGGAAATGCCCAACGATGATGATGGGGGCATCCAAAAATCCAGGATCACATGTGGTGACATGGCAAATAAATATATTAATAAAATATATATAAAAATACTAAAACAACCCCTTACCTGAGCTGCGCTGCACGCAACGCTGCCCAAAGGGGCCCCACCTGACCAATGATCACCGACGCCATCCAGGAAGTGTCCAACGATAATGATGGGGGCATCCAAGAAATCCAGGATGACATGCGGCGACATGGCATATAAATATATATTAGTAAAAATATATAAAAATCACACAAACACTACACTTACCTGAGGCTGCGCTGAATACCATACAACTGCCCAAAGGCAGCACCAAAACTCACCAAGAGCACCGGCGTCGCCCAAGAGATGTCTTACGATGATGATGAAGACGTCCAAAAATTATAATATAAACATAACCTGACAATATACTTCCATATAGAACGCTGCGCCAACGCGGGCCCATGACTGCGCCCATCTGCTCCAGAGGCGCACCTCCAAAGCCCAGTGATTTTCCATAGATGTTCGGAGGCTGCAAAGAAAAGAAGAAGATTAAAATTTTTCTTCAACCAAAGCTGAGGATTGCGACAGGTGCATACTTACGCATGTGGATGCCAATTACGAACCAGACGACCCATGGAGATGCTACTCGGGATGAGCGAGCCAGCTGGACAAAAGGGCCGCCGACAATCAGCCGCAGCAGGCAGAAATTGAACACTAGAAAACGGTAGTGTATCGTGTCTGTACTGTCCCGACAGATTCAGATGCGCCCAACTCATCGTTCTTTAACAAAAAGGCCGATGAAGCCAGCTGGCATTGTTGGAGGAGATATTCTCCTTGGGTAGGCTAATTGGGGGCCTCAAGAACGCACCAGAAACAAAAGAAAACTCTAGTCGAGGCCGCTCGACTAGGGGGATACCCTGAACCCTGTATTCTTCGTTTCTTTTATATACACATGCATATGTACGTTCATTACAAGCAAAACATACACACACACATACACAGGCGCAAGCACACACCAGCGCAAGTCGGAGCGTCAGCTGTTCTTTGCCTGCTGTTTGCCTGGGAATGCTATGGGGAAAATTTAAAAGTTTAATAACTTTTTTTCTAGACTAACGTTTGATCAAACTTGTTGGGCGTGATCATGTCATCCATATGTATTGTGTGCCAAAGCACAAGTCTCTAGTATTTGAAATACGGGGCTTACAAATTTGAGAGCGAAGGGGCGTGGCATCCAAAATTTACCAAAAAGCGAAATTGTATAAGGCTACATTACACTAAGTGCAAAATTTGAAGACTCTAGCTATAAAGATGAATTATATAATTTATATAACTGAGCATCGATTTCGTTTTTAATCGATAACATTAAAATTAAGACAGTTATCGATTTTTTTTAAAAAACTCGATCTTTTCGTGCTATACAGGAACCTACATAAAAATTTCAAGTCTCTAGCTCTTATAGGTTCTGAGAACGACGCGTTCATACATACGGACAGACAGACGGACAGACGGACAGACGGACATGGCTATATCAACTCGGCTTGTCATCCTGATCAAAAATATATACTTTATGGGGTCTGCCACGCCTCCTTCTGCCTGTACATACATTTCAACAAAAACATTATACCTGATTTCCCATTTTTAATGGGTTCAGGTATAACAAATAAGAAAACTCTAGTCGAGACCGCTCGACTGGGATACCTGAACCCTCGAAGATCCGCTATTCCAAGCATTCTTCATTTCTTTTATATACACATGCATATGTACGTTCATTACAAGCAAACATAAAACACACACACACAGGCGCCCCGCATACGCAAGCGCAAGTCGTTGGGTCAGCTGTTCTTTGGCTGCTTTGCATGGCAATGTTATGGGAAATTAAATGTTTAATAACTTTTTCTAGACCAACGATTTTGATCAAACTTGTTGGGCGTAATCATGTCATCCATATGTATGTATGTGCCAAAGCACATACTCTAGTATTTGATATACGGGAGTTACAAATTTGAGGCGAAGGGGCGTGGCACCAAATTTAACAAAAACCGAAATTGCGTAAGGCTACATAACACTAAATGCAAAATTTGAAGACTCTATCTAGAAAGATGAATTATATAGAATTTTATTGCTTAATTTAGATTTTCGTTTTTAATCGATAACAATAAAAAAGATAAAAGTTATCGAATTTCTGAAACAAACTCGATCTTTTCGTGCTATACAGGAACCTACATAAAAAATTTCAAGTCTCTAGCTCTTGCAGGTTCTGAGAACGACGCGTTCATACATACGGACAGACGGACAGACGGACAAGGACGACAGACGGACAGACGGACATGGCTATATCAACTCGGCTTGTCATCCTGATCAAAAATATATATACTTTATGGGGTCTGCCACGCCTCCTTCTGCCTGTTACATACATTTCACAAAAACATTATACCCTGATTTCCATTTTTAATGGGCTCAGTATAAAAACCCAAAAATGGGTCGTTTCCCCCGCCAAAGAAAGTCCAAAGAAAGCCTAAAAACAACACCTTTCAAGCAGTGCGAGCGGGAAATCCACTGCTTAAAACATTCGCACGCCAACAAAGCAGTGCAGGGCGAGAGAACGAAACTCGAAAGTTTCCCCACCCACAGTCACTAACACTAACACCAACACCAACATGCTCGCTCAGCTAGATTTAAGAAGGCGCACTTGCCCAAGCACAGACACAAATACACACAAACACAAACATTAACACGAACAATACTTACCTGCAACGAATGAAGCCGAAGAGCGCGCCGGGCCACTGAGAGAAGGCAGGGAACTAAACAACACACACCCACACATAAATTCGACTGACGCAAGCGACAGCATGTCCAATTTGAGGCCATCATGGCGTCATTGAATGAAGAGGGCACTCAACTCCACACCCACCAACAGCGCAGCCAGAGGGGTATAGGGTGTGCATTAAGCCATCCACCACTCGACCCCCGTGAATGGCTTAAGGCGCCCCTAAATGAACGGCTATGAGGCAAAATATTGACGAAACATAAAAAGCGTTTCACTGGCAAGCCAGTAAACGTTTTGAGTTGACTGAAACCCCAAACTGGATGGCACCCCGCAAATACTGAAATTAACCGAGCTGCGGACAGGCAGTGAGGTCGAGAGGCACGCCAAGCCAATCGACCCTCCCCAATGTCATCGCTGTCAAGCATTTGGCCATAAAAAAAATTACTGTAGGCGCCAATTTAAATGCATGAAATGTGCAGATGACCCTGCTACGACAGCTTGCACTAAACCTAGGCGGCAGCCCGAAATGCGCTAATTGCTGTGGCGAGCATATTAGCAGCTATAAGGGCTGTCCTGCCTACAAAGGCTAGTTCCAGGCTACAGCGTATAAGGCTGCCAAAGAGCTGAAACAGATGAGGCAGAAACGGCGGAAGACGCAAATAAATAACAAAAATAAACACAAACAAGCAGTCACAAAGGATTTTATTGTATTAAGCAACAAAAAGTACATCAATTAGGACATCTAAAGATTTTGGCAAATTCTTACAATAACAACAATAATAATAAAACTAAAACTAATATGAAATCGTCACTCCAGCACGGCTAGCATCAGCCAATGTTTAGTCATAAGGTGAGTGACGATATCACCACATAACGCCAGTTGGGGTATCTACTGGCCACTAATGGCCGTCATCACCATTATCAACAGCAGCAAAAGCAACAGCGGCACCAGACTCTATACGTGCTACAGTTGCTGCTGAAAAACAACTGAAGGCGAAGATGTATAAGCCATACGGGGATGGCTCTCTTGGGCCCGGACCCGCAACGCTGGAAAGGAAAGGCACAATCCCAGCGCAAGCGACCTCGGCCGAGAGAGCTTCGCCCATCGGCAGCATCAATATGCGCGGGGAAATCGCGCAGCATTTAGCATTTCTCAGCAGCAAATACGTGATGCACTGGCAAGGAATAAGCTGGAGCAGTCGCCTGATCCTCCAGTGGCACCAGTAGCAGAAACCCCCGAATGGGGAGACGCAATCCTGCTGAGGCATCTTGGCCATCTACAGCAGCAGTTGCATGCTGCCATGATGATGGCCAACATCGGCCCCGGATTCCCCAGATGACCAGATGCTGAAGGCTCTCGAGCTGAACGTCACCATGTTCAGCCGTATGGGGCGAAAATGGACCAGTTGTTCAATTGCTTTCTGGAATTTAAGTCCAAAAAATTTTGTATTGTTATGTACAATTATTTAGTTTCTTCTTCGCTAATTTAAAAGCTCATCGAGATCGGTTGTGTCGCGCATAGTAAAAACGCACTGATCTATTAGCTATTGCTTACTTCTGTGCTAAAATAGCACAAAAACATAAAATATTCGGACGCTGTCTTGTGCAGTGTCGGCGCAAACAAAAACAATACCCAAGTGAAGTGAGATAAGACTGCACTGCTGCCCGTCTAGGCAAAACATTTCCCCTCTCCCGCACTGCCGCTCAAGAGGGACAATAAACTATAACAACCTTACAATAAATAGGCACAATAACAGCCACTAACAGAAAAGAGATAAGTCAGATTTCAGGTAGAATAACACCCACTGGAGGAGAAAGAGATGATTTTGAATTAAGGGAAAATAACGAAAATAACGGGGCAAGAGATGAGCTAAAATTCAACGAATAACATTCACTGGCAGAGGAAGAGATGAGCTACAATTCAGAAAGAATAACAGCCTCAGGCGGGGAACCCAAAGATGAGCTGGGAATTCAGGCAGAGGCACAGCCACTGGCAGAGAGCAGATGTGCTTGAATTGGAAAATCACCACTGCCACTGCAAGAGATGAGCTAGAATGCAAGAAACTGGCAGAGCAAGAGATGAGCTTTCAGGCAGAATAACGCCACAGGCAAAACAAGAGATGAGTTAGAATTCATGAAAAATAACAGTCACTGGCAAAAAGAGAAAAGCTAAATTCAGATAGAATAACCCTTGGGCATAGACCCAAGATGAGCTAGAATTCAGGCAGAGGGTCAGCCACTGGCAATGAAAGAGATGAGTTAGAATTCATTCGGGGGAACAGCCACTGAAGAGCAAGAGATGAACAAATTCAGGCAGAAAACAGCCAATGGCAGAGCAAGATATAAGCTAGAATTCAGACAGAATAACAGCCCAGGCAAAACCCCAAAGATGAGCTAGAATTCAGGTGGGGGGACAGCCACTGGCAGAGAAAGAGATGAGCTAGAATTCAGGCAGAATAACAGCTACTGGCAGAGCAACAGATGGACTAGAACTCAGGCAGAATAACACCCACAGATGATGATGAGCTAAATTCAAGCAGATAATAAAACCACTCCACATAAGAGATCCCAAAGAATTCAAGCAAAATAACACCCAAAGGAAGACGAGAGATTTTAGAATTAAGGCAGAATAACAGAATCTAACAAAGCAAGAGATGAGCTAGAATTAAAGCAGAATAACATACTGGCAGAGCAAGAGATGAGCTAGAATTTAATTAGAATAACAGCCACAGAGCAAGAAATTAGCTAAAAACGGGAGAAAACAGCCACGGCAGAGACGCGAAAATGAGAAAGAATTCAGGCAGAATAAAAACCCACAGGCAGAACCCAATGATGACTAGAATTTATGCAGGGGGCAGCCACTGGCAGAACAAGACGTGAGCTAGAATTCAGATAGAAACTGCTTGAATTTGGGCATAATAACAGGCACTGGAAGAGCAAAGTATTTTTTGGGAATTAAAGCAGAATAACAAAACTAACAGAAAAGAAATCAGCTTAAATTCAGGCAGAATAACAGCCACAGGCATAGCCCCAAAAAATGAGAAAAAAAGTCAGGCAGATGGACAGCCACGGGAAGCAACAGATTAGCTGGAATGCAGGCAGAATAACAGCCACCGGCAAGCAAGATATGAGCTAGAATTCGCCACTGGCAAAAAGTTAGCTAGAATTCAGGCAGAGCAAGCAATGGCAAGAAGAGATGAGTTAGAAATTATGCAGGGAAAAACAGCCAGGGAAGGCAAAGTGAGCTAGAATTCAGGCAAAATAACAGCCACGGGAAAGGGAAAAAGAATGAGCTCGAATTCAAGCAGAATAACAGTCATTGGCAGAGCAAGAGATGAGCTCAATTCAACGAATAACAGTCATTGGCAGAGAAAGAGATGGAGAATTCAAGTCCCTAGCAGAGCAAAGATGAGCTAGAATTCATACAGAATAACAGCCTCAGGCAGAAACACAAAGATGAGCAAAAATTTGGAAACGGACAGCAACTGGCAGCCAAAGAACCCAGAATTCAGGCAGAATAACAGCCACGGGCAGAGAAACAGATGAACTTGAATTCAAGCCACAGGCAGAGCAAGAGATGACAGAATTCAGACAAAATTTAAACGCCACAGGCAAAAACCCCAAAGATGAGCTAGAATTCAGGCACAGGCCAGGACTAGCAGAGCAAAGATGAGTTAGAAATTATGCAGAGAAACAGCCACAGGAAGAGAAAAGAGATGAGCTAGAATTCAAGCAGAAAATCTGGACTCCACAGCAAGAGATGAGCAGAATTCAGACAGAAAACAGCCTCGGGCGGGCCCCAAAGATGAGCAAAAATTCGGGCAGAGGGATAGCCACTGGAAGGCACGAGATGAGTTAGAATTCATCAGAGGAACAGCCACTAAAAGAGCAAGAGATGAGCTGTTAAGCAGAATAACAGTCACTGGAAAGCAAGAGATGAGCAAGAATTCAGACAGAATAACAGCTTCAAACAGAGCCCCAAAAAATGAGTAAGAATTCAGGCAGAGGGACAGCCACTGGCAACAGGAGATAAGCTAAAATGAAACAGAAAACCAGCACAGTCAGAGCCCCAAAACTGAGTAAAATTTAGGCAGGGGGGCCAGCTACTACAGAGCAAAGTTGAGCTAGAATTCAGGCAGAAAATCAGCCATTTCAACGAAAATGAGCTGAACCAGCCAGAATAACAGCCCTGGCAAAGAAAGAGATGATTTTAGAATTAAGGCAGAATAACAGAAACTAACAGAGCAAAGATGACTAGATTTCAGGTAAAATAACGTTACGGGAAGAGCTAGAGATGATTTTAGAATCAAGGCAGAATAACAGTCACTGGCAGAGCAAAATGAGCAGAATTCAGACAGAATAACATCAGGAAAAGCCCCAAAGATGGTTAAATTCAGGCAGGGGGACAGCCACTGGCAGGACAAGAGATGAGCTAAAATTTCATGCAGAATAACAGTCACTGGCAAAGCAAAGATGAGCAAAATTCAGACAGAAAAACACTTCAAACAGAGACCCAAATATGAGTAAAAATTGGCAGAGGGACACCCATGGAGACGGGAGATGAGCTAGAATTTAAGCAGAAAATCACCCCTGCCACAAAAAGAGATGAGCTAGCATTCAAGCCCCAGAGCAAGAATTATCCAAAATTTCGGCAGAATAAAGCCACAGGCAGAACCCAAATATGAGTTAAATTCAGCCAGAGGGACAGCCACTGGAAGAGCAAGAGATGAGCTAGAATTCAGACAGAATAACAGCCACTAAAAAGAGCAAGAGATGATTTTAGAATTAAGGCAGAATAACAGAAACTAACAGAAAAGAGATGAGCTAGAATTCAGGCAAAATAACATTTACGGGAAGAGCTAGAGATAAAGAATCAAGGCAGAATAACAGTCACTGGCAGAGCAAGAGATGACACGAATTCACGCTGACTACCAGCCACAGGCAGAGCCCAAAAAAATGAGTAAGAATTCAGGCAGAGGGACAGCCACTGGCAGAGTAAGAATGAGCTAGAGTTCAGGTAGAAAATCAGCCACTACCATAGCAAGAGATGAGCTAGAATTCATGCAGAAAAACAGTCACTGGCAAAGCATGAGATGAGCAGATATCAAGCAAAATAACAGCCACTGGCAACAAAATTAGCAAATTTTAATTAGAATAACAGCCACAGAGCAAGAAATTGAGAAACAGGCAGAATAACACCCAAAGGGCAGAACCCAAAAGGTAAAAATCAGGCAGAGGGACAGCCACTGGCAAGAAAGAATGAGCTAAGTTCAGGTAGAAAATCACCCACTACCAGAGAAAGAGATGAGCCCAGAACAGGTAAAAAGCAGACGCCAGAGCAAAAAGATAGCGAATTAAACAGAAAAAGCCACAGGCAAAAAAAAAAAAAAAAAAAAAAAAAAAAAAAAAAAAAATTTTTTTTTTTTTTTTTTTTCCCCGTGGACGAAAGGGAAAAAGCAGAAATTTAAGCACAATACCAGCCACTAACAGAGCAAGAGATGAGCTAGATTTCAGGCAAAAAAACACCAACTGGAAGAGCAAGAGATGTTTTTACAATTAATGCAGAATAACGAAATTAACAGAGTAAAGTGAGCTAGAATTCAAGCAGAATAACACCCTTTTGCAGAGAAAGAGATGATCTAGAATGCAGGCAAAAAAACACCCAAAGGCAGAGCCCCAAAAAAATGAGTCAGAATTCAGGCAGAGGAACAGCCACGGGCAAAGAGATGACCAATTCGGGTAGAAAATCAGCCACTGCCACAGCAAGAGATGAGCTAAAATTCAGGCAGAATAACAGCCACTGGCAGAGAAAGGGGGATGAGCTAGAATTCATGCAGAATAACAGTCAGGAAAAAACAAAGATGAGCTAGAAATCGTAAAAAACCCACTGGAAAAACAAGAGATTACTAAATTCATTAGAATAAAGCCACTGCAGACAAGAGTTGCAGAATGCAGACAGAATAACGTACGGGCAGAAAAAAATGACTTGAATTCAGTCATAATGACAGCCACAGGCAGCGACCCAATGATGAGGTAAAATTCATGCAGAGCAACAGCCACTGGCAAAACAAGAGATGAACTAAAATTCAGGCAAATAAAAAACCCTGCAAGAAAAAGATGAGCAAAACAAGCAGAATAACAGCCACGGGAGCAGAATGAGCTAGAATACAGACAGAAAACACCCTCAAGCGGGAAAAAAAAAATGAGCTGAATTCAGGCAGAACGAAAACAGGCAGAGAAAAGAGATTATCAGAATACAGACAGAATAACAGCCTCAAGCGGGAACCCCAAAAATGAGCTGAATTCAGGCGAACGACACCCACAGGCAGAGAAAGGTTACCCGAATTCAGGCAGAATAACACCCCGGCAGAGCCCCAATGATGGGGTAAAATTCTGCAGAGCAACAGCCACTGGCAAAAAAGTATGACCCAGTTGACAAAACAGCTTGAATTTAGGCAGAATAACAGCCACTAAAAGAAAAGAGATGATTTTAGAATTATAGAAGAATAACAGAAACTAAAGAGAAGGATGAGCTAAAATTCAAGCAGAATAACAGCTACTGGCAGAGCAAGAGATGAGCTCGAATTCGGGCGACTGCAGTTATGGCAGAGCAAGATATGAGTTGAAATTAACCCTCTAATGCTGTTTTCTAAACTATTAGACGAAAAAAATTTGGGAAAAATTTTTTTTGCCGTCGGTGCAAAAAAGGTAAAAGTGTTTTAAGACGTTTTGGGGCATCTAAGAGAAAAAAAAACGTATTGAATAGAAATGTTTTTTTTTTTATTCATATGATATGTTTTAAAACAATTTTGTTGATGTCGAAAATGTAATTACATTTTTCACAAATGCATTGGTTTGTGATGATTTCAAACTTGCACCGTCTCTTATTGACCGATCTCTTGGGTGAGATCTGTTCGCAAAGATGGCGACTGCATCTGGCCCTGTAGAATACGGTACTAGGGGACGCCCTGGGGGGCTTTATTTTAAAAACCCCCCAACCCTTCACGTTGGCGAAAATCGGGAAGTTCCATCAATTTGTCACTGATTGCGTTTTTTTTTTTGCCCCTAAAAGAAATCATTTTTTGTCTATCAAAAAATGATAAAAAATTCGGTGCAGCATCTTGTTTTATTTGATTTTTCGGAAAAGTCCATCCATGAGATCAACGCCCCCCTATGTAGTTATTTTCCCGGGGTTTGGCATAATTTCAATTTTGCTTTTTTTCCAAACCCAC
>CAUIUS010000065.1:0-87452 GCA_961210405.1 Drosophila mercatorum | reverse complement strand
TAAATGTTTAATAACTTTTTTCTAGTCGAACGATTTTGATCAAATTTGTTGGGCGTGATAATGACATTCATATGTGTGTATGTGCCAAAGCACGAGCTCTGCTATAAACCCACACAAAATTAAATTTATTTCAATTTTAAATTTTTAGCCAAAAGCTCCATCCATGTTTCGATTCGATAGAGCAGCTGATAATTCTTAAACCATAGCTCCATCTAGTGGAAATATACACACTTAAAATTGAGTTTCTTAAAATTTGGTAGATGCACACAGTTCAATGTGTGTGTGTGTACATACGTGCACATATATAGGAAAGATGTATGCTTCGCGCTGCTGGTCACATGTATTTGCCGATTGGCCAAACCTTTTTTTTTAATAGCTTCTGTGCAACTAATCAGATTTGAATGAAATATTCAGCATATGATATACATATTTTATTAATTTTTTTTAAATTTATAAATATGTAAACTCGCTCATATATTGGCTTTTTTTCCAACTACCGCCAATTAAAATAATTGGGGAAATTGTGAACCGGTATCAAAAAATTTAACAAAAATAAAACCTGAATAAAATGGATTGAAAACCAACAAAAACCAAGTTAGAGTGCTCTAGTTGAGGATGCTCGACTAGAAGATCCCCTGAACCCTGCGAAGGACCGCTATTCCTAAGAATCTCTAATATTCTGCGAAGGACCGCTATTCCTAACAATCTCTAATATTCTTCGTTACTTTTATGTGTATGTAGCAAGCAACACATACACACACAGACGCACGCACAAGCACACAATCTGCTAACTTGCATTTTAGCTCAGCAACTGTGTCTGCAAGGAGCCGATAATATGAGATATTAAATGTTTAATAACTTTTTTTTCTAGATTTACGATTTTGATCAAACTTGTTGGGCATGATCATGTCATTCATATGTGTGTGTGTGCCAAAGCTCAAGTCTCTAGTAACTGACATACGTTATTTAGCAATTTGAGGCAAAGGGGGCGTGGCATCCAAAATATAACAAAGCCCGACATTACAGAAGGCTCACATAACACTAAATGCAAAATTTGAAGACTCTAGCTATAACAAGTAAGAAAACTCTAGACGGGTGTCCGACTAGGAGATGCTAGCTGCGTTTTTAAAAATACTGTAAAGTTGGCATTTAGTATAAACGTACCCAAAATTAGATTTAATTAATTTTCAATTGTTTAGCTAAAAGCGCAATCCACGTTTCAATTCAATTGAACAGCTGATAATTCGCAAATCATAGCGCTACCAACTGGAAATACATATGTACACTAAAACTGGTGGTTCTTAGAATTTGCTAGATGCGAGCAGTTCAATGTGTATGTGTGCAAATTAACACTAGCCAAAACTGATTCAGTTATGGCTAAGTTAAGTTTGGCATTTCGCATTGTCTCTGTATGACAACGCTGACAATGCATCAAAGCCATTGACTCCGTAGCCACGAGCATCCGGCATCACGCGATTATGCTGATGCCAGACCGCGAGTGCGAAATGCGACACCCGTGCGACGCGCCGGGTCATTTGTCCCCAGCGACGCCCGCTCGGCGACATGTTAGGCTAGCTATAAGAACAAAAATTGTCTTTTTGATTTTAGTTGCGCTGGCTGGTAATAAACACTCATTTGAGTAAATCCGTTGTTTTTCTCGGTATCATCTTAACGCAACCGTCCAAGTAGGAAAAACTTGGAATAACTTGCACATGTATAGGAAGACTGTTTGCTTTGCGCTGCTGGACACGTGTTTGTCGAATGGTCAAACGTTTTGCTTAATAACTTCTAGGCGAATTAATGGATTTGACTGAAATTAGTTTTAGGATCATCATATTTTACAACAATTTTTCTAATTGAAAAAAATAAACTCATTCATTTATTGGCTTTGAGTGCATTAACTTAAATTAAATATTTGGTGAATTTTTGAGCCTGTAACCACTAACCATATAACACATAGATATAACACGCAGAGCACTGAAATTCAGCGAATTCACAGTGACAAGACAGCCCCAGGCGAATTCACCAAATTCGCTTTAGTTTTTGCTGCGAGCAGCGGGTATTCTGTGACAAGAAAATCAGTGCTTTGCGAGCGCTCGTTCGGTAATGGTCCATTTGTATGTAAAGCCCTTCTATGCAACCATGTATGCTTATTTTCTGATCTCTTCTCTCCATATATTTTTATTATCTGCTCTCTTCTCTCTCGAATATATATATGTAAGAACTCACCAGCAGCAGCACACCAAAATTGAAATTTGCTCGCTGAGGCTTCATTTTTCCTCTCACAACAGTAGAGTATACTAAACTTTTGAAAGTGTTTGTCATGCCAATGCAAAATGTTAGTATTATTTATAAAAAGGGTATGGAAGTATGAGGCTCATACGAAGAATATGTTTTCAGTGACGAGCATGCACACACATTATCAGTACTTACCGTTAGAGCAGCTCACTTGTATGAGTATTTGTGTGCCTCCATGCGAAACTTTGCTGCAAGTGGAAATTGTAGAAACCCAATGCGTGTGTGCCTTAGAATTTTGTGAACGACTCAGGGATTTGTTCGATCTTGTGAACTTACAAATCCACTTCACACATATCCATATGTATGTACGTACATACTTACATCTAGAAATTAATGTAAGTGTATATACATACATACATATATCTTTTAATGATATAATTACTTAAATACCATAGGCCCATAAGCATTATAAAATGGGAAAAATCATCGTAGAGCACTAACTAATAAGTGTACATAATTCTTTCAAATATGCCTGTCATGGGTTTATAAGAGACTTCTGTGGGTTAGGTGATTCATATCTAATCGCAGGTGCCATAATGCACCGTACTGTACCCTTTGTTACCAAAATGATTTGTGTAGGTCATAAATGCTCATTTGACAGTCACTCTACAATTCAAACCACACAAAATTAACAAGCTACTGAATCGCAAGATATTCGACAATTCTGATCAGACGCACACATGTTCAAATGTGTGTCAGTCCACGGTCCCAACTACTTCAAATGTTGGTTTCTACAATTTAACACAAATACTCATACATGTGAGCTGCTCTAACGGTAAGTACTGATAGTGTGTGTGCATGCTCGTCGCGAAAACATATTCTTCGTATGAGCCTCACACTTCCATACCCTTTTTATAAATAATACTAACATTTTGCATGGGCATGACAAACACTTTCAAAAGTTTGGTATACTTACTGTTGAGAGAGGAAAAATGAAGCCTCAGCGAGCAAATTTCAATTTTGGTGTGCTGCTGCTGGTGAGTTCTTACGTATATATATTCGAGAGAGAAGAGAGCAGATAATAAAAATATATGAGAGAGAAGAGATCAGAAAATAAGCATACATGGTTGCATAGAAGGGCTTTATATACAAATGGACCATTACCGAACGAGCGCTCGCAAAGCACTGATTTTCTTGTCACAGAATACCCGCTGCTCGCAGCAAAAACTAAAGCGAATTTGGTGAATTCGCCTGGGGCTGTCTTGTCACTGTGGGAATTCGCTGAATTTCAGTGCTCTGCGTGTTATATGGTTAGTGCTGTAACAAAAATCAAAATTACATAGAATAAATACATATATAACTAACAAAATTTGTGGACTCTAGTCATAAAGACGTGAGAGATAGAATTTAATACTAACATTCGATAACGTTTTTAATGGATAACATTAAAATTAAATTAGTTATAGATTTTTTATCAAACTCGATCTTTCCGCTCTATTTAAGGATCTACATAAAGTCTCCAGCTCTTATAGCTGCTGAGATCGACGCGTTCATACATATGGACGGACGGACATGGGTATATCAACTTGGCTTGGCACCCTGATCAAGAATATATATACTTTATGGGGTCTGCCACGCCTCCTTCTGCCTGTTACATACATTTTCACAAAAACATTATACTCTGATTTCCTATTTTCAATGGATTCAGGGTATAAAAACAAAACGGAATAACAAATAAAAATAAGGAATAAAGGGCAAAGAGGGAGTAATGTGCTGAGAGAGCAACGCACACCAAGAAGACAGCTGTTAAAGAGCGCACAACGGAATTGAGAGTGAGCGAATAGCAATGCCAAACACCAACACTAACAACGCATTCCAGGTATGGGCTCAGGAGTGGATTGTGTGCATCAATGCTGACAAATGCGCAAACGTTACATAGAGTATCCATCAGAGTTGCTGCCCAGGGGTCACCCTCAGCAATAGAGTAATGAACAGCACATTGGCATACAAGTATTTGGGAGTTATATACACGCCTAACATTTAGAAGTCATGTCACATCGCCTCAGCAGCTTTTTAAAATCTAAATTAGTCAAAATGTCTTAGGTACTTGCAGCGCGTAATAAGCTCTCCTAGATAACATGGTTTCCTATAATATATGTACATAGGTTTGGGTTTTTATTTAGTTTGTAGCTAATGTCTGTTTAAATTTAGTTGTCAAAAAGGTAGCAAAACGTTATACAATAAATATTTCATTGAATTTTTACAAAGAAAAAATCACTGTTCCAATTTCCCATATAATGGCTTAACTCAAATTTACCGTGAATATAATTTTTAACTCAAAGGAAAAGTCTATAAATCAATATTATGTATTGTAGATCATGCCAATAAAATAATTTTATTTACTCAAGGAAATTTACAGTTGCTTATAAGTTCCATTAGGTGCTACAAAAAATTACCAACAATTTGATATACTTTACATTCTCGTTGTGAAATTTTATTTTAAAATTTGACTTATCGATATATCGATACTTAGCCAAAAAAGTGGTCAGTCATTTACACTAGCCAAAAGTAGCATCACTAATTCCGTCTTAAATTGCATGACTTTCGGATTTTAAAATTGTTTTTAATTCCGAAATGCCGTCTTTTAAGGTATTTAAATGAGAAATTATATTGTATTGTATATATGAATCAAATATAAATTTCCTATTTTCTGTCTAGTAAAAGTCAAGTGGGGCCGTGAACTTTATCCGGATATTAATGTCAACACAGATGAAGACCCAGTATTATTTAAAGCTCAACTTTTGCATTAACCGGGGTTCAACCGGACCGCCAAAAAATAATGTGCAAAGGTGGAATACTTAAAGATGATGAATGGAATCTGCAACTAAAAGACGTAAGTTTTCGAAATATTTAGCCATATGTCAATGACCATCGTCATTCCAAAGGGTGCGGTAGTCTTATTGTTGGGCTCTAAGGATAAAGTACCCGAAGTGCCCCAAACACCAGTTAAATTTATTGAGGACATGAACGACGCTGAAACAGCTATCGCGGTATTTCCTTTACATTTAAGGTTAAGAATGCGAAATAATTGTAATGCACTTTCTAGATGCGCTTACCGGCCGGTTTAACTAACCTTGGCAATACATGCTACATGAATGCAACTGTACAATGTTTAAGGGCAGTTCCTGAATTACGAAAAGCTTTGGAAAAATTTCTGCCCGATGGCTCTGACACAACTTCATATGCATTTACTATTTCATCAGCTATGAAAATAGTGTTTGCACAGATGGAGAAGGGTACAACTATTACACCAATTGTGTTGTTACAAGCCTTACATAGGGCGTCGCCTCAGTTTGCACAGACTGGCGAAAATGGCACCTATAGGCAGCAAGATGCCAATGAATGTTGGTCTGAGATATTGAAAATGTTACAGCAAAAACTTCTGCCATTTAACCAAGTGTCAGCTGAAGTAACCGAAAAAAGTACATAAGTAAGTATCTTATAAAGTATTAAACAATAACAATTACTTCAATTGGTTTTCTTTATTTTTTAAAATTGTACACTGTGCAACTAAAGTCACCGTACCCCTGTACATTTCCACAAATTACGCTGTAGCTTCGTCAAATACGAAATAAAAACAAGTAAGAGTGCTCTAGTCGAGACTGCTCGACTAGAAGATCCCCTGAACCCTGCGAAGAACTGCGATTCCTAAGAACCGCTAACTTTTATATGTACTCCGTTATTTTTATACCCTGAACCCATTGAAAATGGGAAATCAGGGTATAATGTTTTTGTTGAAATGTATGTAACAGGCAGAAGGAGGCGTGGCAGACCCCATAAAGTATATATATTCTTGATCAGGATGACAAGCGGAGTTGATATAGCCATGTCCGTCCGTCTGTCCGTCTGTCCGTATGTATGAACGCGTCGTTCTCAGAACCTACAAGAGCTAGAGACTTGAAATTTTTATGTAGGTTCCTGTATAGCACGAAAAGATCGAGTTTGTTTCAGAAATTCGATAACTTTTATCGTTTTATTGTTATCGATTAAAAACGAAAATCTAAATTAAGCTATAAAATTCTATCTAAATCATCTTTCTAGCTAGAGTCTTCAAATTTTGCATTTAGTGTTATGTAAGCCTTACGCAATTTCGGTTTTTGTTAAATTTTGGGTGCCACGCCCCTTCGCCTCAAATTTGTAACTCCCGTATATCAAATACTAGAGACTTGTGCTTTGGCACATACATACATATGGATGACATGATCACGCCCAACAAGTTTAATCAAAATCGTTGGTCTAGAAAAGTTATTAAACATTTAATTTCCCATAACATTGCCATGCAAAGCAGCCAAAGAACAGCTGACGCAACGACTTGCGCTTGTCTATGCGTGCGCCTGTGTATGTGTGTGTGTATGTTTTGCTTGTCATGAACGTACATATGCATGATAATATATAAAAGAAATGAAGAATGCTTGGAATAGCGGATCTTCGCAGGGTTCAGGGTATACCCTAGTCGAGCGGTCTCGACTAGAGTTTTCTTACTTGTTATACCCTGAACCCATTGAAAATGGGAAATCAGGGTATAATGGTTTTGTGAAAATGTATGTAACAGGCAGAAGGAGGCGTGGCAGACCCCATAAAGTATATATATTCTTGATCAGGGAGAGAAGCCGAGTCGATTTAGCCCTGCCCGTATGTTTGAACGCGTCGATCTCAAAAGATATAAGAGCTAGAGAACAAGAACATTATGATTTCAGAATGATCATCATGTTTCGATCACTGTTACAATTGTTATACCCTGAACCCATTGAAAATGGGAAATCAGGTATAATGGTTTTGTGAAAATGTATATAACAGGCAGAAGGAGGCGTGGCAGACCCCATAAAGTATATATATTCTTGATCAGGGAGAGAAGCCGAGTCGTCTGCCTGTCTGTCCGACCGTCCGTCTGTCCGTATGTTTGAACGCGTCAATTTCAGAAGATATAAGAGCTAGAGACTTCAAATTTTTTTGGAAGTTCGTGTATATCATCGATTCGATCGAGTTTGTTTCAAATATTCGATAACTATCATCGTTTTAATGTTATCGATTAATTCATCTTTATAGTTAGAGTCTTCAAATTTTGCATTTAGTGTTATTTGAGCCTTCTGCAATTTCGGTTTTTGTTAAATTTTGCTACGCCACGCCCTCAAATTGCCCCATCGCCTCAAATTGCTAAATCACGTATTTCAAGTACTAGAGACTTGTGCTTTGGCACATACACACATATGAATTTCATGATGATCTAGAAAAAAGTTATTAAACATTTAATATCTCATATTTTCGGCCTCTGGCAGCAGCAGCAGCAGCGAAGCTGATGAGTCATAATGAACAGTTAGCTGATTGTGTGCTTGTGCGTGCGTCTGTGTTAGTTCTTGTGCGTGCGGCTGTGTGTGTGTGTATGTATTGCTTGCTACATATGTACATATAAAAGTAACGGAGAATGTTAGCGGCTCTTAGCAATCGCAGTTCTTCGCAGGGTTCAGGGCATCTCTTTGTCGAGCAGTCTCGACTAGAGCACTCTTACTTGTTATACCCTGAACCCATTGAAGATGGGAATTCAGGGTGTAATGTTTTTGTTGAAATGTATGTAACAGGAAAAGGAGGCGTGGCAGACCCCATAAAGTATATATATTCTTGATCAGGGAGACAAGCCGAGTCGATTTAGCCATGTCCGTCTGTCCGTGTCCGTATGTATGAACGCGTCAATCTCAGAACTTTCAATAGCTAGAGACTTCAAATATTTTTGTAGGTCCCTGTATAGGGCGTGCATATCGAGTTTGTTTCAGAAATTCGACAACTGCTATCGTTTTATTGTTATCGATTAAAAACGAAAATCTAAATTCAGCTATAAAATTCTATCTAATTCATCTTTCTAGCTAGAGTCTTCAAATTTTGCATTTAGTGTTATTTGGGCCTTACGCAATTTCGGGTTTTTGTTAAATTTTGGGTGCCACGCCCTCTTCGCCTCAAATTTGTTTATTCCGTATATCAAATACTAGAGACTTGTGCTTTGGCACATACACACATATGGATGACATGATCACGCCCAACAAATTTGATCAAAATCGTTCGAATAATATTCGATAACTATTCGATAACTATTCAAATATTCGATAACTATCATCGTTTTAATGTTATCGATTAAAACCCGATATCTTCATTTAGTTATAAAATTTTATTTAATTCATCTTTATAGTTAGAGTCTTCAAATTTTGCATTTAGTGTTATTTGAGCCTTCTGCAATTTCGGTTTTTGTTAAATTTTGCTACGCCACGCCCTCAAATTGCCCCATCGCCTAAAATTGCTAAATCACGTATTTCAAGTACTAGAGACTTGTGCTTTGGTACATACACACATATGAATTTCATGATGATCTAGAAAAAATGTTATTAAACATTTAATATCTCATATTTTCGGCCTCTTGCAGCAGCAGCAGCAGCAGCGAAGCTGATGAGTCATAATGAACAGTTAGCTGATTGTGTGCTTGTGCGTGCGTCTGTGTTAGTTCTTGTGCGTGCGGCTGTGTGTGTGTGTATGTATTGCTTGCTACATATGTACATATAAAAGTAACGGAGAATGTTAGCGGCTCTTAGCAATCGCAGTTCTTCGCAGGGTTCAGGGCATCTCTTTGTCGAGCAGTCTCGACTAGAGCACTCTTACTTGTTATACCCTGAACCCATTGAAGATGGGAATTCAGGGTGTAATGTTTTTGTTGAAATGTATGTAACAGGGAAAAGGAGGCGTGGCAGACCCCATAAAGTATATATATTCTTGATCAGGGAGACAAGCCGAGTCGATTTAGCCATGTCCGTCTGTCCGTGTCCGTATGTATGAACGCGTCAATCTCAGAACTTTCAATAGCTAGAGACTTCAAATATTTTTGTAGGTCCCTGTATAGGGCGTGCATATCGAGTTTGTTTCAGAAATTCGACAACTGCTATCGTTTTATTGTTATCGATTAAAAACGAAAATCTAAATTCAGCTATAAAATTCTATCTAATTCATCTTTCTAGCTAGAGTCTTCAAATTTTGCATTTAGTGTTATTTGGGCCTTACGCAATTTCGGGTTTTTGTTAAATTTTGGGTGCCACGCCCTCTTCGCCTCAAATTTGTTTATTCCGTATATCAAATACTAGAGACTTGTGCTTTGGCACATACACACATATGGATGACATGATCAAGCCCAACAAATTTGATCAAAATCGTTCGAATAATATTCGATAACTATTCGATAACTATTCAAATATTCGATAACTATCATCGTTTTAATGTTATCGATTAAAACCCGATATCTTCATTTAGTTATAAAATTTTATTTAATTCATCTTTATAGTTAGAGTCTTCAAATTTTGCATTTAGTGTTATTTGAGCCTTCTGCAATTTCGGTTTTTGTTAAATTTTGCTACGCCACGCCCTCAAATTGCCCCATCGCCTAAAATTGCTAAATCACGTATTTCAAGTACTAGAGACTTGTGCTTTGGTACATACACACATATGAATTTCATGATGATCTAGAAAAAAGTTATTAAACATTTAATATCTCATATTTTCGGCCTCTTGCAGCAGCAGCAGCAGCAGCGAAGCTGATGAGTCATAATGAACAGTTAGCTGATTGTGTGCTTGTGCGTGCGTCTGTGTTAGTTCTTGTGCGTGCGGCTGTGTGTGTGTGTATGTATTGCTTGCTACATATGTACATATAAAAGTAACGGAGAATGTTAGCGGCTCTTAGCAATCGCAGTTCTTCGCAGGGTTCAGGGCATCTCTTTGTCGAGCAGTCTCGACTAGAGCACTCTTACTTGTTATACCCTGAACCCATTGAAGATGGGAATTCAGGGTGTAATGTTTTTGTTGAAATGTATGTAACAGGGAAAAGGAGGCGTGGCAGACCCCATAAAGTATATATATTCTTGATCAGGAGACAAGCCGAGTCGATTTAGCCATGTCCGTCTGTCCGTGTCCGTATGTATGAACGCGTCAATCTCAGAACTTTCAATAGCTAGAGACTTCAAATATTTTTGTAGGTCCCTGTATAGGGCGTGCATATCGAGTTTGTTTCAGAAATTCGACAACTGCTATCGTTTTATTGTTATCGATTAAAAACGAAAATCTAAATTCAGCTATAAAATTCTATCTAATTCATCTTTCTAGCTAGAGTCTTCAAATTTTGCATTTAGTGTTATTTGGGCCTTACGCAATTTCGGGTTTTTGTTAAATTTTGGGTGCCACGCCCTCTTCGCCTCAAATTTGTTTATTCCGTATATCAAATACTAGAGACTTGTGCTTTGGCACATACACACATATGGATGACATGATCACGCCCAACAAATTTGATCAAAATCGTTCGAATAATATTCGATAACTATTCGATAACTATTCAAATATTCGATAACTATCATCGTTTTAATGTTATCGATTAAAACCCGATATCTTCATTTAGTTATAAAATTTTATTTAATTCATCTTTATAGTTAGAGTCTTCAAATTTTGCATTTAGTGTTATTTGAGCCTTCTGCAATTTCGGTTTTTGTTAAATTTTGCTACGCCACGCCCTCAAATTGCCCCATCGCCTAAAATTGCTAAATCACGTATTTCAAGTACTAGAGACTTGTGCTTTGGTACATACACACATATGAATTTCATGATGATCTAGAAAAAATGTTATTAAACATTTAATATCTCATATTTTCGGCCTCTTGCAGCAGCAGCAGCAGCGAAGCTGATGAGTCATAATGAACAGTTAGCTGATTGTGTGCTTGTGCGTGCGTCTGTGTTAGTTCTTGTGCGTGCGGCTGTGTGTGTGTGTATGTATTGCTTGCTACATATGTACATATAAAAGTAACGGAGAATGTTAGCGGCTCTTAGCAATCGCAGTTCTTCGCAGGGTTCAGGGCATCTCTTTGTCGAGCAGTCTCGACTAGAGCACTCTTACTTGTTATACCCTGAACCCATTGAAGATGGGAATTCAGGGTGTAATGTTTTTGTTGAAATGTATGTAACAGGGAAAAGGAGGCGTGGCAGACCCCATAAAGTATATATATTTTTGATCAGGGAGACAAGCCGAGTCGATTTAGCCATGTCCGTCTGTCCGTGTCCGTATGTATGAACGCGTCAATCTCAGAACTTTCAATAGCTAGAGACTTCAAATATTTTTGTAGGTCCCTGTATAGGGCGTGCATATCGAGTTTGTTTCAGAAATTCGACAACTGCTATCGTTTTATTGTTATCGATTAAAAACGAAAATCTAAATTCAGCTATAAAATTCTATCTAATTCATCTTTCTAGCTAGAGTCTTCAAATTTTGCATTTAGTGTTATTTGGGCCTTACGCAATTTCGGGTTTTTGTTAAATTTTGGGTGCCACGCCCTCTTCGCCTCAAATTTGTTTATTCCGTATATCAAATACTAGAGACTTGTGCTTTGGCACATACACACATATGGATGACATGATCAAGCCCAACAAATTTGATCAAAATCGTTCGAATAATATTCGATAACTATTCGATAACTATTCAAATATTCGATAACTATCATCGTTTTAATGTTATCGATTAAAACCCGATATCTTCATTTAGTTATAAAATTTTATTTAATTCATCTTTATAGTTAGAGTCTTCAAATTTTGCATTTAGTGTTATTTGAGCCTTCTGCAATTTCGGTTTTTGTTAAATTTTGCTACGCCACGCCCTCAAATTGCCCCATCGCCTAAAATTGCTAAATCACGTATTTCAAGTACTAGAGACTTGTGCTTTGGTACATACACACATATGAATTTCATGATGATCTAGAAAAAAGTTATTAAACATTTAATATCTCATATTTTCGGCCTCTTGCAGCAGCAGCAGCAGCAGCGAAGCTGATGAGTCATAATGAACAGTTAGCTGATTGTGTGCTTGTGCGTGCGTCTGTGTTAGTTCTTGTGCGTGCGGCTGTGTGTGTGTGTATGTATTGCTTGCTACATATGTACATATAAAAGTAACGGAGAATGTTAGCGGCTCTTAGCAATCGCAGTTCTTCGCAGGGTTCAGGGCATCTCTTTGTCGAGCAGTCTCGACTAGAGCACTCTTACTTGTTATACCCTGAACCCATTGAAGATGGGAATTCAGGGTGTAATGTTTTTGTTGAAATGTATGTAACAGGGAAAAGGAGGCGTGGCAGACCCCATAAAGTATATATATTCTTGATCAGGAGACAAGCCGAGTCGATTTAGCCATGTCCGTCTGTCCGTGTCCGTATGTATGAACGCGTCAATCTCAGAACTTTCAATAGCTAGAGACTTCAAATATTTTTGTAGGTCCCTGTATAGGGCGTGCATATCGAGTTTGTTTCAGAAATTCGACAACTGCTATTGTTTTATTGTTATCGATTAAAAACGAAAATCTAAATTCAGCTATAAAATTCTATCTAATTCATCTTTCTAGTTAGAGTCTTCAAATTTTGCATTTAGTGTTATTTGGGCCTTACGCAATTTCGGGTTTTTGTTAAATTTGGGTGCCACGCCCTCTTCGCCTCAAATTTGTTTATTCCGTATATCAAATACTAGAGACTTGTGCTTTGGCACATACACACATATGGATGACATGATCACGCCCAACAAATTTGATCAAAATCGTTGGTCTAGAAAAGTTATTTAACATTTAATTTCCCATAGCATTACCATGCAAAGCAGCCAAACAACAGCTGACGCACCGACTTGCGCTTGTGTGTGCTTGCGCTTGTGTATGTGTGTGTGTATGTTTTGCTTATAATGAACGTACATATGCATGTGTATATAAAAGAAACGAAGAAAGCGTGGAATAGCGGTTCTTCGCAGGGTTCAGGGTATACCCTAGTCGAGCGGTCTCGACTAGAGTTTTCTTACTTGTTATATATACATATGTAGCAAGCAACACATACACACACACAGATGCTCGCACAACCACACAAACTGCTAACTGTGCATTATGACTCATCAGCTTCGCTGCTTCTGCAAGAGGCCGAAAATATGAGATATTAAATGTTTAAAAATTCTTTTTCTAGTCGAACGATTTTGATTAGATTTGTTGGGCGTGATCATGTCATTCATATGTGTGTATGTGCCAAAGCACAATTCTCTAGTACTTAAAATACGTGTTTTACAATTTGTATAAGGCTCAAATAATACTAAATGCAAAATTAAACAAATCTAGCTATAAAGATGAATTAAATAGAATTTTATAACTAAATTGTTCTTAAAAATAACGGATGAAATAAAATATATGTGCAATATTTTGAACATTAATTATACTTGCTCTGCATAACTTTTGTAGGACGAAATGTGACAATTTCTTAGTATAAATGTATTGCTAAGTGTTAGCTCTAGAAGAACGTGGGCAGATATTGCAGCTGCACTCAATTGAGTAAAAGTCATATGCAGGGATATCCAAAATTATGCCCAGACCCAATTCTGCCATCCAATCGTAAATCGGCGTTTTAAATACGAGGGGCACATCAAAAATAACGCTCGACCTGGCCGATCATCTGCTCTATCAGATGGGGACAAGCGTCAAATGAAGCATATGTGTATTCAAGGAGCCACTTTTGAGCTCTGTACATATTGTATTAGAGATAAGCTGCAATTTCCATATGTACACTCGGAAACCGTTCGTAGGGCCATCAATTCATACAACTTCTAAGTTTCAACAAAAGTTATGCAGAGCAAGTATAATTAATGTTTAAGAAACACGATAGCGGCAGACAGTGCGAAACTGTGCGTAGATTTTTGTAACCGCAAATTCTTGAGTTTGGTTGGTTACTATAGGAATGGAAATAATTATATTGTTTTCTTTGCAATGTCCGTCATGCTGTCCGTCTGTATGAACGCAAACCATTTCCACGCTATTGAGGCTAGAGACTTGAAATTTTTAATATATACTCGTGAGTCCCCGATCAGATAAAGTGTCAAGATTGTCCTGATACGCTCACTAGGGGCGTGGCAAATCGGAAAATGCATTTTCCTGTACCTCAGAAGGGCTAGAGAGTTTAGATTTTGAATAAACTCACGTCGACATCCCAAGATCAAATAGCTATGGCGGATATCGGGTCAAACTGTACATTCTACAGTTTTAAACCTAGAACGTCCAAATTTGGAACGTGAGTTACTGTTACGATCCTATAAAGATCGCCAAAATTGTATGGCCACTCCTACTAGGGGCGTATCAAATCGGATATGAATATATAATGATTTTACTAATTCTGTTATATGTTGAGCTCTATTGATGCTAGAGACTTGAGACTTGGCATATATACTGGGTAAAGGCCAAATAAAAGTAAAGGTACCTCAAACTTTGATTTTTCAAATGTGCTAATAATTTTTTGACACACAGTAGATTCATAAAAACCCGAGAGCCTTCGTGACTGCTCGACTATGGGAAGCAATATGCCTTTATTATTTGAAATAAGATGTTAAAACCCATTTTTTGTGGATAGAATTATGCAAATTTTCAGTGTGTGAATTGGTCAAATCACAAGACAAGTATTTGAAATACTTTTTTTTGTAAATTTGTGGCGAAGGACGCGTTTTTATTTTTATTCATTATGCAGATCTGCAGTATAAATTTTTTTTGACGTTATCATTGACCATATAACACAGACTTACAAACAAACAAAATGTACACCCACGCAAAATTTTTACATTTTCATTATTATTTGTAGAAAGGGTATGGAAGTGTCGAGGCGCTTAAAGTATTTACCGTTACAGCAGCTCACACGTATGAGCATTTGAGTGCCCATATGCGAAACTTTAGCTGCCAGTGGAAATAGAATGAACCAAAAGTTTGTTGTTTATTTTGTTACGTATTGTTATTATTGCTATGTTCTTTACAATTTAACTTAAAATTGATCATTAAATAATTTAGCATTAAGATAATTTCAGAAATTTTAACTAAAAGATTTTATTTTTGCAACTAAAGTAAAAAACTGTAGCTATTGTGACGTATAGATGAACATGACGACATCGACGCAGATGGTCATACTGATTAAGAATATGTATACTTTATGGAGTCTGCCACGCTCCTCCTACCTGCTACATAGATTTTCACAAAAACATACTTTGATTCCTATTTTCAACGGGACTAAAACACTGTTATTGGTTTTAACTAATTTATTTAAAATTGTTTTCTTCCAAGCTCATTTATTCAACAATTCTTCGGGGAACTTTTGAAGTGAAAATGACTGCAGATGAAGCTCCTGATGAGCCTGTCACTATTTCAACAGAACATTTTTGCAGCTCAGTTGCTTTATATCCATGGATGTTAAGTATATGCAAAGCGGCTTGAAATCGGTAATTATTTCTTAACATTTAATACATATATATTTAATATTTACTTACCTTAATAGAAAATGAAAGAGCAATTGGTAAAGAACTCGAATACGCTCGGCCGTGATGCACATTATACAAGAACTGTAAGACAATTTAAATTCATATATATATATATATATATATATATATATATATATATATATATATATATATATATATATATATATATATATATATATATATATATATATATATATATATAATAGAAATTATAATTGAATTATTTGTATTTTTAGTATTTGGTTAGTCGACTTCCAGCATATCTTACCGTTCAGTTTGTCAGATTTCAATATAAAGGGAAGGAAGGCATTAATGCAAAAGTGTTGAAAGATATTAAATTTCCAATTGATTTTGATGCCTTTGAGCTGTGTACACCCGCTTTGCAGAATAGACTATGCGCTATGCGATCCAAATTTAAGGATCACGAAGACAAAAAATGGATGTTGAATCGCAGATCAATAAAACGGCTAAGTCTCTGGAAGTCGACGAAGAAGTCGATGATAACAAATTTGAACAATTCTGGTTTGATGATGATTTGGGCAGTAACAACTCTGGCTATTATACACTTAAAGCGGTGCTAACTCATAAGGGTCGATCAAGTTCATCTGGACATTACGTGGCCTGGGTACGGTCAAATGCTGATGTTTGGTATAAGTTCGACGATGATGATGTGACATCTGTCACAACCGACGAGATCTTACGACTGTCTGGAGGCGGTGACTGGCATTGCGCTTATGTTTTGCTGTACGGACCTAAACGTTTAGAAAAGTGCTAGTATATTATATAATTGTCCATTCAGGTTATCAAACAGATTGTTAACCCATTTTATAAATTAAAATATAAAAAGCACATGTGCATTTTATCCAATACTTTTTACAAATTGGAGAAAAAGTTAAACGAATTATGATAGCACAGACAAGAACTCAAGTCGGTGTTGGTTGAGTGCGCTGCTAAGATATACCATGAACTCTGCCTTCAGTGAGAATATTCCAAATCTTGAAATGGTTTGCATCCAAAATTTTGCACCGCGAAGATCATGCACACGCATTTGCAGTTCATTGTAGTTGAATGAAAATCAGTTTAATCGGCATAGTAAGAGAGACATCTCTGACTATGTAATGTACGGGATTGATATTCTGAGAATTCTGTCGTTACACAAGTGTGTAGGCGGATCAGAAGTGCCTACTTATGGCATGCATTCACTAGCTCGTCGGATCGTCGGGGTCCTTCCTCACCTACTCTACACTTTTTCACCCTGACACACTTATTTAATTAATATGCGTTCTGAATTGATGCCAATTAATCGTTAAGGGAGATAACATATGGAGACATACTGTAATTAAGACTGATCGAGAGGCTTCTGTTTCCCACCCTAATAATAATAATATTGGCTCTGTTCTGTAGTTCCTAAGAAACTAAATTTTTTACTTTTTCGTCCCTGACATGGGCACAATTGAAAGACTAGAGGATTCAACTTTTCATTACTGTTCATACTACTCCCCTACATCGGGCTATCTACTCCAACGGAGAGCTATCACTATAAATAAATTCGTCGAAAGAGTCAGTGACGTTTTGAGATTGTCTAAACAGAACTTAGCTGGGAAAACATAAAAGCTATTTTAATACCGTTGTATTAAAATACGGTTACAAGAAAAACCAAGCCAACATGGCTTCGTGATTTACAATAATTTCCGGAAAACTTGTCCATAGGAGAACTTTTCAAAGACCAATTGACAGCCCTGAAAAAAAAACCCAGACTCCGAAATCAAAACTAAACTACGATGACATTTGATTGAACTGATCTTATTCCACATCGAATAAGTTCTGTTTTTCTGCAGATTAGCTGACGCTGCGCTGAACTTAACGCACCTAGCAAAGCTGAACCCTCATTACGATCGCTGCTTACACGCTTGCTGGACAATCGTAGTATAGCTGCTCACCCACTTGCGGTACACTTCTACTGCTAGCGAGTACTTTGGAACAACAAAGAAAAGGGGTTTCTCATGATTATTATATATTATTTTTGTTGTTGTTGATTTATTTTGTTTGTTATACATTTTATTTGTTGATTTATTTTGTTTGTTATTTAGTTTATTTGTGGATTTTATTTTGTTTGTTATTTTTATACCCGAACCCATTGAAAATGGGAAAAAGAGTATGTTTTTGTGAAAATGTATTTTGTAAACACGTACTTCAAATACTAGAGACTTGTGCTTAAGCAAATACATACCTATGAATGGCATGATCACGCCCAACAAGTTTGATCAAAAACGTTCGTCTAGAATAAAAGTTATTAAGTTATTATTATTTAAGTTATTAAAGTTATTATTTTATTATATCTCTAGCTTTACAAAATACTAAGCAGACTTATCGATTCTTATCGATAATAATAAAAAGGGGTAAGTTATCGAATTTTGTAAATAAATTCGCACAGCGTATGGTATAGACGCGCACACGTGTCAGTAGAGTAGAGTATACCGATCTGTTAAAAGAGTTTGCTTTGCACATGCAAAATGTTAACATTCTAGTTAAGTTTGTTAAATTGGTTTTCGCGGCGAGCGTGCACACACATTTATAGTACCTTGCTCATATGTATGACCATTTGTGTGCTTGTATGCGAAACTGTTGCTGACATTTGATATTTTGGATAAGTGGCACAGTGCAACGGTGCCTACCTCAATTTGAAATGTTTTGAATTGAAATTGGATTGAAATTGCAAGGGGATGATTAAATGACATTTTATTACCTAACTTTCTCTCAATAAATTTGGATTAATGAATAATAATTATTTAGTTCTTGCATAAACTCTGTGGGAAAAATTGGAAACCCTTGCACCTCCGTGTAGAGAACATTTTTTCGAAACAAATTGTTGTCTTGTCAGTTGTACCTTAGAAGGTAGGTCATTTGGGACCGTATCTTTTATATCCTGAACCCATTGTAAATCGGAAATCAGGGTATAATGGTTTTGTTGAAATATATGTAACAGGCAGAGGTATGGCAGTTGCGAACGCGTCGTTCTTAGAACCCATAAGAGCTAGAGACTTCAAATTTGTTATGCAGGTCCCTGTATAGGGTGCGCAGATCGAGTGCGTTTAAAAAATATGTATACATATAACAAAAACGGATAATGTTCGGAATTCAGGGTATCCCCATTTATTACTTGATTTTCGTTTGAACTCTCTATTCCATTAATAAAATCCTTGCTTTTTGTTTTTGTTTTTTGGGGAAATCAATCAAAAAATGATCTGGCAAATCTTCTACATATTAATTATTTCTATATAATTTTTGTATATATATTTGTTTATAAATAATTACAGTTAAGCTTGTTTTATAATTTTGTTTTTAAGTTTCCTATAACGCTTCTAATTTCCATAGTTCAATAATATCACTAATCATATTTTAAGTCTCTAGCTCTTATATGTTCTGATATCGACGCGTTCAAACATACGGACAGACGGACAGACAGTCTAGTCCATTGTTCTTTAAAATAATGGATGAAATAAAATATATGTGCAATATTTTGAACATTAAATATACTTGCTCTGCATAACTTTTGTTGGACGAAATGTGACAATTTCTTAGTATAAATGTATTGCTCAGTGTTAGCTCTAGAAGAACGTGGGCAGATATTGCAGCTGCACTCAATTGAGTAAAAGTCATATGCAGGGATATCCAAAATTATGCCCAGACCCAATTCTGCCATCCAATCGTAAATCGGCGTTTTAAATACGAGGGGCACATCAAAAGTAACACTCGACCTGGCCGATCATCTGCTCTATCAGATGGGGACAAGCGTCAAATGAACCATATGTGTATTCAAGGAGCCACTTTTGAGCTCTGTACATATTGTATTAGAGATAATGTATAGAGATGCAATATCCATATGCATACTGGAAACCGTTTGTAGGGCCATCAATTCATACAACTTCTAAATTTTAACAAAAGTTATGTGTATTCAAGGAGCCACTTTTGAGCTCTGTACATATTGTATTAGAGATAAGCTGCAATATCCATATGCATACTCAGAAACCGTTCGTAGGGCCATCAATTCATACTACTTCTAAGTTTCAACAAAAGTTATGCAGAGAAAGTAAACATTAAGTTTAAGAAAAACGATAGCGGCAGACAGTGCGAAACTGTGCGTAGATTTTTGTAAATTACTATAGGAAGTGAAATAATTATATTGTTTTCTTTGCAATGTCCGTCATGCTGTCCGTCCGTATGAACGCAAACCATTTCCACGCTATTGGGGCTAGAGACTTGAAATTTTTAATATATACTCGTGAGTCCCCGATCAGATAAAGTGTCAAGATTGTCCTGATACGCTCACTAGGGGCGTGGCAAATCGGAAAATGCATTTTCCTGTATCTCAGAAACAACTTCTAGAAGGGCTAGAGAGTTTAGATTTGGAATGAACTCACGTCGATATCCCAAGATCAAATAGCTATGGCGGATATCGGGTCAAGCTGTTTATTCTACAGTTTTAAACCTAGAACGTCCAAATTTGGCACGGAGTTACTGTTACGATCCTATAAAGATCGCCAAAATTGTATGGCCACTCCTACTAGGGGCGTATCAAATCGGATATGAATATATAATGATTTTACTAATTCTGTTATATTTTGAGCTCTATTGATGCTAGAGACTTGAGACTTGGCATATATACTCGGGTAAAGGGCCAAATCTCAAAATATCGCTTTTATACCCTGAACCCATTGAAAATGAGAAATCAGAGTATAATGTTTTTGTTGAAATGTATGTAACAGGGAGAAGGAGGCGTGGCAGACCCCATAAAGAATATATATTCTTGATCTGTCCGTATGTATGAACGCGTTGATCTCAGAACCTACAAGAGCTAGAGACTTCAAATTTTTTTGTAAGTCCCTGTATGGGGCTCGCATATCGAGTTTGTTTCAGAAATTCGATAACTGTTATCGTTTTATTGTTATCGATTAAAACGAAAATCTAAATTCAGCTATAAGATTCTATCTAATTAATCTTTCTAGCTAAAGTTTTTAAATTTTGCATTTAGTGTTATTTGGGCCTTACGCAATTTCGGGTTTTGTTAAATTTTGGATGCCACGCCCACTTCGCCTTAAATTTGTGCTTTGACACATACATACATATGGATGACATGATGACGCACAACAAGTTTGATCAAAATCATTGGTCTAGAAAAAATGATATTAAACATTTAATTTCCCATAACTGGCATGCAAATAACAGCCAAAGAACAGCTGATGCACCGACTTGCGCTGGTGTATGCGTGTGCCTGTGTGTGTATGTGTATTGCTTGTAATGTATGCATGCTCGGAATAGCAGTTCTTCGCAGGGTTCAGGGTATCCCCTAGTCGAGCGGTCTCGACTAGAGTTTTCTTGTTATTTTTGAATAGGTTAATTGGAAGAAAAGTTAAAGTACCTCAAACTTTGATTTTTCAAGTGTTCTAATAATTTTTGACTCAGTAGTAGGATCAGAAGTGCCTACTTATGGCATGCATTCACTAGCTCGTCGGATCGTCGGGGTCCTTCCTCACCTACTCTACACTTTTTCACCCTGACACACTTATTTAATTAATATGCGTTCTGAATTGATGCCAATTAATCGTTAAGGGAGATAACATATGGAGACATACTGTAATTAAGACTGATCGAGAGGCTTCGGTTTCCCACCCTAAAAATAATAATATTGGCTCTGTTCTGTAGTTCCTAAGAAACTAAATTTTTTACTTTTTCGTCCCTGACATGGGCACAATTGAAAGACTAGAGGATTCAACTTTTCATTACTGTTCATACTACTCCCCTACATCGGGCTATCTACTCCAACGGAGAGCTATCACTATAAATAAATTCGTCGAAAGAGTCAGTGACGTTTTGAGATTGTCTAAACAGAACTTAGCTGGGAAAACATAAAAGCTATTTTAATACCGTTGTATTAAAATACGGTTACAAGAAAAACCAAGCCAACATGGCTTCGTGATTTACAATAATTTCCGGAAAACTTGTCCATAGGAGAACTTTTCAAAGACCAATTGACAGCCCTGAAAAAAAAACCCAGACTCCGAAATCAAAACTAAACTACGATGACATTTGATTGAACTGATCTTATTCCACATCGAATAAGTTCTGTTTTTCTGCAGATTAGCTGACGCTGCGCTGAACTTAACGCACCTAGCAAAGCTGAACCCTCATTACGATCGCTGCTTACACGCTTGCTGGACAATCGTAGTATAGCTGCTCACCCACTTGCGGTACACTTCTACTGCTAGCGAGTACTTTGGAACAACAAAGAAAAGGGGTTTCTCATGATTATTATATATTATTTTTATACCCTGAACCCATTGAAAATGGGAATTCAGGGTATAATTTTTGTTGAAATGTGAATGTATGTAAGAGGCAGAAGGAGGCGTGGCAGACCCCATAAAGTATATATATTCTTGATCAGGAGACAAGCCGAGTTGATTTAGCCCTGTCCGTCTGTCGGTCCGTCTGTCCGTCTGTCTGTCCGTATGTATGAACGCGTCGTTCTCAGAACCCATAAGAGCTAGAGACTTGAAATTTTATGTAGGTCCGTGAATAACACGAAAAGATCGAGTTTGTTAAAAAAAAGTCGATAACTATTTTAATGTTATCGATTTAAAACATTATCGAATGTTTGTTATAAAATTATATCTCCCACGTCTTTATAGCTAGAGTCCCCAAATTTTTTTGTAAGTTTTATAATTATTTTATGTAATTTCGATTTTTGATTTTTTCAGTCATTTGACTGGGCATAATGTCAGGTTTTAGGCTGTAAGGTGCATCAAATTAATTAGGGCACTGTAAAGAGCAGCACGAGAGCGACGAGAGCGGGATGGAGTGCTCTCGGTAGATGTTCGGGTCTCTGTGCTAACTCTCTGCCCACTAGATTAAGTTTGAAGTTGCATTAAATTCAGTACTCAAAAAGACTTCGTTGTCGGCAAGCTGCTGGTTGAAGACCGCAAGTTGCTTTTTGTATATGGTATATATTACCAAGCCCTTTTGACAGGACATTTTTGGCGCCCCCGGGTGGACTCTTCAACAGCAGGTGACATCGGTGGATTACATACAGGAGGATTACATGGATTGCACTAATAATCAGGGAAGTACATAGTGTTATACGTACATATACCGAGTGTTCTAAATTAAATAAAGTGCACTCGAGACATGCAGATTTTAACTGCAGGTAAACCTATGTACATGTGTATATGCCTATCAATAAATGCTTAACTTGGTTATTTGTACATACATATATATTGTCAAAATAATTAGACATTGACCTCTGTCTGCTCTCGAATTTGACGAACATAGAGTCAAAACGGAGCCAGAGAGTTCAGCCTCTGTGTAAAGAAAGAAAAGAAAATAAGAAACCGTTTCACACAGCTTTGCCGCCTTTTGTGCTCAAATCGATCTCTTAAACTCTTCGCTAGTTGCCTATTATTGGTCGCACAATCGTTGTTGTGTGCGCTCTCGCTTGCGAAGATAGAGCGCTGATACATTGTTGTTGCTATCCGCTCTTCGTCGTCGTTGCGCTCTCGTTGTGCGCATCAAACTTGTATGAGTGCATGCTCAGCACTCACCAGCTTTTGTTGTCCGCTGTTGTGAAGTTCGGCTGTGCATTTGCGCTCCCCGTTGCGCTCTCGTTGTGCGCATCAAACTTGTATGGGTGCATGCTCGGCGCTCACCAGCTTTTGTTGTCCGCTGTTGTGAAGTTCGGCTGTGCATTTGCGCTCCCCGTTGCGCTCTCGTTGTGCGCATCAAACTTGTATGAGTGCATGCTCGGCGCTCACCAGCTTTTGTTGTCCGCTGTTGTGAAGTTCGATTGTGCATTTGCGCTCCCCGTTGCGCTGATCGTTGTGCGCATCAAACGTGTATGAGTGCATGCTCGGCACTCACCAGCTCTTGTTGTTCTCTGTTGTGAAGTTCGGCCTTGCATCTGTGCCCCAACTTGCGTGATTCATTGTGCGAATCGAACGTGTATGAGTGAAGGTTCGACACTCACGATCAAACAGTGGGTGGTTGTATTAGCTGAATAACTTACAGGTATATGTTACAATCGTTAGTAGCAGCCCATATACAACTAGCTAACGTATAACACATAGAGCATCGACCGAACGCAGTGGATATTACTCTGCAATCCCTTCGCTTGCATTATAATTCGGGTTGAATTGAAATTGGTTTCAATTGAATAACATTTTGAGAATCATGACTGGCAAGCGAGGAAAGAATCGGTCTATGGACGAGTCATCATCAGCGCGGATTGAAAGCCTGCTGAATGCTTATAAAAACGTTACAAACGATATAACGCGTATCAACAAATCGTTAAAAGACTTCACAATATCGGTAGAGCCCTATGAAATGAATGTCGACTAGAAATATAAAACCGATATATAGAAAACGCGTTTAAAATACAGCAAGAACTGGACGACATTAATTCAGATTTAGTGCCTCGATGATCATTAGAGGAGTTGTGTGTCACAACCAAGGCCCTACTAATGAAGCGAGGCAGTGTCAGTCAACCAAAACCGGAAAGTCATGCCAATTCGACCATGATTAGCTCCGTGTCACATACTAGAAATCTACCTCACATTAAATTACCAAAATTTAGTGGAGAGTATTCCGAATACAAAAACTTTATAGGTCTGTTCGAGAACTTAGTTGACAATGACCCAACTCTGTCGAACATAGAGAAGTTTAATCATTTGTTGTCGTGCCTAGATCGAGAAGCACTGGGTACTGTTAAGGCTTATCAGGTAACAGATGATAATTACCCGAAAGCTTTAAAGGCGTTAAAAACAGTGTATGACAACCAATGTCTCATATTTTTAATAGCATCTCCAAGCTTTTCGAACTACCCAGTATGTCTGCACCGTCAGCAGCATCTTTGCGCAAGATGATTGATTCGGTGCGTGCCATTTATGAATCGCTGTTATCGCTAGGCTCTGATAATCAGATTTCCAATGCCATGTTAATACATTTAGTAATGAGCAAAGTAGACACTGGCACGCGCTCAAGATGGGAAGAGAACTTAGACTACAACAAACTTCCATTGTGGAATGATTGTGAAGTTGCACAATAGACGCTATCAGCATTTGACTGCTGAAGAAGTCTCTTCTGCATGCGGCGTAGGTCGTAAGACACCTCATGACAGTGGAAAAAGAGGTGGAAAAACGTCATTAGCCGTTGCTCTTCCAAGTCAGCTCCAAGTCAAGAAGTGTGTTTTTTGCAAATCTGATGATCACTATATCCAGTCTTGTTCATCATTCGCAGCCATACCCTGCCAGAATCGATTTAAATTCGCAAAGAGTTTTCCTCTTTGTATAAACTGCTTGCGAATAGGACATTCGGTAGCCGCTTGTAAATCAGCTCACTGTCGTGTTTGCTCTAAGCCCCATCATTCAATGCTACACAGATACACTTCGGAGACTCCTCAGACTGCCTCAACGGCTATCCCAGTAGCTCCGAGGCCCATTGCGACACAGTTTTCAGCTGTAAACCACGCAAGTAGCGTCTCTGACCAAGTTCTCCTGGCAACTGCTGTCGTCAGAGTAAAAGATCAATCAGGATCATATCAGTTAGCTAGAGCCCTCTTAGACTCCGGCTCTCAGGTAAACTTCATCACTGAGGAGTTAGCTAAGCAATTAAAATTGAAGAAACAAAAAAGGGTTATTCAGTTATTGGGTATTGCTAACTGTGAGTCAATCGTTAGTCACAGTGTTCAGACATCGATAGCCTCACGAACGGACGACACACAAATCATGACTGATTTTGGTATCCTCCGGGCCATATCGTCGTATCAACCTGAGAAACTTACTGAGAAGATCACTGTGCCTGATAGCGTGCAGTTAGCTGATCCTCAGTTCCACAAGCCACAACGCATTGATATGCTTCTCGGTGCCGATATTTTTTTGATGTATTAAGAGAAGGCCGAATAAAGGGAACTAGCAACAGTCCAACACTCCAACTCACAGCCTTTGGTTGGATAGTGTCTGGTCGTTGTCGAACGAAGGAAATAGCCGCCCGTTCTTCAACTTTAATGAGCGTTGTGAAGGACGAGATCTATGTAGACTCGATCGTTCGAAAGTTCTGGGAGTTAGAAGACAAACCTAATACAATTGATTCAAATTTGTATACCCCAGAACAACAGCTGTGCGAGAAGTCCTTTATAGAGACTATTCGCCAAACCACCTCGGGTCGACTCAGAGTGTCGTTGCCATTTAAATCTAGTCCGCACAGTCTAGGTATGTCATATGACATAGCCAAACGACGGTTCATGGCTCTGGAGAGAAGAATGTGCAAAGAAGATGACATTCGGCCCATGTACATTGACTTCATGAAGGAGTACTTGGCCTTGGGTCATATGAGTCCGACAGATAATCAGATTCCGAGAGAGCCGCATTACTTCATTCCGTACCAATGCGTGCTAAGACCGCACAGCTCGTCAACGAAGCTCCGGGTAGTGTTCGATGCCTCTAGCAAATCGTCTTCTCAGTTGTCGCTGAATGATCTACTCATGGTGGGTCCGACCATTCAGCCTCAGTTATGGGAAACGTTGCTACGTTTTCGACTTCGCCCTTGGGCTGCAACCGCAGACATAGCAAAAATGTACCGTCAAATAGAATTAGACGAGTCCCAGCGCAACTTTCAACTTGTTGTGTGGAGAGAAAAGCTCACTGACCCGTTACAAATTTTTCGCTTAAACACAGTAACGTATGGGACAGCTGCTGCGCCATTTTTAGCAATTCGATGCCTAAAGTATCTGAGCGAATTACATGCTTCCACTCACCCAGCTGCAGCTCGGTCCTTAACTCACGACTTTTATGTCGATGATTTGCTGACAGGATCAGACAGCGCTGAGGAGTTATGCTTGTTGCATCGCGATTTAAACGCAATTCTTCAAGGGTTTGGCTTCCATCTTACAAAATGGTCGTCCAACTGTGAGAAACTTGCAGCTCAATCAGCAGAGGACAACATTGTCATTGGTCATCACGAAGACACAAAAACCTTGGGATTGATTTGGAATCCGAAGGCTGACGTGTTCAAATATTCAATGGAATCTACAAGAGATTCGAATCCTACCAAGCGGTCCGTTCTATCGTTTGTGGCACGATTATACGATCCCTTAGGTTTGCTAAGTCCGATTGTAACTCGTGCAAAGGTTCTAATACAGGAAATGTGGTTGAATAAGCTTGCATGGGATGACCAACTACCTGCCAAAATGATACAAGAGTTGGAAGCAGTGACCAACTGTTTTTCAGAATTAAATGCTTTGTGCATACCTCGTTACGTAGGCACGCTTAAAGCAAGGGGCTGTCAAGTCCATGGCTTCGCTGATGCGTCAACAAGAGCCTACGGCTGTTGTCTATACGTACGAGTGCAAACAGTTGAGGGTATCACTATCAGGTTGCTAACCGCCAAGTCCAAAGTAGCCCCACTGAAAACGAAATCAGTGCCGCGGCTTGAACTGTGTGCTGCGGAGTTATTAGCTACCGTGTGGGACGCGGTAAAGACATTATTCGACTGTCCATTAGACAAAGTTGTTTTTTGGTCAGACTCCGAAGTTGTTCTTCATTGGCTGCAAATGCACTCATCAAACTTAAACACATTTGTTGCCAATCGGGTAGCAACCATTCAGGAGTTGACAGCCAATGTCTCCTGGCGTCATGTCCCTACAAAAGACAACCCGGCGGACATAGTGTCTCGGGGATGTTCAGTTGAAGAACTTCGATCTTCAATCTGGTTTGGCGGACCGTCATTTTTACAACATTCAGAAGAATTGTGGCCAGCAAACCCACATATTAAGCTGTCGAAGGAATTGGAGTCGTTAGAGAGGCGTAGAGCTGCCTTTACTACGGTTGCAGTTGAGGAGATCGTGAATTCCATCACGCCATTAATAGAAGCTATATCTTCATTTCCAAGACTGATCCGCATAATCGCTTACATGTTCCGCTTCATCAATGGAAGGAGCCAGAAACATGTATCTTTGATTCCTTCAGCTTCTGAATTAAGTTTCGCCTTTCTTGCAGCAGTATCTGTGATTCAGCATACAGAATTCGCTCAAGAAATTGAAAAATTAAAAAAATCCACAGTTTTGCAACCGGCTCTTCAAAAACTGGCTCCATTCCTGCACTCTCACCAACATGGCAAGCGTGTTTTGTGGTTGGTGCGGGTAGGAGGTCGTTTGATGAAAGCGCCATTAGCGCATAATGCCAAGTTCCCTTGCTACTGCCTAAAAAGTGTCGATTTGTCACACTCTATTTAGAGCATTTGCATCATACGCACTGTCATGCCAATCCAATGGTCCTGATGGGATTACTTCGGCAACAGATCTGGGTGATCAATGCTCGAGAGGTGTGCAGTGCAGTGGTGAGAAAATGCGTGCATTGCTTTCGATATAAGCCGAAGCTTTTGTCGCAAATAATGGGCAACCTTCCCGCTGATCGTTTACACGCGAACAGACCCTTTGAGATCAGCGGAGTGGACTTTTGTGGTCCAATTTTAGTTTCGTTGAGGATTCGGGGCAAAGCGCCCGTTAAGATGTATATTGCCATATTCGTCTGCTTCACTTCTAAGGCTGTACATATAGAGCTTGTAACCGATCTAACCTCTACCACCTTTCTGATGTGTTTATCTAGGTTCATTGGTCGACGTGGCTTTGTCAGGAAGCTGTACTGCGACAATGCCACCAATTTCGTGGGTGCGGCTCGCACGCTGGCAGACTTTGCGGCCAGTTTCAGCGCCAATTCAGCTGCGATTCAAACATATGCTGCGGAACGGGGAATGGAGTTTGTTTTCATTCCCCCACGAGCGCCGCATTTCGGCGGCCTGTGGGAAGCAGCGGTGAAGTCGGCGAAAGGCCTGTTGCTCAAGGCAATTGGCAGCGCAGTGCTGCGCCAGGACGAGTTGGAAACGGTGCTCGTCGAGGTGGAGGCCATTCTCAATTCGCGGCCGATCATCGCTCCCAGCAGCAACCCAAACGACGGCGAGGTGCTCACCCTAGCTCATCTGCTGGTCGGGGCAACGCTCGTGCCGCTGCCACTCGCATCAACGCAGCCAATCGACGATGTCAGGCTGCCCTACTTAAAAAGATGGCAGCTGACATCAAGAATCAAGCAGCGATGGCTGTCCGCTGTTGTGAAGTTCGGCTGTGCATTTGCGCTCCCCGTTGCGCTCTCGTTGTGCGCATCAAACTTGTATGAGTGCATGCTCGGCGCTCACCAGCTTTTGTTGTCCGCTGTTGTGAAGTTCGGCTGTGCATTTGCGCTCCCCGTTGCGCTCTCGTTGTGCGCATCAAACTTGTATGAGTGCATGCTCAGCACTCACCAGCTTTTGTTGTCCGCTGTTGTGAAGTTCGGCTGTGCATTTGCGCTCCCCGTTGCGCTCTCGTTGTGCGCATCAAACTTGTATGAGTGCATGCTCGGCGCTCACCAGCTTTTGTTGTCCGCTGTTGTGAAGTTCGATTGTGCATTTGCGCTCCCCGTTGCGCTGATCGTTGTGCGCATCAAACGTGTATGAGTGCATGCTCGGCACTCACCAGCTCTTGTTGTTCTCTGTTGTGAAGTTCGGCCTTGCATCTGTGCCCCAACTTGCGTGATTCATTGTGCGCATCGAACGTGTATGAGTGAAGGTTCGACACTCACGATCAAACAGTGGGTGGTTGTATTAGCTGAATAACTTACAGGTATATGTTACAATCGTTAGTAGCAGCCCATATACAACTAGCTAACGTATAACACATAGAGCATCGACCGAAAGCAGTGGATATTACTCTGCAATCCCTTCGCTTGCATTATAATTCGGGTTGAATTGAAATTGGTTTCAATTGAATAACATTTTGAGAATCATGACTGGCAAGCGAGGAAAGAATCGGTCTATGGACGAGTCATCATCAGCGCGGATTGAAAGCCTGCTGAATGCTTATAAAAACGTTACAAACGATATAACGCGTATCAACAAATCGTTAAAAGACTTCACAATATCGGTAGAGCCCTTTGAAATCGAATGTCGACTAGAAATATTAAACCGATATATAGAAAACGCGTTTAAAATACAGCAAGAACTGGACGACATTAACTCAGATTTAGTGCCTCGATCATCATTAGAGGAGTTGTGTGTCACAACCAAGGCCCTACTAATGAAGCGAGGCAGTGTCAGTCAACCAAAACCGGAAAGTCATGCCAATTCGACCATGATTAGCTCCGTGTCACATACTAGAAATCTACCTCACATTAAATTACCAAAATTTAGTGGAGAGTATTCCGAATACAAAAACTTTATAGGTCTGTTCGAGAACTTAGTTGACAATGACCCAACTCTGTCGAACATAGAGAAGTTTAATCATTTGTTGTCGTGCCCAGATCGAGAAGCACTGGGTACTGTTAAGGCTTATCAGGTAACAGATGATAATTACCCGAAAGCTTTAAAGGCGTTAAAAACAGTGTATGACAACCAATGTCTCATATTTTTTAATAGCATCTCCAAGCTGTTCGAACTACCCAGTATGTCTGCACCGTCAGCAGCATCTTTGCGCAAGATGATTGATTCGGTGCGTGCCATTTATGAATCGCTGTTATCGCTAGGCTCTGATAATCAGATTTCCAATGCCATGTTAATACATTTAGTAATGAGCAAAGTAGACACTGGCACGCGCTCAAGATGGGAAGAGAACTTAGACTACAACAAACTTCCATTGTGGAATGATTGTGAAGTTGCACAATAGACGCTATCAGCATTTGACTGCTGAAGAAGTCTCTTCTGCATGCGGCGTAGGTCGTAAGACACCTCATGACAGTGGAAAAAGAGGTGGAAAAACGTCATTAGCCGTTGCTCTTCCAAGTCAGCTCCAAGTCAAGAAGTGTGTTTTTGCAAATCTGATGATCACTATATCCAGTCTTGTTCATCATTCGCAGCCATACCCTGCCAGAATCGATTTAAATTCGCAAAGAGTTTTCCTCTTTGTATAAATTGCTTGCGAATAGGACATTCGGTAGCCGCTTGTAAATCAGCTCACTGTCGTGTTTGCTCTAAGCCCCATCATTCAATGCTACACAGATACACTTCGGAGACTCCTCAGACTGCCTCAACGGCTATCCCAGTAGCTCCGAGGCCCATTGCGACACAGTTTTCAGCTGTAAACCACGCAAGTAGCGTCTCTGACCAAGTTCTCCTGGCAACTGCTGTCGTCAGAGTAAAAGATCAATCAGGATCATATCAGTTAGCTAGAGCCCTCTTAGACTCCGGCTCTCAGGTAAACTTCATCACTGAGGAGTTAGCTAAGCAATTAAAATTGAAGAAACAAAAAGGGTTATTCAGTTATTGGGTATTGCTAACTGTGAGTCAATCGTTAGTCACAGTGTTCAGACATCGATAGCCTCACGAACGGACGACACACAAATCATGACTGATTTTGGTATCCTCCGGTCCATATCGTCGTATCAACCTGAGAAACTTACTGAGAAGATCACTGTGCCTGATAGCGTGCAGTTAGCTGATCCTCAGTTCCACAAGCCACAACGCATTGATATGCTTCTCGGTACCGATATTTTTTTGATGTATTAAGAGAAGGCCGAATAAAGGAACTAGCAACAGTCCAACACTCCAACTCACAGCCTTTGGTTGGATAGTGTCTGGTCGTTGTCAAACGAAGGAAATAGCCGCCCGTTCTTCAACTTTAATGAGCGTTGTGAAGGACGAGATCTATGTAGACTCGATCGTTCGAAAGTTCTGGGAGTTAGAAGATAAACCTAATACAATTGATTCAAATTTGTATACCCCAGAACAACAGCTGTGCGAGAAGTCCTTTATAGAGACTATTCGCCAAACCACCTCGGGTCGACTCAGAGTGTCGTTGCCATTTAAATCTAGTCCGCACAGTCTAGGTATGTCATATGACATAGCCAAACGACGGTTCATGGCTCTGGAGAGAAGAATGTGCAAAGAAGATGACATTCGGCCCATGTACATTGACTTCATGAAGGAGTACTTGGCCTTGGGTCATATGAGTCCGACAGATAATCAGATTCCGAGAGAGCCGCATTACTTCATTCCGTACCAATGCGTGCTAAGACCGCACAGCTCGTCAACGAAGCTCCGGGTAGTGTTCGATGCCTCTAGCAAATCGTCTTCTCAGTTGTCGCTGAATGATCTACTCATGGTGGGTCCGACCATTCAGCCTCAGTTATGGGAAACGTTGCTACGTTTTCGACTTCGCCCTTGGGCTGCAACCGCAGACATAGCAAAAATGTACCGTCAAATAGAATTAGACGAGTCCCAGCGCAACTTTCAACTTGTTGTGTGGAGAGAAAAGCTCACTGACCCGTTACAAATTTTTCGCTTAAACACAGTAACGTATGGGACAGCTGCTGCGCCATTTTTAGCAATTCGATGCCTAAAGTATCTGAGCGAATTACATGCTTCCACTCACCCAGCTGCAGCTCGGTCCTTAACTCACGACTTTTATGTCGATGATTTGCTGACAGGATCAGACAGCGCTGAGGAGTTATGCTTGTTGCATCGCGATTTAAACGCAATTCTTCAAGGGTTTGGCTTCCATCTTACAAAATGGTCGTCCAACTGTGAGAAACTTGCAGCTCAATCAGCAGAGGACAACATTGTCATTGGTCATCACGAAGACACAAAAACCTTGGGATTGATTTGGAATCCGAAGGCTGACGTGTTCAAATATTCAATGGAATCTACAAGAGATTCGAATCCTACCAAGCGGTCCGTTCTATCGTTTGTGGCACGATTATACGATCCCTAAGGTTTGCTAAGTCCGATTGTAACTCGTGCAAAGGTTCTAATACAGGAAATGTGGTTGAATAAGCTTGGATGGGATGACCAACTACCTGCCAAAATGATACAAGAGTTGGAAGCAGTGACCAACTGTTTTTCAGAATTAAATGCTTTGTGCATACCTCGTTACGTAGGCACGCTTAAAGCAAGGGGCTGTCAAGTCTATGGTTTCGCTGATGCGTCAACAAGAGCCTACGGCTGTTGTCTATACGTACGAGTGCAAACAGTTGAGGGTATCACTATCAGGTTGCTAACCGCCAAGTCCAAAGTAGCCCCACTGAAAACGAAATCAGTGCCGCGGCTTGAACTGTGTGCTGCGGAGTTATTAGCTACCGTGTGGGACGCGGTAAAGACATTATTCGACTGTCCATTAGACAAAGTTGTTTTTTGGTCAGACTCGAAGTTGTTCTTCATTGGCTGCAAATGCACTCATCAAACTTGAACACATTTGTTGCCAATCGGGTAGCAACCATTCAGGAGTTGACAGCCAATGTCTCCTGGCGTCATGTCCCTACAAAAGACAACCCGGCGGACATAGTGTCTCGGGGATGTTCAGTTGAAGAACTTCGATCTTCAATCTGGTTTGGCGGACCGTCATTTTTACAACATTCAGAAGAATTGTGGCCAGCAAACCCACATATTAAGCTGTCGAAGGAATTGGAGTCGTTAGAGAGGCGTAGAGCTGCCTTTACTACGGTTGCAGTTGAGGAGATCGTGAATTCCATCACGCCATTAATAGAAGCTATATCTTCATTTCCAAGACTGATCCGCATAATCGCTTACATGTTCCGCTTCATCAATGGAAGGAGCCAGAAACATGTATCTTTGATTCCTTCAGCTTCTGAATTAAGTTTCGCCTTTCTTGCAGCAGTATCTGTGATTCAGCATACAGAATTCGCTCAAGAAATTGAAAAATTAAAAAGTCCACAGTTTTGCAACCGGCTCTTCAAAAACTGGCTCCATTCCTGCACTCTCACCAACATGGCAAGCGTGTTTTGTGGTTGGTGCGGGTAGGAGGTCGTTTGATGAAAGCGCCATTAGCGCATAATGCCAAGTTCCCCTTGCTACTGCCTAAAAAGTGTCGATTTGTCACACTCTATTTAGAGCATTTGCATCACACGCACTGTCATGCCAATCCAATGGTCCTGATGGGATTACTTCGGCAACAGATCTGGGTGATCAATGCTCGAGAGGTGTGCAGTGCAGTGGTGAGAAAATGCGTGCATTGCTTTCGATATAAGCCGAAGCTTTTGTCGCAAATAATGGGCAACCTTCCCGCTGATCGTTTACACGCGAACAGACCCTTTGAGATCAGCGGAGTGGACTTTTGTGGTCCAATTTTAGTTTCGTTGAGGATTCGGGGCAAAGCGCCCGTTAAGATGTATATTGCCATATTCGTCTGCTTCACTTCTAAGGCTGTACATATAGAGCTTGTAACCGATCTAACCTCTACCACCTTTCTGATGTGTTTATCTAGGTTCATTGGTCGACGTGGCCTTGTCAGGAAGCTGTACTGCGACAATGCCACCAATTTCGTGGGTGCGGCTCGCACGCTGGCGACTTTGCGGCCAGTTTCAGCGCCAATTCAGCTGCGATTCAAACATATGCTGCGGAACGGGGAATGGAGTTTGTTTTCATTCCCCACGAGCGCCGCATTTCGGCGGCCTGTGGGAAGCAGCGGTGAAGTCGGCGAAAGGCCTGTTGCTCAAGGCAATTGGCAGCGCAGTGCTGCGCCAGGACGAGTTGGAAACGGTGCTCGTCGAGGTGGAGGCCATTCTCAATTCGCCGCCGATCATCGCTCCCAGCAGCAACCCAAACGACGGCGAGGTGCTCACCCCAGCTCATCTGCTGGTCGGCGCAACGCTCGTGCCGCTGCCACTCGCATCAACGCAGCCAATCGATGATGTCAGGCTGCCATACTTAAAAAGATGGCAGCTGACATCAAGAATCAAGCAGCGATTCTGGACAGACTGGTCCAGGGACTACCTGCTCAGTCTGCAGCAAAGGAGCAAGTGGACGCGAGAGTCGAAGAACGTGGAAGTAGGCACAGTCGTCCTCGTGGGAGAGGACAACGCACCGCCTCAGCAGTGGATGCTCGGCGTGGTGACCGAAGCGATACCCGGCGGAGATGGTAGGGTGCGAGTGGTGGTCATAAAGACCAAATCGGGAACATATAAACGCCCAATTCATCGCATTGCACCCTTGCCTATTACATAGTTTAGTTTAAGTATTAAGTGAAGTTGAAGCCCTGCGGCCTTTCAACGCGGCCGATGTTCAGTCATTTGACTGGGCATAATGTCAGGTTTTAGGCTGTAAGGTGCATCAAATTAATTAGGGCACTGTAAAGAGCAGCACGAGAGCGACGAGAGCGGGATGGAGTGCTCTCGGTAGATGTTCGGGTCTCTGTGCTAGCTCTCTGCCCACTAGCTTAAGTTTGAAGTTGCATTAAATTCAGTACTCAAAAAGACTTCGTTGTCGGCAAGCTGCTGGTTGAAGACCGCAAGTTGCTTTTTGTATATGGTATATATTACCAAGCCCTTTTGACAGGACATTTTTGTGGCGATCCTGCCATCGAAAATGTAATTATTTTATGTAATTTCGATTTTTGTAAAATTTTGCATACCGGCTCCAAATTACCCGAAAGATTTAAACTGAGGTTAGTTGCCCTCAAAGCCATTAAATTAATGGGGTTGCATTTTAAAAAATTGGGAAAAATGTAATAAGATATGTTGATCATAAGCTGATTTTTATATAAGTAAATTTTATTCAAATTCAATAATTCGCGCAGAAGTTATTAAGCAAAACGTTTGGCCAATCGGCCAAACACGTGACCAGCAACGCAAAGCAAATTATTTTCCTATACACGTGTACACATACACACATACACATTGAGCTGCGTGCATCTAGAAAATTCTAAGACCCGCAAGTTTTAGTGTACATATTTCCAATAGATGGCGCTATGATTTGCTAATTATCAGCTGTTCAATAAATCGAAACATGGATGGCTCTATTCTATCGCACCATAGATGGCGCTATTGGAACAATTGAAAATGAATTGAATTTAGTTTTTTGTGCTTTTATACGAAATGCTAATTATGCAGTATTTTAAAAAACGCAGATAGCGCGGGGTTTATTGTATCTCCTAGTCGGGACCCCGACTAGAGTTTTCTTACTTGTTGCTATATGTTTTTAACAATTCAACTTAAAATTGATCATTAAATAATTTAGCATTAAGATAATTTCAGAAATTTTAACTAAAATCTTTTATTTTTGAAACTAAAGTAAGAAAATGTAGCTTTTGTGATCATGCGGACGGATAGATGAACATGACTACATCGACTCAGATGGTCATACTGATTAAGAATATGTATACTTTATGGAGTCTGCCACGCTCCTCCTACCTGCTACATAGATTTTCACAAAAGCATACTTTGATTCCTATTTTCAACGGGACTAAAGCACTGTTATTGGTTTTAACTAATTTATTAAAAATTGTTTTCTTCCAAGCTCATTTATTCAACAATTCTTCGGGGGAACTTTTGAAGTGAAAATGACTGCAGATGAAGCTCCTGATGAGCCTGTCACTATTACAACAGAACATTTTTTGCAGCTCAGTTGCTTTATATCCATGGAAGTTAAGTATATGCAAAGCGATTTGAAATCGGTAATTATTTCTTAACAGTGAATACATATATATTTAATATTTACTTACCTTAATAGAAAATGAAAGAGCAATTGGTAAAGAACTCGAATACGCTCGGCCGTGATGCACATTATACAAGAACTGTAAGACAATCTAAATTCATCTATATATATAAAATTCTCGAGTGTGGTGTTTGTTACCAAACTACTCCGAAACGGCTCGACCGATTCTCACGAAATTTTTTATGCAGATCGTGTAGGACTGAGAATCGGCCAACATCTATTTTTTATACCCAAATAATAAATAATTAAATAATTTTAATAAATGTTTATTTGTTTAACACACTAATACTTGCATACAAGCAAGAAACGTTTGCGGATGCGACAGAAAGAAGAATGCAAAAATCGGCTTCTGTCGCATGCGTTGTCCTCTCACAATTTTTCACTCAGCTTTCAGTGTTCTCATATTATGAGCAAAATACATATATGTCGGTGCGTGAGTGTGAGAGTGTGTGTTTGTGTTTTCGGGTATTTCACAATAATAGTAATTTCTGGCGGCGCATTTGTGGTTTAAGAAGAACCGTTTTAGCGGGGCGCCAGCGTTCTGTCGCTGTCGCCGAGTGTGGTTCGGTGGAAGGCGCGCACAAGAATTGTGCGTCTCGAGTTCAGTCGTTGTTACAACTCGAGTACGACCGAACTCGCTGCGCTAATTATTGATCAAGAAAATAATACACGTTATACACCAATCAGTTTTCCAACTTGATTTATTACAACAATGCCACGAACACGCAGGGGGGCTAATTTGAGTCGTCAAACAAACAGATCTAGAGGCATGCAAGATAGAAGAGCATTAAGATCAGATGCAGAAAGGCGACAAAGTAATGCAGATGTCCGTGTAAGAATGGCGCAGTTACGTGCATGACAATTACAAGAGGTACGAGATGAGCGAAACCAACAAAGACAATTGGAACGAAGAGAAGCGCGCAGATTCGTAGCCAACAGACGTAGAGGGATTGACCAACATCAACAAGTACTTCGAGCATTTACATCACATTCATTTCTTCGACTAGCATTTCAGTATGAGCCTGATGTTGAATATTACGCTCATTCCAAAGTGGTAATTGGTACATTGGACAAGGAATGCCCGCACTGTCAAGCCCTTAAATTTAAAAATGAGCCAATTGGGATGTGTTGCTCATCAGGAAAAGTGAAACTTCCAGAAATTGAAACACCGCCGGAACCATTGCACGGCCTCCTTATTGGTACTGATCCACACGATTGGTTATTAAAAAATTAATGAAGAACGTGATTGAGGCCACCATTTTAAATGGCAAGTTTCAAGGTGAAAATATATTGTCGCCACGAATCCCCATGATTCCTACAGATGTGCCAATTGAATTCAAACGCATTCAATTCCCAATTAGATTGGCATTCGCGATGACAATCAATAAGTCGCAAGGCCAAACGTTGTTTGTATGTGGTTTAGATTTGGAAACACCATGCTTTTCCCACGGACAACTATATGTGGCATGTTCTCGCGTCGGGAAACCATCAAGTTTGTTTATATTGGCTAAAGATGGCCTAACAAAAAATATTGTGCACTCTATTGCGCTTAGCGAATAATCTGTATTTTTATTAACTGTCATTTTTAACAATAAATAAATCATACTTCAGTTGTTTATAACGTTTTCGACTATAACTTCATCCCCATACACTTATAGTAACTTAGATATTAGATATTTGAAAAAGGCAAAACAACGTTTGCCGGGTCAGCTAGTATATATATATAAAAATATATATATATATATGTATAATAGAAATCATAATTGAATTATTTGTATTTTTAGTATTTGGTTTGGCAGATTTCAATATAATGCAAAAGTTTTGAAAGATATTAAATTTCCAATTGATTTTGATGCCTTTGAGCTATGTACATCCGCTTTGCAGAATAAACTATGCGCTATGCGATCCAAATTTAAGGATCATCACGAAGACAAAAAAATGGATGTTGAATCGCAGATAAATAAAACGGCTAAATCTCTGGAAGTCGACGAAGAAGTCGATGATAACAAATTTGAACAGTTCTGGTTTGATAATGATTTGGGCAGTAACAAATCTGGCTATTATATACTTAAAGCGGTGCTAACTCATAAGGGTCGATCAAGTTCATCTGGACATTACGTGGCCTGGGTACGGTCAAATGCTGATGTTTGGTATAAGTTCGACGAAGATGACGTGACATCTGTCACAACCGACGAGATCTTGAGGCGGTGACTGGCATTGCGCTTATGTTTTGCTGTACGGACCTAAACGTTTAGAAAAGTGCTAGTATTTTATATATTTGTCCATTCAAGTTATCAAACAGATTGTTAACCCATTTTATAAATTAAAATATAAACAAGTAAGAAAACTCTACTCGAGACCGCTCGACTAGGGTATACCCTGAACCCTGCGAAAAACCGCTATTCCAAGCATTATTTGTTTCATTTATATACACATGCATATGTACGTTCATTACAAGCAAAACACACACGCACGCACACACAAGCGCAAGTCGTTGCGTCAGCTGTTCTTGGGCTTCTTTTTGTATGGCATTGCAATGGAAATTAAATTCTAGACGAACGATTTTGATCAAACTTGTTGGGCGTGATCATGTCATCCATATGTATGTATGTGCAAAAACAAATGTCTAGTATATGATATTCTGAACTTACTAATATGAGGCGAATGGGACGTGGCTTTTTAAATTTAACAAAAACCGAAATTGCGTAAGGCTAACAATGAATTAAATAGAATTTTATAACTAAATGAAGACAACGACTTTTAATCGATAACATTAAAACGATGATAGTTATCGATTATTTGAAACAAACTCGATCGAATCGTGGTATACACGAACCTCCAAAAAAAATGTGAAGTCTCCAGCTCTTATATATTTTGAGATCGACGCGTTCGTACATACGGACAGACGGACGGACGGACAGGGCTAAATCGACTCGGCTTGTCTCCCTGATCAAGAATATATATACTTTATGGGGTCTGCCACGCCTTCTTCTGCCTGTTACATTTTCACAAAAACATTATACCCTAATTTTCCATCTTCAATGTGTTCAGGGGATAAAAAGGTCCCAGTTAAACTGGATGAAAAACAACGACACGCTCTTGAAAGGCTACGAAACATTCTAGCTTTAGAAGACGTAATGTTAATGTACCCCGATGCCATTGTGTGGGCTCTAGCCAATATTTTCGCAGATCATTAGCCACTTAGGTTGGCGGTATCTGAAGGGAATCCTAATGTAAAGATCAATCGCTGGAAAACGCAAATTGATGAGACTGGAGCCAACCTTTTCTATAAGCCTGACAAAGAAAACCATGTAGCTAATGCCCTCTCAAGGCAGAACCTAAATGCGCTCGAAAATGGCAAGCCAGAGTCAGACGTCGATACAATTCGATACAATACACAATTGAAACAACTGAAGCCCCTCTAAAGAGGAACTCTATCATGTTCGGCGCATAAACGCGCCACGTAATAAACTTTACGGGTAAAAATTCCCTAATTGATTTGATAAGACACAAATGTGGTAAGCGCAATTCGTTGCGAATTATCTAGCTCAGCTATAGTACGGGCTCGTGAAAAGCTTCCCTACCACTAAGTTTTGGCATTGTAAAAATTTGGTAACAGATGTTCTTGATTACGGCGAAAGAAAAGAGATACTGAGCATAATCGTGCTCATAGAGCCGCCCAAGAAAATATTAAACTGGATATGACTCACTACTACTTCCCGAAAATGACAACAATGGCAAACGAAGTAGTGCTTAATGGTAGGGTTTGCTCAAAAGCAAAGTACGACAGACACCCAAGGAAACAGACGCGCGGTCAAACGCCAATACCTTCGAGTATGGCTAATTTGGTGTTGTCCATTATATTGTGTCTCGTACTATGGAAGACTTAATACCGATTATGAACATTTTTCCTCATGCGAAGCAAACCATCTTTCAAGTCAGAGACCGTAACATCTTTAGTCTTAAACAGCTTTGGGGTTAATATGGTAAATGGTCCACTCTTGCACAGTACCTCAAAAGGACATAGCCAGATGTATCGAGAGAGAGAGAGAGATAAATAGTACAATTGAACTCGGACTACAAGCCACGGTAGATCTATCGATATCATGTATGATGCTTCTCACGAAACCTAGCAGAAAGTTAAAACAAGGATAGAAAGCGCTGATATGGTGCAAAATTCTTGGTTTAACCAGAACAGATAGAATAGCGGCTTTGAAGTCGGTGAAAAAGAACAAGCTCACTCCGTTGTGTAACGAAGAGAAGGTTGAAGCGGACTTGGGGACAACGGTCCTTATTAAAAATAACTTTCGTTGAGTTATAGCTTATAAGTTTCAAGTTTTTAAGTACATCATAAGAATTGGTTTTCATTGAGGCTTTACGGGGTACTAACGATACTACTGACGACAGCGATAGCACGCTTAACAGACTATAACGCTACGTTCTGATTTGGAACGATTACGATTACATGAGAGATACGACTAATCTTTCGGAATTCACTCGACTGACTGGCGAGATAGTCAGACTGAATGCAATTTTTCCACAATCCCATATGCGGAAGCTGCTGGAAGCAGACACCGGACACTTATGAGACTTGTTGATGATTACGCAACACCCACAGACAGCGAAAGCAGCAGCGGGGCCGGCGAAAAATTTACTTTATCATAATCCCATTCTTTAGAGTAGAGGGAAATCTTATTCTATCAAACCTGGAAAGTCATGCCAATTCGACCATGATTAGCTCCGTGTCACACAGAAGAAATCTACATAACATTAAATTACCAAAAGTTAGTGGAGAGTATTCCGAATACAAGAAATTTTTAGGTCTGTTCGAGAATTTAGTTGACAATGATCCAGCTCTGTCAAACATAGAAAAGTTCAATCATTTGTTGTCGTGCCTAGATCGAGAGGCACTGGGTACTGTTAAGGCTTATCAGGTAACAGACGATAATTACACAAAAGCTTTAAAGGCTTTAAAAACCGCGACATGAGACATTGGTTGTCATGTCTCATATTTTTAATAGCATCTCCAAGCTGTTCGAACTAGCCAGTATGATTGCGCCGTCAGCAGCATCTATGCGCAAGATGATTGATACGGTGCGTGCCATTTATGAATCGCTGTTATCGCTAGGCTCTGATAAACAGATTTCCAATGACATGTTAATACATTTAGTAATGAGCAAGGTAGACACTGGCACACGCTCAAGATGGGAAGAGAACTTAGACTACAACAAACTTCCATTGTGGAATGATTGTGCAGTTGCTTTAAATAGACGCTATCAACATTTGACAGCTGAAGAAGCCTCTTCTGCATGCGGCGTAGGTCGTAAGACACGTCATGACAGTGGAAAAAGAGGTGGAAAAACGTCATTAGCCGTTGCTCTTCCAAGTCAGCTCCAAGTCAATAAGTGTGTTTTTGCAAATCTGATGAGAACTATGTTCAGTCTTGTTCATCGCAAAGAGTTATCCTCTTTGTATAAACTGCTTGCGAACAGGACATTCGGTAGCCGCTTGTAAATCAGCTCACTGTCGTGTTTGCTCTAAGCCCCATCATTCAATGCTACACAGATACACTTCGGAGACCCCTCAGGATGCCTCAACGGCTATCCCAGTTGCTCCGAGGCCCATTGCGTCACAGTTTTCGGCTGTGAACCACGCAAGTAGTGCCTCTGACCAAGTTCTCCTGGCAACGGCTGTCGTCAGAGTAAAAGATCAATCAGGATCGTATCAGTTAGCTAGAGCCCTCTTAGACTCCGGCTCTCAGGTAAACTTCATCACTGAGGAGTTAGCTAAGCAACTAAAATTGAAGAGGCAAAAAAGGGCTATTCAATTACTGGGTACTGCTAACTGTCGGTCAATAGCCCTACGAACGGACGACATACAAATCATGGCTGATTTTGGTATCCTCCGGTCCATATCGTCGTACCAACCTAAGAAACTTGCTGGGAAAATAACTGTCCCTGATAGCGTGCAGTTAGCCGATCCTCAGTTCCACAAACCACAACGCATTGATATGCTTTTCGGTGCCGATATCTTTTTTGATGTATTAAGAGAAGGTCGAATAAAGGTAACTAGCAACAGTCCAACACTCCAGCTTACAGTGATAGTGTCTGGTCGTTGTTGAACAAAAGAAATAGCCGCCCGTTCTTCAATTTTAATGAGCGTTGTGAAAGACGAGATCTATGTAGACTCGATCGTTCGAAACTTCTGGGAGTTAGAAGATAAACCTAATACAATTAATTCAAACTTGTACTTGAAGATGACATTCGGCCCATGTACATTGACTTCATGAAGGAGTACGTGGCCTTGGGTCATATGAGTCCGACAGATAATCACATTCCGAGAGAGTCGCATTATTTCATTCCGTACCAATGCGTGCTAAGACCGCACAGCTCGTCAACGAAGCTCCGGGTAGTGTTCGATGCCTCTAGAAAATCGTCTTCTCAGTTGTCGCTGAATGATCTACTCATGGTGGGTCCGACCATTCAGCCTCAGTTATGGGAAACGTTGCTACGTTTTCGATTTCGCCCTTGGGCTGCAACCGCAGACATAGCTAATATGTATCGTCAAATAGAATTAGACGGGTCCCAGCGCAACTTTCAACTTGTTGTGTGGAGAGAAAAGCTCACTGATCCGTTACAAATTTTTCGTTTAAATACAGTAACGTATGGGACAGCTGCTGCGCCATTTTTGGCAGTTCGATGCCTAAAGTATCTAAGCGAATTACACGCTTCCACTCACCAAGCTGCGACTCGGTCCTTAGCTCAGGACTCTTATGTCGATGATCTGTTCACAGGATCAGATAGCGCTGAGGAGTTATGCTTGTTGCATCGCGATTTAATCGCAATTCTTCAAGGGTTTGGCTTCCATCTTACAAAATGGTCGTCCAACTGTAAGAAACTTGCAGCTCAATCAGCAAAGGACAACATTGTCATTGGGATTAGGATTAATTTGAAATCCGAAGGCTGATGTGTTCAGATACACAATGGAATCTACAAGAGATTCGAATCCTACCAAGCGGTCCGTTCTATCGTTAGTGTCACGATTATACGATCCCTTAGGTTTGCTAAGTCCGATTGTAACTCGTGCAAATGTCCGTAGACTGTCAAGTCCTTGCCTTTGCTGATGCGTCAACAAGAGCTTACGGCTGTTGTCTATATGTACGAGTGCAAACAGTTGATGGTATCAGGTTTCTAACCGACCGCCAAGCCCATAGTAGCCCCACTCAAAACGAAGTCAGTGCCGCGGAATTATTAGCTACCGTGTGGGACGCGGTAAAGAACTTACTCGACTGTCCATTAGACAAAGTTGTTTTTTGGTCCGACTCCGAAGTTGTTCTTCATTGGTTGCAAATGCACTCATCAAATTTGAACACATTTGTTGCCAATCGAGTAGCAACCATTCAGGAGTTCACAGCCAATGTCTCCTGGCGTCATGCCCCAACAAAAGACAACCCGGGAGACATAATGTCTCGGGGATGTTTAGTTGAAGAGCTTCACTCTTCAATCTGGTTTGGCGGACCATCATTTTTACAACATTCAGAAGAATTGTGGCCAGTAGGCCACTAATAGAAGCTACATCTTCATTTACAAGGCTGATCCGTATAATCTGTTATATGTTCCGCTTCATCAATGGAAGGAGCGAGAAACGTCTCTTTAATTCCTTCAGCTCCTGAATTAAGTTTCGCCTTTCTTGCAGCAGTATCTGTGATTCAGCATACAGAATTCGCTCAAGAAATTGACAAATTAAGAAAGTCCACAGTTTTGCAACCGGCTCTTCAAAAACTGACACTATTCCTGCACTCTCATCAGCATGGCAAGCATGTCTTGTGGTTGGTGCGGGTAGGAGGTCGTTTGATGAAGGCGCCATTAGCGCATAATGCCAAGTTCCCCTTGCTGCTGCCTAAAAATATAAGGCGAAGCTTTTGTCGCAAATAATGCGCAACCTTCCCGCTGATCGTTTACACGGGAACAGACCCTTTGAGATCAGCGGAGTGGACTTTTGTGGTCGTTGGGGATTCAGGGCAAAGCTCCCGTTAAAATGTATATTGCCATATTCGTCTGCTTCACTTCTAAGGCTGTACATAACCGATCTAATCTCTACCACCTTTTTGATATGTTTATCTAGGTTCATTGGTCGACGTGGCCTTGTCAGGAAGGTATACTGCGTCAATGCCACCAATTTCGTGGGTGCGACTCGCACGCTGGCAGACATTGCGGCCAATTTAAGCGCCAATTCATCTGCGATTCAAACGTATGCTGCGGAACGGGGAATGGAGTTTGTTTTCATTCCCCCACGAGCGCCGCATTTCGGCGGCCTATGGGAAGCAGCCTGTGAAGTCGGCGAAAGGTCTATTGCTCAAGGCAATTGGCAACGCAGTGCTGTGCCAGGACGAGTTGGCAACGGTGCTCGTCGAGGTGGAGGCCATCCTCAATTCCCGGCCGATCATCGCTCCCGGCAGCAACGCAAATGACGGCGAGGTGTTCACCCCGGCTCATCTGCTGGTCGGCGCAACGCTCGTGCCGCTGCCACTCGCATCAACGCAGCCAATCGATGATGTCAGGCTGCCATACTTAAAAAGATGGCAGCTGACATCAAGAATCAAGCAGCGATTCTGGACAGATTGATCCGGGGACTACCTGCTCAGTCTGCAGCAAAGAAGCAAGTGGACGCAGAGTCGAGGAACGTGGAAGTCGACACAGTCGTCCTCGTGGGAGAGGACAACGCTACGCCTCAGCACTGGATGCTCGGCGTGGTGACCAAAGCGATACCCGGCGGAGATGGTAGGGTGCGGGTGGTGGTCATCAAAACCAAATCGGGCATATATAAACGCCCAATTCCCCGCATTGCTCCCTTGCCTATTACGTAAGTTAGTTTAAATGTAAATTGAAGTTGAAGCCCTGCGGCCTTTCAACGAGGCCGATGTTCAGTCATTTGACAGGGCATAATGTAAGGCTTTAGGTGTGTGAGGTGCATGAAATTAATTAGGGCACTGTAAAGAGCAGCACAAGAGCAACGAGAGCGGGAGCGAGTGCTCTCGCTAGCTGTTCGGCAAGCTGCTTGTTGAAGACCACAAGTTGCTTTTTATACCCATTGAAAATGGGAATTCAGGGTATAATATTTTTGTTGAAATGTGAATGTATGTAACAGGCAGAAGGAGGCGTGGCAGACCCCATAAAGTATATATATTCTTGATTAGGGTGACAAGCTCAGAACCTATAAGAGCTGGATAATTGAAATTTTTTATGTAGGTCCGTGAATGGCACGAAAAGATCGAGTTTGTTAAAAAAAGTAGATAACTATTTTAATTTTAATGTTATCGATTACAAACGTTATCGAACGTTACTTATAAAATTATGTCTCCCACGTCTTTATAGCTAGAGTCCCCAAATTTTTTGCTAAATTTTGGATACCGGCTCCAAATTTCCTCAAAAATTTAAATTAAGGTTAGTTGCCCCCAATGGGTTTACATTTTTAAAAATTGGAAAAAATGTAATAAAATATGTTAAACCTAAGCTGAAAATTTCATTTAAATCCATTAATTCGCGCAGAAGTTATTAAACAAAACATTTGGCCAATCGGCTAAACACGTGACCAGCAACGCAAAACAAATTGTTTTCCTATACATATGCACACATACACACATACACATTGAGCTGCGTGCATCTAGAAAATTCTAAGCCCCGCAAGTTTTAGTGTACATATTGCCAATAGATGGCGCTATGATTTGCTAATTATCAGCTGTTTAATAAATCGAAACATGGATGGTGCTATTCTATCGAACCATAGATGGCGCTATTGGCTAAACAATTGAAAATGAATTGAATTTAGTTTTCTGTGCGTTTATACGAAATGCTAATTATGCAGTATTCTAAAAAACGCAGACAGCGCGGGGTTTAGGGTATCTCCTAGTCGGGATCCCCGACTAGAGTTTTCTTATGTACTTGATATACCCTGAACCCGTTGAAAATGGGAAATCAGGGTATAATGGTTTTGTGAAAATGTATATAACAGGCAGAAGGAGGCGTGGCAGACCCCATAAAGTATATATATTCTTGATCAGAGAGAGAAGCCGAGTCGATTTAGCCCAGTCCGTCTGTCCGTATGTTTAAACGCGTCGATCTCAGAAGATATAAGAGCTAGAGACTTCAATTTTTTTTGATGTTCGGGTATATCACGATTCGATCGAGTTTGTTTCAAATATTCGATAACTATCATCGTTTTAATGTTATCGATTAAAACCCGATATCTTCATTTAGTTATAAAATTCTATTCATCTTTATAGTTTGAGTCTTTAAATTTTGCATTTAGTATTATTTGAGCCTTCTGCAATTTCGGTTTTTGTTAAATTTTTGATGCCAAGCACTCAAATTTCCCCTTCACCTCAAATTGCTAAATCACGTATTTCAAGTACTAGAGACTTATGCTTTGGCACATACACACATATGAATGTCATGACCACGCCCAACAAATTTGATCAAAATCGTTCGTCTAAAAAAAATTTATTAAACATTTAATCTCATATTATCGTTGTCTTGCAGCAGCAGCGAAGCTGATGAGTCATAATGCACAGTTAGCAGATTGTGTGCTTGTGCGTGCGTCTGTGTGCGTTCTTTTGTGCGCGTCTGTGCGTGTTCTTGTGCGTGCCTCTGTGTGTGTATGTATTGATTGCTTCATATGCACATATAAAAGTAACGGAGAATGTTAGCGGTTCTTAGTAATCGCAGTTCTTCGCAGGGTTTAAGGGATCTTTTTGTCGAGCAGTCTCGACTAGAGCACTCTTACTTGTTTTTATATGGTGTATATTACCAAGCTCTTTTGGCAGGACAACCTCTTTTGCCCAACGTTTTATGAAGCCAAGAACACTTGGATTCATTTATAATGGTTGAGATATGAGTATTGAAGCGAAGTTTTGAATCGAAAAGTACTCCAAGATCTTGGACAGAAAAAGCGCGTTGCAAAGAATCACTATTAATTGAATAATTAGCAATATATAAAGTAGTACAACAGAAGGTCATTGTCATACATTTAGAACAGTTTAAACGCAACCTATTGGCCAAGCACCAAAGTTGGAAGGAATTAAGATCATCTTGTAAGCATTGATGATTGATTATGTTAGAATAAGAAAGGCAAAGTTTTATGTCATCACTATACATGAAGATCTTTGAATAAGAGATAAATAGTGTAAAAAGTAAAGGCCCGAGATTACTACCCTGAGGTACACCTGAAAGAACGAAGATTTGCTTCGAAAAAGATGTTCTCAACACAACTCTTTGGGTTCTACCTTTTAAATAGGATGACATCCAAGATAAGAGTTTAAGAGAAAAACCTATGAGATCAAGCTTATGAAGTAATACTTCATGGTGAACTGAATCAAATGCTATGCTGAAATCTGTACATATAACATCAGTTTGTATTTTATTTAAAAAAAACTATCGATTACTAGGTAAGTACATTAGTCGAGGTTGATCGATTAAGAACAAAGCCGTGTTGGAAAAGCGAAATGCTATTATTTTTTTAAATAACTTCGGAAGTTTCAGACCTCCCACCTTTTTTATATAGAGGGGAAAACTTTCTCCAAATAGACGGGAACACAGAGGTTTCCAGGGATAAGTTAAAAATCTAAACTGAAGAGAGTCACAGCATTCTTTTATAACACAACTAGGATTATTATCAGCTCCAGGCGAGTAAGATGGTTTTATTGACCGAATGGGTGAAATATGAGAATCAAGGGAAATATTGAAAGCCGTAATAATATTTGTAGAAGAGATATAATAAGGGTAAGAAGTTTTATAGGGGTCTACAGATAAGTAAGTTGATTGGAAAAAATCAGCAAAAAGATCAGAGGAATCATGATCATTGCAAGAATTGTTTGATGCAAGAAAAAATGTGGAAGGTAAACTAGAAGACGTGCGTTTCAAGTTCACAAAGGAATACAAATTTTTAGGATCACGAGCAAACTGCCTTATGCAACGCAAAAGGTAATTCTCATAGCAACGGGAATTTAATAAGTTTTAAATTCGACTTGGCTATGGAATATTTAGACCAGTTAATAGAGGGTCCACACTTTTTAAAATTTTTAAAACATTTAGACTTAATGTTTCTTAAATTGGAAAGGTTCTGAGTAAACCATGGAGGTTTATTAGAAAAAGCACAGCGAGACACATATAAACACACTCATCAATATTTGTTGCACAATTAACATCAACGGAATCGTATATTGTAGACCAATCTTTTGCACTAATAAGTTGATTAAGCAAAGCAAAATTGCAGTTATTGTAACAACGACGTTTTGATGGAGTAGATTCACAAATTGGAGGAGTACTTAGCGACAGAGATACCTCCAATGAAGGATGATGAATATCCTCAGGTAAACAAAAAGGGGATGATCTAGAAACATTAATGCATGAGTCATCATTAATAAAAACCAGATCAAGCAATCGATTCCGATGATTTGAGATTGAATTCATCTGAGACATAGAAATAGAAAGTAATTCATCAAAGAAAATTATCAATTGTAAGAATTAGGGAACTTGAACTAGGATTAGAGATCCAAGAAGTGTTCGGTATATTAAAGTCACCCAACACCAGAAAGAAATCATTATCCTTTACATGTTCATAAATTTCTTTAATGCATGTCAAATTTTGCGCATGAGTTTGAACATCAGAAGTGGGGGAATATATGAACATGTAATAAAAACGGAACAAGATTTAAGAATTAGTTTAACAGCAACTATCTCGACATCATGAGATCCTGAAAAAATAAAACGTTCAGAGAGAATATTAGATTTAACACCTAATAAGACACATCCACCTCTACGTGTCAAACGATCATGTCTGTAAATAGTGAAATCATTCGAGAGAATCTCACTATTATAAACATTCGAGCTTAACCACGTTTCAGTCAGGGCGATAATATCAAAACGAACACTGAAACTACTCAAAAAAAAAAAAACCTTCTGAGTTTAGAATTCAGACCACGAACGTTTTGAAATATTAAGATCTGTAAAGAAGGTTGAACTATTGTTAGTTAGAGCGAAAAGAGAAACGCTCACACAATGAGACTCAAAAGACCGAAAACCCGAAAGACTCAACGCAAACGGTCTTCACATTTATTTTTGTTGTTGAGAAAAAAAAAATAATTTTTTTCAGAGAACAATTTAAATTTATTTATATTTTATTTATATTTAGGTAACAAGAGAGTTTAAACTATTCATATATATATTTTTTGTAATATTTTTTATATATTTTGTGTTAAGCTTAATGACTAATAGGGCGTTGAGATTTTCTGCACTAATCGAACTTCTTCGTTCACTTAATATAAAGTGTAGGGCTGAGAATGCCCGTTCGACGGAAACCTGCGTTGCAGGTGTATCCAGCACAACCTGCGCGAATGCACTTATGTGAGGAAACTTAAGCTGCAAGTCATTAAACACTTCCAATATATTTAAATTTAATGGCAAGCGACCATATGTAACGTTGAAGTTTTCGATATCAGCATAAATTTGGACAAGTTTTGCAGAAACAGGGTCTTTTTTGCTTTCTGACACTGTCTGCAAATCGTCCAAAAATGCCGAGAACAGCTACGTCTCTTCAGACGAGGGTGCGGTTGAAAAAATCGACGAGAATGAGGAGTCAAACATCTCTTCACGCACAGGAGTTTCGAGCTTTGGAATATTTTGTGTTTGTGCCTTAAAAAATAAAGCGATAATAAGTATGAAATATTTTTAGGATTTTAGTTAAGTACAATTATTACTTTTTGACGAAGACAATTTAAATTATTAACATTAGTTTCTCAAAATTACAACGTAAACAAAACAGGAACACAATTTCAAACATTGTTCGACATACAGCTTGTTTCACCTCAAATAAACGAAAAGCTATTGTTTTAAAATTAAGCTTTGCTAAAGACTTCTGAAAGTTCGTCAACATGCAATTTACTCAAGGATCCATGTAAATCGCTGCCAACAATGCTTCATTTTCTAATAATTTGCTTTCCCTTATTTTTATCTGAGCCGATAGTTTTTTTTAAAATCAAATTGTGCCAATTCTCGCATTTCAATTTTAGTTCCATCCATACTATGAAGAACTCACTATAAACTAAATGTTCGTCTTGTAGCTTTAGGGTTGCCTGGTAACTATCAAGCGACAATGTACGTCTCCATCCAATCCCAATCGGCATCTACACAAATATAAGACTGCGTAGCCAGGAAATCCTTTATGTCCAATAACTTTTTTAGCTATAAATAGGTCGAATTCCACCTTGTTATAACATCGAGCGATCTTATGTTTATTTTGTTCTCAATTAAGATACGTCTGCATAAATTTTATAAATAATATGTATATATAATATATAAATAAGTATATACTTATATACATATTTACAAATATATATATTTATATATATATATAATTAATCACTACTTACCTATACGTTTCTGTGCCCAGCGATTTGCATAATGTGCGACAGGAACTTATTTTATCGACGATCTCTTTTATTTTATTCACATCGAATACGCACAGTTGCAGAGTGTGTGCTGCACATCTCACAAAGTGTATAAGTTAAAAAACGATTTGATTCGTTTACTTTATCGCAGCAAAGCGACTTATTTATTTGAATACAAAAATGAAACTAAAACTATTACAATATTAGGTGGCTTAAACATCGACTACAGCGGATGCGCCAGCGGTTGCACCAGCGGTTGCGCGTGTGGCTCTCGTAACAATAATTCTTAAGAATTGTTTTGCTGCTTAGAGCGGATGCAATGCAGACCGTAGGTCAGCATTTTTGACACAGCGCGAGTTGCAAGGCGTTGAACTGCTTTTGACTTTGCTTACGTTAACTCTTCCACCCTCAAATTGACAGTTGTTCTCAAGTGTCAGAAAAACGGGATGTTGGTGAATTGAAGATTTGGAAGATGTTCGGAAGTGTTGGTGATTGGGTGATCGACAGTGTTTGGAATTTCGGAAGCGAATTGTAGGATTACTTCTTTTTTGTTAGCTCGCCTTTTTGAGACTAACACTATTGTTATGGCAAAACCTACAAGCAATGCTAATGAACCAATGCTGTTGGTAGCGGAGTGGGTCTGTAACAGATTTAAGTGCTTGGTGTTATTTATTTGAAGATTATCTAATGTTTTTATACTGAGGACCCGCAAGAGTTTGGCCTCGGATACCGATATTTGTATAATCGGGGTTTTGGGGTTGATTTGTGTTTCTTCTGTATTGGAGAATATTCGGTCATCGATCGTGATAGAGCAGTTGTGGTATTTTATAAGTAAAGTGCCTTGGACTATTTGATCAGTGTCCTCCCACTTTATTCTGCCTTGGAAGTTGTTAAGTAGTATGATGTCTTCTTGGATTTCTTCTAAGCTTTCGATGTGGTCTGCGTTGCTGTAGTCGCATTTTGCATCTTTTCCTAACATTAATTTGGGTATACAATCGTTTTCTCTTAAATCTATTAAATCTTTTTGATTACAAATTTTTATGTTGTTATAAGTTTTACAGCTGTTTCTTAATCCTAACATTGTGTTTTTATATTTGAAAATTTCTTTGAATTGTAAGTTTACAATTGTATTGTCTTTAATTATAGGTCTAATAATTATATTCTCGTAATTTATCTTTTCTAGATTAGGAATTTTGACAACATATAAGATTATGGTATTATTATGTAAGACAGATACGTCTGCTAACTCTAGCATCTCTTCTATTGTTAGATCTATTTCAGCTTTATTTTTATACTATTTCACGTAGTGATATAGTATATTGGTTTTGTGCAATGTCCGTCATGCTGTCCGTCCGTCTGTCCGTCTGTCCGTCCGTCCGTCTGTCCGTCTGTCCGTATGAACGCAAACCATTTCCACGCTATTGAAGCTAGAGACTTGAAATTTGAAATATATACTCGTGTATACCCTCGTCTGATAAAGTGTCAAGATTTTCCCGATACGCCCACTAGGGGCGTGGCAAATCGGAAAATGCATTTTCCTGTATCTCAGAAACACTACTTCTAGAAAAGCTAGAATTGAGATTTTAACTGAACACTCATGTCGACATCCCAAAATCAAAAAGCTATGGCGGATATATCTACGCCCATTGGGGGCGTGGCAAATCGGGTCAAACTGTATCTTCTACAGTTTTAAAGCTAGAACGCCCAAATTTGGCACGTGGGTTACTGTTACGATTCTATAAGGATCGCCCAAAAATTTTACGGCCACGCCTACTAGGGGCGTGGCAAATCGGATCTGAAGACATAGTGATTTTACTAGTTTCGTTATATTTTGAGCACTATTGATGCTAGAGACTTGAGACTTGGTATATATACTCGGGTTAACATCCCACAATCGAAAAGCTATGGCGGATATATCTACGCCTTCAGGGGCGTGGCAACTAATATCAGCTTATATCTCCCACAGTTTTAGTGCTAGAAGCTTCAAAATTGAATGTTATGTTACTGGGGCCTCCTCTATCGATGCCCCAAAAATTATTGTTACGACCCAAAAGGGGCATGACATACAGAAAAATACCCTGTAATTTTCGCATTTTTCGAATGTAAGCATCCAAACTTTACAGTTATATTCCTGAACGCCCATTTATTATTTGTCTACGGCCACTGGGGGCGTGGCAAATAAAAACTGAAACATCTGCAGCTTCTGAGCCAATAACGCGCCAAATAATGACTTTGTGACCTTTGACCTTGTCTTTTGACTTTTTAAATTATATATATATGTTTGAAAAGAATATTTTATTAATACAAAATAACTAAATAAGGAAAATATAACAAAAATATCAACATGACCGCACCGGGGTTCGAGCCCACACCTCTACGCTCGCCAACGAACTTAAATCACATGTTCAGAGTTGCCACCTCTCTCATTTTGAGAGATGCCATCTCTCTCGATTTAGGTGCGTGTTTTTGCTAAGGTAAGGGTTCGATCCTAATTGAAACTGTCTGGCCACCTCCAATTAAAAGTTTTAGTCTGCAGCTAATTTGAGCGGCGAAAGTGGCGATTTAAGGTTAAATTTTAAAAAATATAATGTGATAGATGCCCCTGTGTGCTGCTGGGTCGTGAAATAGTATTTCGCTGTCGGTTGCGTCCGACAGCAACGTTCTTACTTGTTATACCCTGAACCCATTGAAAATGGGAAATCAGGGTATAATGTTTTGGTTGAAATGTATGTAACAGGCAGAAGGAGGCGTGGCAGACCCCATAAAGTATATATATTCTTGATCAGGATGACAAGCCGAGTTGATATAGCCATGTCCGTCTGTCCGTCTGTCCGTCTGTCCGTATGTATGAACGCGTCGTTCTCAGAACCTATAAGAGCTAGAGACTTGAAATTTTTTATGTAGGTTCCTGTATAGCACGAAAAGATCGAGTTTGTTAAAAAAAATCGATAACTGTCTTAATTTTAATGTTATCGATTAAAAACGAAATCGATGCTCAGTTATATAAATCTATATAATTCATCTTTATAGCTAGAGTCTTCAAATTTTGCACTTAGTGTTATGTGAGCCTTATACAATTTCGGTTTTTGTTAAATTTTGGATGCCACGCCCCCTTCGCCTCAAATTTGTAAGTCCCGTATTTCAAATACTAGAGACTTGTGCTTTGGCACATACACACATACGGATGACATGATCACGCCCAACAAGTTTGATCAAAATCGTTGCGCTAGAAAAAAAGTTATTAAACATTTAATTTCCCATAGCATTGCCATGCAAACAGCAGCCAAAGAACAGCTGACGCAACGACTTGCGCTTGTGTGTGCTTGCGCCTGTGTATGTGTGTGTGTATGTTTTGCTTGTAATGAACGTACAAGTGCATGTGTATATAAAAGAAACGAAGAATGCAGGGTTCAGGGTATACCCTAGTCGAGCGGCCTCGACTAGAGTTTTCTTACTTGTTTTGTTTTTGTATTAGGTCTAAATCTTTATCAATTAAGAGGATGCTGTTTACTATGTTTAGTCTGGCCCATTGTATGGCGTATTTTATGTTTGTTATTTCCTCTTTAATCAGACGGGTTTGTATTTGTATGTTAGTATCTAAATTGTTAGTAGGGTACGAATGTTTTTGGATGGCGTTGGTTAAAATATTGTTAATTTGGGTGAGATTATTTATTCGTTGTTGAAATTGTGTGTTTATGATGGTTTGTTGGTTAGTATTCTGAATGAGTTTATTTAGGTTATCTTCTATAGCGACTAAGTCATCGTGGTCAGGAGAGCCGGCCACAAATTTCCAGGCTGTGCCTAAAGCATTTATGGATCTTGTGTGTCTGGTCTTATTTGCGTATAATAAAGAGTGAAATATTGATTTTGACTGTTCTACTTCGAAATGCAGAGTATGATGTAAATCGGACGACTTTAATTCCGTGTCTATGTGGTTTGCAAGTTTGTCCAAAGCCTTTTTTAGTTGTAATACGTCTATCAAATGAATTATCCTGGTCGAGGAGTTAGTTATTTTACCTAATCCGTCATGAAGGGTGAGTATGTGACTATTTGTATAATTAGTCATTTCCACTCGTGCCTGTATTGGGATTACTCCCAGTATCCTGTAGAGAAAGGTCATTTTTAATATTGCTTTTATGTACTATTTTTCCTGACTCTGTTTTTATGGTTGTGCCGTTGTCTTCCTTAACTATCTCTTTTTTGTATCTGGAGGAAAGTTTAGATCCTAGTCGTGTGTTGATTTTTACGTAAATTATCTGTCCAGTTTTGTAGGTAAGTATAGGGTTTCTAGATTGATTGTGATATTTTAGGTCTTTGGTCTGCTGTTTTTTAATTTTGTTATGTTATCTTTGCGTGCTTGTTCGAATTGTTCGGGGTCTGTGGTAATCTTCCTGCCAAAGAAAATATCTAGTGGGCGTTGTTTAGTGACTGAATGTATGGAGTTGTTATACTCGTAAATAGCTCTTTGCAGGAGCTCTGCGAAGTTTCTATTTTCGCCTTCTCTTTTAAGACATCTCATTATTTCTGATAAAGTGGAGTGTAGTCGTTCTATCTGTCCGTTTACTGAACTCTTATATGGTGGTACTTTGAAAACTTCAATGTTGAGCTGATCTTTCATCATGAAGGAGATGGAAGCCGAATTAAGTGATTTTTCGTTATCTACTACTACAAATTTTGGTACTCCATAGAAGAAAAGTATTTTATGTAATGGTTGTCTGATATCTTCTATAGCTTTAGATTTTATAATTCTACCTTGCGCAAGCTTTGAGAATTTGTCTATTGCAGTGAGCACGAGGTGCTTTTCGGTAGAATAAATGTCTATGTGAATAATGTGGCCTGGACACTCGGGTATCGGTGTTTCCTTCAGACTTGGGTTTGTTGGTCGTCTATCGTATTTTTCTTCTTTGCAAATCCTACATTGTTTTACTATGTTTGTAATTTTGGCTTTCATTCTTGGGAAGTAATACTTTTCCGCGATCTGTTTTTGGTTTTCGTATGCGTTTCTATGTGCTCTATTGTGTGTTTTTAATATTTCTTCCTCTTGATCCGAGTCTGTTTCTAAATCTATAATTCTGTTCTGCAAAAATCGTATCTTGAAAGTATTGAAGTGAGACGGGTAGATATTCTGTAGCTTGGCCATGATATCTTCAGTTGTGAGAATTCCGTTTATGACGGATGGGTTTAAGTACTTTTTTAGTAAGCTGATAAGGTCGGTTTCTGAAAATTGTCCTTTCGCGATGTAGTGTCTATGGAAGGTGGGGAACGGAATGCTAAATTCGTAAGTTTCTTTGTTTTCTTTTGCAATTATGATTTGATTCTTATAAACGTTGATAGGGGCTTCGAGGCTTGGTATCAAATGATGGCTTGAACTATCTGCACTATGAATGGTGGCTGTCATTGAATTTATTTGGTTTTTTAATTGGTTAGGGGTTCTGGACATCTGCATCGGCGACTATATTTTCTTTACCTGGCTTGTAAACTAGTTGGTAGTCGTACTCTTCTAAGATTGCCTTCCACCTTTTAATTTTGGCGTTCCCATGCCAATTACTAAGGGAATGTGTAAGAGGTTGGTGGTCTGTGAATATTTTGACTTTAGAATTTCCGTAAAGGTAATTCTTGAGGGACTTTAGAGCCCAAATGATAGCTAACATTTCTTTTTCATTTGTTGCGTAATTTTCTTCTGCTTTACACAATGTTCTAGATATGAAAGAAATAGAACTGCACCGATTGCGTGATTCGATGCATCGGTAGTGAGGTGAAATTCTTTTTTGAAGTCGGGATATTTGAGAATAACATCGTCTGATATTAATGAACTTTTCAATTTATTAAATGCCTCTAGGGCAACTGAATCTAATTTTATGGATATCTTATTTGAAGCTTGCTTCGATATTCTGCCGTCCTCACCACGTAACAACGAGGTGAGAGGTTTTGCTAATATTGCATAATCTTTGATGAAACGGCGATAGTAGCCGGATAGGCCGAGAAATGACCGAAGTTGTTTAAGCGTGTTTGGTGGTGGATAGTTGGCAATTGCTTCTACTTTTTTTGTTAGTTTCTAAGCCTTTATCTGAGATAACGAAACCTAAAAATTCTACTCCAGTTTTAAAAAATTCGCATTTGTCTATTTGGCATTTTATGTTAGCTTCGTGGAGCGTATGGAATATTGTTTCGAGGTGATCTAGATGGGATTTTTCATCTTTGCTGAACACGACTATATCGTCTATGTAAACATAGCAGATTTTTCCTATGTGTTGCCTTAGTATGTCACCTAAGGCTCTTTGAAATATGGATGGCGCGTTTTTCAAACCAAAGGGGAGTCGTTTAAACTCATATTTTCCATTTTTTATGGAGAAGGCAGTTTTCTCTATGTCCTTTTCTTTTAATAGGATCTGATGAAATCCGCTTTTCAAATCAAGTACGGAGAATATTTTGTTGTCTCCTAGCTGTGCTAATACCTCGTTTATTTCTGGTATGGGGTACCGATCGGCGATGGTTATGGAATTTAACTTCCTATAGTCAATGACTAATCTATATTTCTTTTCGCCAGATGCGTCTAACTTTTTTGGTACTATTATTACAGGAGAGTTATACGGAGAACGAGAGGGGCGAATTATGTCGTCGTCTAACAGTTTTTGTATTTGTGCTTCTACTTCTCGTTGTAAAGACATGGGATAAGGGTAATATTTCGTATAAATTGGAGCGTCTGAGGTGGTTCTTATTTCTGCTTGGACACAGGTGGTAAATGATAATCTGTCATTGGGTTTTAAAAATAAGCTCGAGAATTTCTTTGTTAAGTTTGTAATGCTAGTGAATTGTTCTTTAGACATGTGTTCGGTTCTAATATTTAAATTATTAACTGCTTGTATTCGTTTTTCTTTGATAGGAATATTGTATTTGTTTATTAAAGTCATAATGTTGTCGTTAGCAAAGATTACCGCATTTAGCTGCTTAAGGCTATCATTTCCTAGAATGCCATCGAACGATTTTAGAGTCGGCAGTAGAAAGAATTTAATTCTTACGTCTTTGATGTCAAACAGATTTGCTTCTACGTGCTGTGTTATTTTTATGTTACCTCCTACAGAGATTGCATCGAATGGTTCTATATTTTCTTTTGGGTTTCTTACTAAATTTGGTTTGATATAATTATTGTTCGAGCCAGTGTCAATTAAAATTTTCAGGGTCTTTCCTCCTCCAAGCTTGCATTCAAAGTATAGAAGTGAGGAGGACTTTATTCTAAAAATGTATGTCTGAATGTCCAACTTGACAATCTTCACCCGAGTATTCGTACTCGTGTGGTGAGTTGTCGGCTAGATATTCTACGTCTGCATAGTGTTCGTTACCGTATTGTTCCAATTCTGCCTGTCTTTGTGTTTCTATGTGAGTTTGATCTTCATTTTCTTCGGCTGTTTCTATATTAAAATTTCGTGGTTTTCGTTTGTATGGACTTGTCTACGTCCATGGGTTCGGGACGAGGGTAAGGTTTTGGTTCAGACGGACGAGGGGGTGCTACAGGATAACTGTAGTTTGGCTGTTGAACGAATTGTTGTCCGGACGGACGAGGGTGTGCTATTGGGAAGGTGTAACTTGGCTGTTGCTTGAACTGCTGTCCATAAGGTGTTGTTTTATTTTGTTGAAAACTGGAGTTTGGCCTATAAGATTGAATTGATTGACGTGGAATGTTATTTTGTGTTATTGGAGGAGCTCGGAATGATTGCATACGGCCTTTTTGGTTGGCTTGGGAGGCGACATACTTTTGATTTTCTAACTTAAGACATAAATGAAGGGCTTGTGGCAAGTCGGTGGGTTCTTTAATTCCTAGAAGTCTAGGGAGATCACCTTGGAGACCTCTTACGAAGGTGTCAAGTGCCTTATCACGATATACTTTAGTCAGTAATCGCTCAGATTCTCTCGTCACATTCATACAACCCACTTTGTTAAGAACAAGTGACAGATGTTTATAAACGACTGAATGGAATTCTTCAATTGATTGCCTTGAGTCAGTCCAGTCATCTGATATTCTAGGGTTGTTATGTCCCTCTTATCAGCTTAATGTAGAGTTAGGCACTTAGTAATGGCACTCCAGTCGAGTGGTACGTTGTAAGATTCTAATGCTGTATCTGCTAGTCCGGTTATTTTTTTCTTATTGTATGAAGGATGCCGAAGTATCTAGGGCTGCCTTCCTGTCCGGTATAAATTTGCATTATTCTGTCAACACTCTTCTTCCAGGAGCTAAACTCAGCTGGATTTCCATTGAATTCTTTTAAACCTTTGACTATATCTGGAACCTTGTCTAGTTCGGACATTTTATTACTATATTCGGGTATGATTGATACGTCTGGGACGTCGAAAGGGCTTGGTCTGATTGATTCAGCTGTACTGTTTGTTGCTAGAGTCTCGATGACAATTTTCGAAATTAATTGTGTTAGTTGGTCTATATTCATTTGGGTGTTATTGGGGGGTGTTGATCTGGAGGATGACGCATCATCGGACAACAATGATGGTCTTATTAAGTTACTTGGGTTTGCCATGATTTACTGTAATTATATTTTCTCTTTTTTTTTTTTGTTATTTACTTATCTAATTCCGTTTTTGATTTATTATTGGATCTATTCTATTTAATTCACTTTGTTGATTACTTTTTCTTATTTTAACTTACAGTATAATAGCAGCTATGGTCATCCTCTGCGGAAGGTCGAAAGTCTCCTTTTTGGGTGTCCTACTCAGGTTTCGGGGTCTTCACTTCATCCAGTGGTTGGCTAGGAGCGGGTCTTATAGCCTTGACGGTCGCTGCTTGGCACGTAATAATTGAGTTATTGTTGTGCTTTATTTATTTTTTTATTGTTTGGCGCTTAATAATTGTTTTATTGTCGCGCTGTTTGTTTTGGCACTTAATAATTGTTTTATTGTCGTGCTTAATTTTGTTAATAATTTCACAGCCACAAATGAATTTATGGGAGTTTCACTGTGAGGATTATTTGAACCAGCGACGGTAATAACGTATGAACACTTTGGGCTATATTGTTATACCGGTTACGCACTTAGAAACTGGGTATTCTATTGTACGCGCTGGTCCCTGCTCGGGCGCCAGTTAAGAAACGATTTGTTTCGTTTACTTTGTCGCAGCAAAGCGACTTATTTATTTGAATACAAAAATGAAACTAAAACTCTATTACAATATTAGGTGGCTTAAATATCGACTACAGCGAATGCGCCAGCGGTTGCACCAGCGGTTGCGCGTGTGGCTCTCGTAACAATAATTCTTAAGAATTGTTTTGCTGCTTGGAGGGGATGCAATGCAGACCGTAGGTCAGCATTTTTGGCGCAGCGCGAGTTGCAGGGCGTTGAACTGCTTTTGACTTTGCTTACGTTAACTTATATTAGCAAGGTCATCTTCAAAAACTGATTCCTCGGTGGCATCATTTAACACTTGAACAGCTTTTATCATGTTTCGCCCATTATGTTGTGCATGAATATGATAATTCTTTCAAAAATCACATACATATATTAAAAATTGTAGGTAGTTAAAATTTTACCTGTAGATTTGATCTAGTGATATTCCATATTCATCTAAGATTTCTAGAATTTTGTTTTTCATTTAGATTCCAGTGTGAGATTCCCCGAGCTCAATCATGCCTAAAGTCCTTACAATAATCTCGGTTTTAGCCAGGCTTGCATGGACCATTTGCAAATTTATTCCAAGAATGGCTTTATCCATTCTGGTGGCAACATCGATTTTCAGCGACACCAGCTTTCCCTTCACGAGAGCCCTTTGATAGACTGCTCTTCGACTGACACAAAACTCATAATATTTCGAGACGTTACAGGGTTCATGCCAAGTGCATTATATATTGGATCCATTATTTATTTGAACCCTTCGCTGTCTAGAAATATAAATGGTTACTATTTTAATCAAAGAAGAAACAATTGATTTTTTGCTCGTTTGATAAGATATTTTTCGTTTTTCTTAAATTTGAGTTAATTTTGAATCTCCAGAATTGGTCCACTCCTTTAAAATGTCCATATGTTTCGTTGTTAAATGCCGTCTTAAATTCGTTGAATGATTGCCAGTCAATTTAATACCACAAACCATACAAACTGACTTATTTTCTTCAACATTAAATTTAAAGAATTGGTGCACTTTTTATACTATTTCACGTAGTGAACTAGTATATTGGGTTTGTGCAATGTCCGTCATGCTGTCCGTCCGTCTGTCTGTCTGTCCGTATGAACGCAAACCATTTCCACGCTATTGAAGCTAGAGACTTGAAATTTGAAATATATACTCGTGTATACCCTCGTCTGATAAAGTGTCAAGATTTTCCCGATACGCCCACTAGGGGCGTGGCAAATCGGAAAATGCATTTTCCTGTATCTCAGAAACACTACTTCTAGAAGAGCTAGAGAGTTGAGATTTTAACTGAACACTAATGTCGACATCCCAAAATCAAAAAGCTATGGCGGAGATATCTACGCCCATTGGGGGCGTGGCAAATCGGGTCAAACTGTATCTTCAACAGTTTTAATGCTAGAACGCCCAAATTTGGCACGTGGGTTACTGTTACGCTCCTATAAGGATCGCCCAAAAATTTTATAGCCACGCCTACTAGGGCCGTGGCAAATCGGATCTGAAGATATAGTGATTTTACTAGTTTCGTTATATTTTGAGCCCCATTGATGCTAGAGACTTGAGATTTGGTATATATACTCGGGTTAACATCTCACAATCGAAAAGCTATGGCGGATAAATTTACGCCTTCAGGGGCGTGGCAACTAAAATCAGCTTATATCTCCCACAGTTTTAGTGCTAGAAGCTTCAAAATTGGATGTTAAGTTACTGGGGCCTCCTCTATCGATTCCCCAAAAATTGTTGTTACGCCCCAAAAGGGGCGTGACATACAGAAAAATACCCTGTAATTTTCGCATTTTTCGAATGTAAGCATCCAAACTTTACAGTTATATTCCTGAACGCCCACTCTATGCACATGCCAAAAATTATTTGTTTACGGCCACTGGGGGCGTGGCAAATCAAAACTGAAACATCTGCAGCTTCTGAGCCAATGACGCACCACATAATGACTTTGTGACCTTTGACCTTGTCTTTTGATTTGTTAAATTATATATATATGTTTGAAAAGAATATTTTATTAATACAAAATAACTAAATAAAGAAAATATAACAAAAATATCAACATGACCGCACCGGGGTTCGAGCCCACACCTCTACGCTCGCCAATGAACTTAAATCACATTTTCAGAGTTGCCACCTCTCTCATTTTGAGAGATGCCATCTCTCTCGATTTAGGTGCGTGTTTTTGCTAAGGTAAGGGTTCTATGCTTCGATCCTAATTAAAACTGTCTGGCCACCTCCAATGAAAAGTTTTAGTCTGCAGCTAATTTGAGCAGCGAATGTGGGGATTTCAGGTTAAATTTTAAAAAATATAATGTGATAGATGCCCCTGTGTGCTGCTGGGACGTGAAATAGTATTTCGCTGTCGGTTGGGTCCGACAGCAACGTTCTTACTTGTTTATTCATGTCTCTTCCCATTTTACACAAAAAAATTTTACAACTTCACACATTCAATTCACGATCGCAATTAAAATATTTCGACTGCAAAACAGACGGTAAACGATTTGCTTGCCTATGCGTGTGAATGTAAGTATACCAATACATACGCAAAAGACCGTTTGCTTAACTGAGCACGACGAAACGGTCTTGGAACAACCGAAACAAAACAGAATAGAAAAAAAACCGGTTTCGCTCCGAGCGAGAGCAAGCTCATTTAAGAACCGGAAAATCGGTTGCTCGCTGAGTCTTTTCGTCTTTTTCGACTCCTATGCTTAAATTCATGCGCAACTACATGGGGAGGCCAAAATTTGCCGTCGTAAATTGTTGTGAAGTTGATTTTAAAAGAAGCAATTTCACGAGGAGTCTCAAAATTGAACTTCGATATAAAGACTTTAGCTTTTGATTTAGAGAGATTTGATTAGAAGAGAGTCAGAATAAGGTGTAGAAGGCATTATTGAACTATTATTAGTTTTTTGGCACAATATTGGATGAAGATTGTACCGAGGAAAGGCTTATCAAAACCGGAGACAGTCTTTTTCGACTCTTATGCTTAAATTCATTCACAACTAAATGAGGAGGCCAAAATTTGCCGTCGCAAATTGTTGTGAAGAATTCAATTGGCACGTTGATTTTAAAAGAAGCAATTTCACGAGGAGTTGCGAAAATAAACTTCGATATAGAGACTTTAGCTTTTGATTTACTGGAAATAAAAGCAGAAACAGCTTCACATTACGTGTCAGATGAAATCCTAGATAAGAACACTTGCTTCGGGAGAAACGACAGATAAAGTAGGTATGATAAGTTGAGGAGAAATGACCGGAGTGTTGTTCGTAGAATGAGCAACAGATGGAGATAAAGCAGTTGGATTCAGTATAGACTGTGGGATATCTAATACTGGTGTTCCTGACGCACTGCAAGAAGGTGGAATCGCAAGAGATTCAGAACAAAGTGTAGAAGGCGCTAATAAATTTGGAGACACAGGTATAGAAGGTGGTTCCAATTGAGAAGCAGTTGACGTCTCAGCCTGAGAAGAATCAAAATCATATTGACTTAATAATTTATCACCAGCATATAATTCATTAGACAACTGTTAAATGGCACAATAACCAAAATCGGCAGTGAACGAAATTAAATAGTTAATAAAAACAGTAAATCAAAAATAGAAGCCACGGAGAACAAAAACACGTCTAGAACTTTCAAACCCCGAACCCATAGAAAATGGAAAAAAGGGTACAATGATTTTGTGAAAATGTATGTAACAGGCAGAAGAAGGCGTGGCAGACCCCATAAAGTATATATATTCTTGATCAGGAGACAAGCCGTCCGTCCGTCCGTCTGTCCGTAGGTACGAACGCGTCTATCTCAAAACCTATAAGAGCTAGAGACTTGAAATTTTTTATGTAGGTCCGTGAATAGCACGAAAAGATCGAGTTTGTTAAAAAAAGTAGATAACTATTTTAATTTTAATCTTATCGATTACAAACGTTTTCGAACGTTACTTATAAAATTATATCTCCCACGTCTTTATAGCTAGAGTCCCCAAATTTATTTGTAAGTTTTATATTTATTTTATGCAATTTTGATTTTTGCTAAAATTTGGATACCGGCTCCAAATTTCCCCAAAAATTTAAATTAAGGTTAGTTGCCCCAATGGGTTTACATTTTTAAAAATTGGAAAAAATGTAATAAAATATGTTAAACATAAGCTGAAAATTTCATTTAAATCCATTAATTCGCGCAGAAGTTATTAAACAAAACATTTGGCCAATCGGCCAAACACGTGACCAGCAGCGCAAAGCAAATTGTTTTCCTATACATGTGCACACATACACACATAAGCACCGCAAGTTTTAGTGTACATATTGCCAATAGATGGCGCTATGATTTGCTAATTATCAGCTGTTTAATAAATCGAAACATGGATGGTGCTATTCTATCGAACCATAGATGGCGCTATTGGCTAAACAATTGAAAATGAATTGAATTTAGTTTTCTGTGCGTTTATACGAAATGCTAATTATGCAGTATTTTAAAAAACGCAGACAGAGCGTTGTTTTTTGTATCTCCTAGTCGGGACCCCCCTACTAGAGATTTCTTACTTGTTGATATTATTTTTGCTTTTGTAACGTTAAATAGTCAGGAGGTGTGGCAGTTGAGTTTGTGGTTTGATAGACATTTTATAATGTAGATCTTTTTGCTAACGAAGTTTTTAGGGATTTTATGTGGTCGTGAAAGTTGTATATGTTGTCGATGTGGATGCCTAAGAGTTTCAATCAGTTAACATTTATTAACTGATAATTTTCTGTAAGGATGTGGCATGAGCAGTTGTGTTTGCGACAGATGTGTAGGTAGGTGTTTGCATTTTGTAGGGAAATTTGCGCACCAGAGTATTCACACCATTCTGATAGTTGAGAGAACAGAGTGGATAGGTCTATGTTTTGGTTTTTGGTACCACCACAGTCTTTTTCCAATATTTTTGTCGAGAACTTTAGATAAGCAGGGGTTTAGTGAAATTGGTCGGTAAGAGTTTAATTCGGATTTTGGGGAGGTTTAAGTATTCGGATAATTATGCTAGTCTTGTACGATTGTGGGATACATTTTTAAAGAATTAAATTTTGAAGATGAATTATGGGGGTCTTGGTTCTATGGTATATGTTCTATATCATAGCATAGTTGATTCTGTCTTGGCCAGGTGTTTTGCCAGATAATGATTTGATTGCTGCATTGAATTCTAATATTGAAATATCATTTTCTATGGCTAATGCTTTTTCGTTATTTGTGGGTGTGGGTTGTGATGCTAATGCAGCGCGTTTAAGTGAATAACAGGTTGTAGGAATGTTGTTGTCGTTGGCTGCAGGTGGCCACGTTTTGCAAAGAATGTTTGCGATTTCCGATCTGTCGCTGGTGTATTGGGATGAGGTTGTTTTTGGAGGGATGGAGGCTGTTTTTGCTATTTTTAACGTGCGTCGGAATATGGCATTGTCATAATTATATTGAATTATGTTTTCCGTATTAATATTGTGTTTTAGTTTTCTCCACGATCGTACCTTGTTATTACGTAGCAATTGAAGTTAATTGTTCCAACAGGGAACGTTTTGTGGGTGTTTTTGGAGAAATTATTGGGGGATTGCCAAGTGAACCGCGGTGCGAATGATTTTTTGAATGTCGGCTGTTTCTTTTTTTAAATTGTTACTGATTGTTATTGTTTCAGTTAGTTTTTGAGTGTATTTTGAGAATAGAGGTCAGTCTGCGCTGTCGGTTTTGAATCGTGGTTTGTAATTGGGTCTGTTGATGGGGTTTAACATAAATAGTTTAATAATTATGGGCGCGTGGTCGCTACCGTGGAGGTTTTCTGACCAGTGTAGCAATTTAGCTTTTTTCGATTGCTCAAAGCGGGAAAGTTTGTACGCTAGCGGGTGACGGGAAATTTGGCTTTATTAATAATTGAAATGGCTTTATATACTAACCATACAACACATAGATATAACACGCAGAGCACTGAAATTCAGCGAATTCGCACAGTGACATTAGAGCCCCATGCCGGCGATTTAGCCGTTTCGCCAAATTCGCTTTACTTTTTGCTGCGAGCAGCGGGTACTCTGTGACAAGAAAATCAGTAATGGTCCATTTGTATATTAAGCCCTTCTATATTTTTTTCTGATCTCTTCTCTCTCATACATTCTTATTATCTGCTCTCTTCTCTCTCGAATATATATATATATATATATATATGTAAGAACTCACCAGCAGCAGCACACCAAAATTGAAATTTGCTCGCCGAGGCTTCATTTCTTCTCTTGCTACAGTAGAGTATACCAAACTTATAACTAGGTGTTTTGGGGTTTTCATCTTATACCTAATAATAAAATGATCAGTACTTATTATCTAGTTATACCCTGAACTCAATGAAAATGGGAAATCAGGGTATAATGGTTTGGTTGAAATGTATGTAACAGACAGAAGGAGGCGTGGCAGACCCCATAAAGTATATATATTCTTGATCAGGAAGAGAAGCCGAGTCGATTTAGCCCTGTCCGTCTGTCTGTCTGTCCGTCCGTCTATCCGTATGTATGAACGCGTCGATCTCAGAACATACAATAGCTAGAGACTTCCAATTTGTTTGTAGGTCCCTGTATAGGGCGCGCAATCGAGTTTGTTTCAGAAATTCGAAAATTTATCGTTATTTTGTAATCGATTAAAAACGAAAATTTAAAATCAGCTATAAAATTCTATCTAATTCATCTTTCTAGCTAGAGTCTTCAAATTTTGCATTTAGTGTTATTTAAGCCTTACGCAGTTTCGGTTTTTGTTAAATTTTGGGTGCGTGCCCCTTCGCCTCAAATTTGTAAGTCCCGTATATCAAATACTAGAGACTTGTGCTTTGGCACATACATTAATATGGATGACATGATCACGCCCAACAAGTTTGATCAAAATCGTCTAGAAAAAAGTTATTAAACATTTAATTTCCCATAACATTTGCATGCAAATAGCAGCTAAAGAACAGCTGACGCACCGACTTCCGCTTGTGTGTGTGTGTGTGTATGTGTTACTTGTAATGAACATACATATACATATGTATATAAAAGTAACGGAGAATACACGGAATAGCGGTTCTTCGCAGGGTTCATGGTATACCCTAGTCGAGCGGTCTCGACTAGAGTTTTCTTACTTGTTTTTTGCATTTTTTGTTTTCATTAGGAGCCCGCGCCCCGGCCCCCGACAGTGTGCCGCGATAGAAGTTATTATTCTGAGATGTCTTCAGTAATCATGTCGGATTCATTTTCTATACTGGTTGAATTGTGTATAGACCTATGTAGTTTTTATACCCTGAACCCATTGAAAATGGGAATTCAGGGTATAATGATTTTGTTGAAATGTGAATGTATGTAACAGGCAGAAGGAGGCGTGGCAGACCACATAAAGTATATATATTCTTGATCAGGGAGACAAGCCGAGTCGATTTAGCCATGTCCGTCTGTCCGTCCGTCCGTCTGTCCGTCTGTCCGTATGTATGAACGCGTCGTTCTCAGAACCTATAAGAGATAGAGACTTGAAATGTGTATGTAGGTCCGTGAATACCAATAAAAGATCGAGTTTGTTAAAAAAAGTCGATAACTATTTTAGTTTTAATGTTATCGATTAAAAACATTATCGAATGTTTATTATAAAATTATATCTCCCACGTCTTTATAGCTAGAGTCCCCAATTTTTTGTAAGTTTTATATTTTTTTTATCTAATTTTGATTTTTGTTAAATTTTGGATACCGGCTCCAAATTTTCCCAAATATTTAAATTGAGGTTAGTTGCGCTCAAAGCCAGTAAATGAATGGGCTTACATTTTTAAAAATTGAAAAAATCTAATAAAATATGATGAACATAAGCTGAAAATTTCATTTAAATCCATTAATTTGCGCAGAAGTTATTAAACAAAACATTTGGCCAATCGGGAAAACACGTGATCAGCAACGCAAAACAAATTGTTTTCCTATACATGTGCACACATACACACATACACATTGAGCTGCGTGCATCTAGAAAATTCTAAAACCCGCAAGTTTTAGTGTACATATTTCAATAGATGGCGCTATGATTTGCTAATTATCAGCTGTCCTATAGAACCATAGATGGCGCTATTAGCTAAACAATTGAAAATGAATTGAATTTAGTTTTCTGTGCGTTTATACGAAATGCTAATTATGCAGTATTTTATCTCCTAGTCGGGATCCCCGACTAGAGTTTTCTTACTTGTTTTGTTTGGGTTTTTAGGGTTGTGTGTAGTTGCTAATGCTGGATTATTGTTGTTTTTTATACCGTGAACCCATTGAAAATGTGAAAAAAGGTATAATGGTTTTGTAAAAATGTATATAACATGCAGAAGGAGGCGTGGCAAACCCCATCGATTTATCCCTGTCCGTCTGTCTGTATGTTTGAACGCGTCGATCTCAGAACATATAAGAGCTAGAGACTACGAAAAGATCGAGTTTGTTTCGATTAATCGATAACTTTCATCGTTTAAATGTTATCAATTAAAATCCGATATCGTTAGTTAGCTATAAAATTATATCTTATTCATCTTATTTGAGCCTTACACAATTTCGGGTTTTGTTAAATTTTGGATGCCACGCCCCCTTTGCCTCATTTATGTAAAACCTGTATTTCAAATAATAGAGACTTGTGCTTTGGCACATGCATACATATGGATGACATGATCACGGCCAACAAGTTTGATCAAACTCGTTTGTTGTTAAACATTTAATATCTCATATTATCGGTGCCTTGCAGACTTGCCGAGTCAAAATGCTCAGCAGACTGAGTGATTGTGCGTGCGTCTGTGTGTGTTGCTTGCTACATACATATACATATGTACATAAAAGAAACGGAGAATGTTAGAGATTCTTATAAATAGCGGTTCTTCGCAGGGTTTAGGGGGTCTCCTAGTCGAGCAGTCTCAACTAGAGCACTCTTACTTAGGTTGTTGTTTTTTTCCGTTAGATAGTTATCAGTAAAATGTTTTGCACTGTGATATTGTTTTTGTAAGATTTTTCTGTTTTGTTTTGAGCTGTTCTTTTTACAAGTTAAGCGAGAAAGGCGTGGACACGTCTGCTCTGATTGACTAATTAAATCGAACTGTCTTCGTCGTCTAAAGTCATCGTTTTTCCTGCTTTACAGCAGCAAATGGGCAGTCGCTTATCAGTAAGTATATTTTTAAACTAGGCGGGCGCTTCTTTGCAGTAAGTATTGTTTGTTATTGGTGTAGTTGTTGTTCTGTCTCCGTTATTCGTGTGTATCCGCCTTCTCGCCTGCTACTGTCGACGCGTAAACTATAAAAAATTGGAAATTTTGTTGCTCCCTCCAGGCCTTTATCGACTGCATTGATGCCGTCTTTTGAATTAAAAATCCTAAATATTTTGCTTCAACAGAGTGTTCTTTATTTGGAAGAGTACGACGTGCTTTTTTTGTATCCGCAACTTTTAATTATACTATTTCACGTACTGATATAGTATATTGGGTTTGTGCAATGTCCGTCATGCTGTCCGTCCGTCTGTCAGTCTGTCCGTCTGCCAGTCTGTCCGTCTGTCCGTATGAACGCAAACCATTTCCACGCTATTGAAGCTAGAGACTTGAAATTTGAAATATATACTCGTGTATACCCTCGTCTGATAAAGTGTCAAGATTTTCCCGATACGCCCACTAGGGGCGTGGCAAATCGGAAAATGCATTTTCCTGTATCTCAGAAACACTACTTCTAGAAAAGCTAGAATTGAGATTTTAACTGAACACTCATGTCGACATCCCAAAATCAAAAAGCTATGGCGGTTATATCTACGCCCATTGGGGGCGTGGAAAATCGGGTCAAACTGTATCTTCAACAGTTTTAAAGCTAGAACGCCGAAATTTGGCACGTGGGTTACTGTTGCGATCCTATAAATATGGTCATGCCTACTAGGGGTGTGGCAAATCAGATCTGAAGATATAGTGATTTTACTAGTTTCGCTATATTTTGAGCACTATTGATGCTAGAGACTTGAGACTTGGTATATATACTCGGGTTAACATCCCACAATCAAAAACCTATGGCGGATATATCTACGCCCTCAGGGGCGTGTCAACTAATATCAGCTTATATCTCTCTCAGTTTTAGTGCTTGAAGCTTCAAAATTGAATGTTAAGTTACTGGGGGCCTCCTCTATCGATTCCCAAAAAATTTTTGTTACGCCCCAAAATGGGCGTGACATACAGAAAAATACCCGGTTGTTTTCGCATTTTTCGAATGTAAGCATCCAAACTTTACAGTTATATTCCTGAACGCCCACTCTATGCACATGTCAAAACTGAAACATCTGCAACTTCTGAGCCAATAACGCGCCACATAATGACTTTGTGACCTTTGACCTTGTCTTTTGACTTGTTAAATTATATATATATATATGTTTGAAAAGAATATTTTATTAATACAAAATAACTAATTAAAGAAAATATAACAAAAATATCAACATGACCGCACCGGGGTTCGAGCCCACACCTCTACGCTCGCCAACGAATTTAAATCACATTTTCAGAATTGCCACCTCTCTCATTTTGAGAGATGCCATCTCTCTCGATTTAGGTGCGTATTTTTGCTAAGGTAAGGGTTCTATGCTTCGATCCTAATTAAAACTGTCTGGCCACCTCCAATGAAAAGTTTTAGTCTGCAGCTAATTTGAGCGGCGACAGAGGGGATTTAAGGTTAAATTTAAAAAAAATATGTGATAGAGGCCCCTGTGGGTTGCTGGGACGTGAAATAGTATTTCGCTGTCGGTTGCGTCCGACAGCAACGTTCTTACTTATTTTTATTTTGTGTTTTTTACCTATTTATACCCTGAATCTATTGGAAATGGGATATTACGGTATAATGGTTTTGCTACAATGTATGAAACAGGCAGACCCCAAAATATTTTATATTCTTGATGTCCCCTGTCCTGCCCGTCTGTCCGTATGTATCAACGCGTCGATATCAGAACATATAAAAGCAAGAGACTTGAAATTGTATGTAGGTCTCTGAATAGGGGCGCAGATCGTTTTTTCGATAACTATTTTCATGTAAATGGTATCGATTAAAACCCAAATTTTTACTCAGTTATACAATTATTTTTGGTTCATCTTTCTAGGTAGAGGCTTAAAATTTTGCTTTCAGTTTTAAGTGAGCCTTATTTAATTTCGATTTTTGATAAACGCCCCCTTCGCCTCCAATTTACAAATACATATAGTATTTCAAATACTAGAGATTCGTACTTTGGCACATACACACATAATGTGAATAAGAAAGTCCATCTACAAAACAAGTAAGAAAGTCGGGCGTCCAGACTATAAGACCCCTAAAACTGAGTTTGCATTTAGTATAAACGTACAAAAAATTTAATTCAATTAAACTTTAAATTTTTAGCCAATAGCGCCATGTATGTTCGATGCGATAGAGCAGCAGATAATTCGCAAGCTATAGAACCATATAGTAGACATATACTAAAACTTAAGGTTCTTAGAATTTGCTAGATGCAAGCAGTTCAGTGTGTGTGTGTTTTTTTTTATTCATTTATTTGCTCTTAATAAAAAATAAACACATCAAAAATGGAGTATAAAATAACGCTCGATGCTTGCGGGACTGCCGTAAAGCATTGCTTCGCAAGCGTTTTGCGCTATTTTAAACATTAGTTGCTAGTCGTCGGCTTCGCTCAACTCTGCGAAGCTCCACCATAATTATAGCAGCGAAGGAACTGATTTGGTTCCAAGCTGCCTCAGACTCCAGCATGAACGCGACCAAGTTGTCCCGTCTGATAGAGCGGCCCACTGTTGCTTCGAGGGCACTCCTCTCCTCATCGAAGCGCCCACACTCGAAGATTGCGTGGTTAGCGTCTTCCACTACTCCTTGTCCACACCAGTTACACTCATCAGAGTCGTCGTGGCCAAACCGCTTCAAATAGCTGCGGAAGCATCCGTGTCCAGAGAGAATCTGTGAAAGATAGAAATTAATCTCGCCATGCTTACGATTGACCCATGGTTCAAGCTGCGGTATGAGCGAGTGCGTCCATCGTCCTTTCGTCGAGTTGTCCCATTTTCTTTGCCATCGTGAAATGCTGTTCGCCCTGGATGCATTACGTGGGCCGCGTACAGGTTCGTTTGTACTGCGCTCCACGACTTCGGCGACCAGATCCTCCAGTGGAAGCATTTCGGCTATGACAAGCGCAGCGTCATCTGAGACTGTTCGGAATGAACAGCTGACTCGGATTGCGCTTAATCTATAGGTGGCTCGAATACCTCTACTGTAGCTGGGAATGGCCATTGCTCTTGACCAGATTGGCGCTGCGTAAAGGATGAAGGACCTCAAGACGCTCATAAGAAGAAGGCGTCGTTGTTGCTTTGGTCCCCGTGTGTTCAGCATGATTCGGGAGAGTGCTCTACACGAATCGGCTGCTTTTTTATGCACGTATTTCAAGTGCTCACGGAAGGTCAACCTTGTGTCAATCATGATCCCAAGATACTTTGACGCAATACTGATGTTGCCAATCTGTATATGGGCCGTTTCCACTTTCTTGCGACTGCTGACTAGGACGACCTCCGTTTGTGGGCCGCTAGGTCAAGTCCGGCTTTTGCCAACCAGTCTCGAATGTGGCTGATACTTGCGCTGCACATATCCTCAGTATCTTTCAGCTCCTTTCCTATGGCGACGACGGCGACATCATCAGCAAAGCCAATGGTGTGCGCACCCACTGGTAGCTCCAGGCGCAGTACGCCGTCGTACATAGCATTCCATAGAAGAGGCCCCAGAACTGATCCTTGGGGGACTCCAGCTGACACTATGTGAGTTTGGACTCCCTCACTCGTATTGTACATAAGCGTCCTTCCTCTGAAGTAGCTCTTTATTATTTCTTTAAGATATTTAGGGATATTATATTGTGCCAGTGCATCTAGTATCATATCCCAGCTAGCTGTGTTGAATGCATTCTTCACATCTAGAGTCGCTATGATGCAATACTGCTTCGACCCGTGCTTCCATCTGGTACCTTGTATGGCGGAGGTTGCGACGCCAACAACTTTGCTCAACGCATCCGTCGTTGATATGGCTTTCCGGAACCCAAATTGGTTTGGGGACAGGCCGCCAGCGCTTGCGATTGCGGCCTCCAGCCTGGAACAGACCAATTTTTCGAACACCTTTCCCAAGGTGTCCAAGAGATAAATTGGTCTGTAGGATGATGGCTCCTCCGGTGGTTTTCCAGCCTTGGGTAGCAATACCAGGTTCTGTATCTTCCAGCTTGCAGGGAACGTTTCTTGAGTTAGACATGTATTAAATAACTCAGTAAACGCCCCTGGTTGCAGAGCAATGGCCAGCTTTAGCGGCCTATTGGGAATCCCGTCTGGGCAGGGGCAAAGTTGGGTCTTAGTTTCCTGGCTGCAGCCATAACTTCCTCATCAGTAACTAGAGCTGCATCAGAGCTGCTCAAATCCTGGCTTGCTGATGTAGAGTCACGACCATGAATGGAGCTCAGTCTATCTGGGAATAGCACTTCCACGATTGACTTAAGCTCTAATCGATCCGTGGGCTGCATTTGTTTGCCAGCGTAAAGTCTTTTGACTACCGTTTTGTATGCTCTGCCCCAAGGGTCAGCTTCGGCGTAGTCGCATAGATCTAGGAAGTAGTCCCGTTTGCTAGTCCGAATGGCCTTCTTCAGCTGCCGTCTGGCCATCTGATAAGCCGCCTGCTTTTCAGCGAACGTAGGCCTTCCACGAGCCCGCTGATAGCTTCGTCCGGAAGTTGTTTATGCGTGAACTGCTTGCGCCGCTGCATGCTAGCGTTGCAGGCGCTCTGTATTTGGCTAGTCATCTGGCAAGCTTTGGCCTCAGCGTTGCCAGATGTGCCCAGCGACCGGATGCCCTTCTAGAAGGCTGTCGGGTTGAATGTATCCAGGCGATACTCTTCCCTCCACAGAGTTGGCGCCCTGCGAGATGGCTCGCCGATTGTGAATAGAAGCGCAGAGTGATCGCTGCCCGTATAGCTTTCGCTGATGCTCCATGTTGCCTCTCGAAAGAGGGACGACGCGACGAATGTCCATGTCCAGCTCTACTGAATGTGAACTCGTGGCCAGAGTTGAGCAGAGCCACGCCCAGCGTCGCGAAGATCTCCAGTAGAGTGCGACCTCTGGCATTTGTTGAAAGGCTGCCCCATTCCATGGCCCATGCATTGAAGTCGCCAGCTATGATGGCCTTTCGGCCTCTTACGTCCTCGGCTAGCTCGTCGAGCACCTCCGTGAATTCATTAATCTGCATGCTGGGGGCCAGGTAACAGCTATATATCCATATGCTGCCGTATCGTGCGCGCACGAACCCGTTACAAGACTTGACATCTGAAAGCGCAGTCGCTGAGTTGCCGTATTTCCACAACGCTGCTTTGCCACTGGTGTCTGTGGCCCATGACCTGGAATAGCAGGTCATGCAGTGATGGGGCTCGCTGAGGAAAGCTACCTCTACTAGTTTTTCTCTCGCTGTCTGCTCTAGTAGGTCTTGAGCAGCTATGCACTGATTCAGGTTTAGCTGTAGAAATCTTAATATTTTATTTTTTGGACAGCTTCGCGATATGATGGGCACTTAAAGCTACCCGCCGCATGATCCGTCTGCTTTTCGCATTTGCGGACGCAGAGACTGCATTTTGGTGGCTTTTTGCAGCTTTTAGCTGCGTGACCCATCAATCCGCACCTGAAGCAAGCACCTTTCAGGTCGCATTCGCTTTTGCAGCTAGCAGCGATGTGCCCATAGTTCAGGCATTTGAAGCGGCGTTTTGGCTGCTCCACAGCTCGGATACGGCAGACGACCCATCCAACGCGGATTTTGGCGAGCTCGACCAGCGCTCTGGCCTTGGCAACTGGGAGGACGACTGTGTCTCTTTGCTGCCCCCGAAAGCTGGACGAAGAGATTTTATGGCGTCCATCGAGAGCGAGCTGTCTTTCAGCGCATTCTTAATCGCCTCGACTAGCTCCTCTTTGCTCGCTAGGTCGTCCATATCGCGGATCTCGATTTGCGCGGACTCGGTAAGGGTTTTAACCACCGCGCGTTCGCCCAAGGCCTTGCCGACAGCACCTCAGCTCTATGCTCGGGCTTCCTGCTCAGCTGCAGCAATAAATCGCCCTTTGCTGTCTTCCTGATCCCCTGGACATCCCCACTAAGATGCTTAAGGCTCGGATCTGTTCTGACAACTTTCAGCATGTCAGCATAACTACAACCTTCTACTCCAGAAACTGTAATTGCGTCTGTCCTTGGTCGTTTGTGGTGCTGTTTGCGCCCCTTAACCTCCGTCCAGTTCGCTGCTCTTGCCTGCTGCACTGCCTGATTCGACCTTGCCGAGGCTGTCTGTGGAGCCTTTTGCTTCTTTGCTCCCACTTCACTGTGCCCATTGGGCCTAGATTTTTTTGGGGGTGTTGTCTGCACCTCGCAGTTTCTGACCCTGCGGTTGCAGAGCAACTCCGCCGCCTCGTGGCTTAACTATCCTGGCTAGCTCCTCTCTCATTGGCACAGTTATATGCCGCTGGCTCCCGAATAAAGCCGTCAGGCCCTCAAGAGCTGCTCCTATCTGCTGGATAGTGCCTTTCAGTGTGGTTGAAGCCTTCTGCTGTGGCCCTGCCTGCTGTTGCGGCGGTGATCGCTGCAATGCAGAGCGGCGCGCAAAGGCTTGCAGCTCTTCCTCCCTTCTACCCTCCATCGTGCGCCGACTACCAAGGCGAGAAGCCTGTAGTGGGCAACAACTGATTTTTATTGCTGTATGGAAGCTTCAGTTAAGCCTAAAGACTTACACTAGAAAACTCAGCTCAAATACTCAGCGAGCCCGAAAGTATGCACCACTTTCAGTAGCTCCAACTGCACTCTAGCGTTTAGGTTGCTGTCTTTGCTAAGACTCAGCAGCACACCAAATTTTTGGGTGAGCAGCTGCTTGTCCGCTGCAGTTTCCAGCACTACTAACAGCTGTTAGAGTAAGTGCACCTGACGCTGTTTGTTTGCCTAGACGTGTCTAAACTTTTTTTACAACTTTTCGCGCGAAAATGGAAAAAATCGAAGCGAACGCCACCAACACCACAACACCACCAATACCTACTCCCCGCTCCAGAGCTATTGGCATCAACCGCCACTGAAATACTCCGCGTTTTGCCGCACAGTAAGTCAGTTGTGACCGCCGTTTGTATTGTTAGGTGCGCCGCGCCCGCAGCATACACGACTTATTTTTTTCACAGTGAAAACAGATTTCATCGATGTTTCCGAGGAACACTTTACATAAGCAGCCGTACTCAACGAAAACACAACTCTCTCTCTCTCAGTTCAGTGTGTGTGTGCATCAGTGTTGCCGGCGCCTCAACACAAAAAGTGGACAGTTGAGCCCAGAAAAAAGGACAAAAAACCGAAAATTTTTTTAAAAAGGCAAAAAAAAAACAGGACGAACAATTTAAACAAAAAAATAAACAAAAAACGTTCAATGAATTTATATATTTTCATTTAAATTTAACAAATTTATCAAGAGTTTCATTTTCAAAATATGTCTCATAAATATTTGTTCCGATTAGACTCACATATTTATAGGGAAGTTTATAATTTTGGCAACATGTCCCGCTTGACAGAGGTTTAAAATAATTTTATCGACCTGCGCGAAAGGCTCTGCATTTTGAACATGTTTTTTTGTATGTCCGTGAGCGCGAGGCTGGTCAGTTTTCGAAATTAAAGTGCACTTGCAATATTTGCAATATGTCTTCATCTACGAATCGCGGAACTTCTGCTTAAAAATTTCTTTTGGCATAATCAAGCTTTGAAAATTAGAACACAAATAGCGATAATCGATAAGTCTCATTTCGATTACACATTTATGAACAGGGTTGCATCGCATTGAAGTGATTGCTGTAGCAAAAAAATCAATTTTCAAGCGATGACATGTAGTTCAAAATAACAAATTGTATAAGTACTCAGAAATATTTAAAAAGGATGAAAAAAGGCTAAACTTAAATAAAAAAAGGCATTTCTTCAGGACAGGGGACGTCTCATAAATTTTCCAGCAATCACAGTTTCAACAAGTAAGAAAACTCTAGTCGAGACCGCTCGACTATGGTATACCCTGAACCCTGCGAAGAACCGCAATTCCAAGCAATCTCCGTTTCTTTAATATACATAAGTATATATATGTTCATTACACGCAAAACATACACACACACGCACAGGCGCACGCACACACAAGCGCAATTCGGTGCGTCAGCTGTTCTTTGGCTGCTATTTGCATGGCAATGATATGGGAATTTAAATGTTTATTATCTTTTTTTCTAGAGCAACGATTTTGATCAAACTTTTTGGGCGTAATCATGTAATCCATATGTATGTATGTGCCAAAGCACAAGTCTCTAGTATTTGATATACGGGAGTTACAAATTTGAGGCGAAGGGGCGTGGCATCCAAAATTTACCAAAAACCGAAATTGCGTAAGGCTTACATAACACTAAATGCAAAATTTGAAGACTCTAACTATAAATATGAATTAAATAGAATTTTATAACTTAATTTAGATTTTCGTTTTTAATCGATAACAATAAAACGATAACAGTTATCGAATTTCTGAAACAAACTCGATCTTTTCGTGCTATACAGGAACCTACATAAAAATTTCAAGTCTCTAGCTCTTGTAAGTTCTGAGAACGACGCGTTCATACATACGGACAGACGGACAGACGGACGGACGGACAGACGGACATGGCTATATCAACTCGGCTTGTCATCCTGATCGAGAATATATATACTTTATGGGGTCTGCCACGCCTCCTTCTGCCTGTTACATACATTTCAACAAAAACATTATACCCTGATTTCCCATTTTCAATGGGTTCAGGGTATAAAAAGGACAGATCTGTCCGCAAAAAGGACAAAACGGCAACACTGGTGTGCATGTATGATTAGCGCGGCTGGTCACATGTTCATATGTTTACAGATTGACCAAACGTTTTGTTTCTGTGTGGCTAAATGAGTTTGAATGAAATTTTCAGTATATGATTTTATTACTTTATTAATTTTATCAGGATCGATTAACGTAGATTATAGCTATTTATTACGATGATTATTTCTCCTATCGTGCAGACCGTACTGTACTGTACTGCTCTCTCAAAGCGTCACCGGAAGAAGGGATTCTCAGCTGATCAGAGTCGCATCTCGATAGACATTCAAAATACTACATGGTTGCTTAAAACTACTTATCGATATATCAATTAAACTTAACATAAGACCACTAACCATATAACACATAGATATAACACGCAGAGCACTAAAATTCAGCGAACTCCCACAATGACGAGACAGCCCCAGGCAAATTCTCCGAATTCGCTTTACTTTTTGCTGCGAGCAGCGGGTACTCTGTGACAAGAAAATCAGTGCTCTGCGAGCGCTCGTTCGGTAATGGTCCATTTGTATATAAAGCCCTTCTATGCAACCATGTATGCTTATTTTCTGATCTCTTCTCTCTCATATATTTTTATTATCTGCTCTCTTCTCTCTTCAATATATATATATGTAAGAACTCACCAGCAGCAGCACACCAAAATTGAAATTTGCTCGCTGAGGCTTCATTTTTCCTCTCTCGACAGTAGAGTATACCAAACTTTTGAAAGTGTTTGTCATGGCCATGCAAAATGTTGACATTTTTATTATTATTTATAAACAAGTAAGAAAACTCTAGTCGAGGCCGCTCGACTAGGGTATACCCTGAACCCTGCATTCTTCGTTTCTTTTATATACACATGCACTTGTACGTTCATTACAAGCAAAACATACACACACATACACAGGCGCAAGCACACACAAGCGCAAGTCGGAGCGTCAGCTGTTCTTTGGCTGCTGTTTGCATGGCAATGCTATGGGAAATTAAATGTTTAATAACTTTTTTTCTAGACGAACGATTTTGATCAAACTTGTTGGGCGTGTCATCCATATGTATGTGTGTGCCAAAGCACAAGTCTCTAGTATTTGAAATACGGGACTTACAAATTTGAGGCGAAGGGGGCGTGGCATCCAAAATTTAACAAAAACCGAAATTGTATAAGGCTCACATAACACTAAGTGCAAAATTTGAAGACTCTAGCTATAAAGATGAATTATATAGATTTATATAACTGAGCATCGATTTCGTTTTTAATCGATAACATTAAAATTAAGACAGTTATCGATTTTTTTTAACAAACTCGATCTTTTCGTGCTATACAGGAACCTACATTAAAAATTTCAAGTCTCTAGCTCTTATAGGTTCTGAGAACGACGCGTTCATACAGACGGACAGACGGACAGACGGACATGGCTATATCAACTCCGCTTGTCATCCTGATCAAGAATATATATACTTTATGGGGTCTGCCACGCCTCCTTCTGCCTGTTACATACATTTCAACAAAAACATTATACCCTGATTTCCCATTTTTAATGGGCTCAGGGTATAAAAATGTATGGAAGTGTGAGGCTCATACGAAGAATATGTTTTCGCGACGAGCATGCACACACACTATCAGTACTTACCGTTACAGCAGCTCACATGTATGAGCATTTGTGTCTGTATGCGAACTGACCGTTACAGTTGCTTGCTAAATAACTTCAACTGCCCGTGGCAATTCTGAAAATTGTTTGCATTGCAAAGAGACGTGTTCGTCGTGGCCCGTGCCTTCCTCAACATTTATTTGTGGTACTAACTTATTAACGAAAATTTTTAATTTTTCTTAAATTTGAACTATTAGGCGCATTTTCAAGAATATTCTCTGTCAGCCATTTACAATTTTTTCTTATTAAAATTAAAATAAACTGATTAAGAATAAATTTTCGATGTTCCAAACAGGGGTGAGTAGGGGAAAACCATTGGTTATGCAAAGTGGATTTTGCTGTAGCGTGCATGCAGTACAGAACAATTTTTTCCTTAATTTTTGCTAAGTATGGTTTCCTATCGAAAATTTTCTTGAACGCGTTAAAATGCAGTTGAATTAAATCGAAAAAAATATCAGAAGGGGCTTTCAACTTAAGATAGTGATTTACATAATGGACATTTTTGTTAAGTATCAAATATTCAGACGAACTTTGCATTTCATCTGACGATTTCATCAGATTACTACAAAGTTCACAATCTGTTTTCTTTAACAACTTATACAAAAGAAAACCTGCAAAGTATCGCAATGCATTTTCATTAAAAGCATTTTGATATTTAATGTTTGCAATGGTTGCATCTAATGACAATTCCATTTCAAAATCATCGTCTATTAGCTCAGTATCTGTAGACAAATTCATGGAACATTGCTCATGAAAAACAGATAGTTGAGACCCGCTGTCTTGTATTATATTTGCTAACATGAGATCTTCATCTGGAAGACAATTCCCAGATACAAAAGCAGAAGTTAAGATTTTCATTGAAAGCATTTTGGAAACTATTGCATTAAATTCGAAAATAGTTGGGTTGGTATTTGTAGCTCCCCGACATCTAATCAAATAAAATAAGTTTTCCAAAGGGTCTTGGTTTAATTTGGATGTGGCAACAAAGAAACCATCTTCGTTGTCACTCCAAACGTTTTCAGCCAAAGCAATTACCGATGAGATTGTAATAATCATCCCATCAATGCAATATACTTTGTGTGGATAATGCAGATCATGGAAATAATCACGCATTTCCTGAAGGTACTCATGGACATTATTATTTTTCCTAAGGGCACACCTATAAGGATTGCTATCAAATAGCACATGACTATTTAAGCAATCGAAAAGCCTATTTATTTTTTCTATAAATATTGCCGTTGCAACTGCACTGTCCTTGCAATCAGCAAACCCACCGGAATCGATACCTGTGCGTATCGCAGCAGCCACACTGTGACTAAAAACTTGTGTGGCAAGTTTCACTTTCATCTTTTCAAAACAATTCGGACTGACATGCTTCGAAGACAACTTAGGGCACAGACGAGTTAAATTTTTGGCCTCTATTTCGTATAGTTTTCTTATTATATCCCATGAAACTATGCCGTGAGGTGTAGAAATATTGTGCCTTAAAAGAATATTTCTTAGCGATTTAACAAGATGCGGAACATCGAATATCGCAAATATTTCTTGGCCATTTATTTTAAAACTATGATTGGTAAAGTCAATACCCAATCTATTAAAAACTGCCCTATTATTGGAACCCTGATCGCAAACAACGGCTTTGACATTAAGTCCCAATGTTTGTGATAGCCCAATATTTTGCTCAACTTTACACTTAAGGTCCGTATGTTTTATGCCTTTAGCTGAAATCGAATAGCTTAAAACATATTTCCAATTCTCAAAAAGGCCCCTAACAAGAAACACACAAACTTGTTGTCCCAAAAACTTACTTCTTTTTTCTCCATCATTTTCAAATCCCTGAATCTCATCAAGAGATGAATTGTATTGGGGTCCTCTTTTATTTTGACTTCGTCGCAAACTAATACTGCATATTTTCCCTTATCACTCATTTTTTCAACTATACCTTGCAGATTTTCAAGCAACTTAGGATTAAATCCAGGGGTTAAGTTTTTAAAAATTGCCCATCTATTTAACGAAATCTTACATGGAAGTCTTAATTTAAGAACATCCCTAAGATAATCATATGTCCTAGCTGAATAAAAATATATATTTTGTGAAATAATCCTTTCCGCGCTATTGTAAGAATTATTCTTTTTCAAAAGCATTTTACATAATACTTTTGATTGATCGGAAACGTACGGTAAACTGTTTATTTTCGCGAAGACATTGACATTGAGAGTTCTTTTCCCTTTTTAGTATTTAAGTAATTTGTTTTATTCCTAAAAGCTTTTTTAAAAGCCAAAAACCTTTTTTTCAACTTAATGTAATCTGTACTTTTTTCAGATTTTCGCCTGTTTCATAGTATTTTTTCCTGTAATATACCTCATTTTGCTCTCTTTTTACGCAATTTAAACAAAAGGAAGGTTGATCGGAATTTAAATCTTACCACAATTGATTCTTTAAATCACTGTCAAAGCTCAATAAATTCTCAACTATTTCTTCCCCGTCACTTTCATTCTGAGTGCTTTCAGTCCGCTCTCCTGTGCCCGGTGACTCATCAAATTCATTTACTACTTTGCTTAAATTATTCTTCTTATAACTATAAGGGATAATATCCTCTTCACAACTGTCTACTAAATAAATATCATCAGTTAAGTGGGCAATATTAGTCGAATCAAAATTTTGGTTGCATAATTGTAGGGTTGGGACTGCGTTGGCTGTTAAACTACATTTACCAATATATTTTCGCTCGAAATGCCTGTTGCATATTTTAGCCTTTTTCCTGTCGATGTTAGTCGGTAAATGGCATGCTCTAATCCACTTGTTAAAATAAAATTCTTTTGATGGAAACGAAAATAATCTTACTGGAAAATTAACGGAGCTTTTTCTGTAATTTGCACCACATGTTTCTATAATACATTTCGTTCCATTTTTTCGTAAGTCTTTTTTGATGATATTATTCACACCAACAACTGATTTTTTTATAACACTTGTTTCTGCCATAGTTTAAAAAAAAACTCATATATTTAATCGCCAAATCTGTCACACAAATAAATGTTGAGGAAGGCACGGGCCACGACGAACACGTCTCTTTGCAATGCAAACAATTTTCAGAATTGCCACGGGCAGTTGAAGTTATTTAGCAAGCAACTGTAACGGTCAGTTCGCATACAGACACAAATGCTCATACATGTGAGCTGCTGTAACGGTAAGTACTGATAGTGTGTGTGCATGCTCGTCGCGAAAACATATTCTTCGTATGAGCCTCACACTTCCATACCCTTTTTATAAATAATAATAAAAATGTCAACATTTTGCATGGCCATGACAAACACTTTCAAAAGTTTGGTATACTCTACTGTCGAGAGAGGAAAAATGAAGCCTCAGCGAGCAAATTTCAATTTTGGTGTGCTGCTGCTGGTGAGTTCTTACATATATATATATTGAAGAGAGAAGAGAGCAGATAATAAAAATATATGAGAGAGAAGAGATCAGAAAATAAGCATACATGGTTGCATAGATGGGCTTTATATACAAATGGACCATTACCGAACGAGCGCTCGCAGAGCACTGATTTTCTTGTCACAGAGTACCCGCTGCTCGCAGCAAAAAGTAAAGCGAATTCGGAGAATTTGCCTGGGGCTGTCTCGTCATTGTGGGAGTTTGCTGAATTTTAGTGCTCTGCGTGTTATATCTATGTGTTATATGGTTAGTGATAAGACATAAATACAAATACTTTACAACTCGACCGCCCTGACAGCAGTGATGTCATTTTAAAAAATAAAAATAAGTTGATTCTCCGGGAAAAAAGCTAAAAAAAACAGCTGATTTTTATAAATTAGTGATTTTTTATTAATAAAGACATATGAAACAAGAAATTCACTTATATACATATATATTAATCATGTATTTATGTTATCAGCTATGCTGCACTTACAATAAGTGCAATATCCTTCCACAACCACTCCTTAAATTCTTTGCTATGCAGCCACACATCTCGCACTTTTTGTTTGTATACTTCTTTCGGCATCGTCAATTTTTGTATTTCTTGGCAAACACATTTACATACGTTTTTGAGGGAAATTATTCGATAGAAGTAAATATCGATCATTTACCAATTAAAATCATAGCTCGCAAATAACTGTCAACCGTTTTTTTTTCCTGCGCTCTCATTGCGAGCACAATCCAAAAAGTTCATACTCTCTCGCTCTCGCTCTGAGCAAGAGAGCCTTGCTGTCTTCATTTATATTTTCTGTTGAGCTCTTTGTATGTCGCTCTTTCTTTCTTTTACAATTTCAATCACCAAACGTGATAGAAATAACACATAAAATTAAGAAAAAGAAATTAAAAAAAAAAAAAAAAGATTTGCATTTTCTAAAAAAAGCTAGAGTTCCCGCTCATTTTCAAAACAGCCAAATCGGGCGGGTAAAAAGCTGAAATGACATCACTGCCTGACAGGGGAATCGACCTCGATTCCTAATTAAGTGTAATACTTAAGATTGGATCAGGTTGCTTATGTGTCGATGCCACATCTTAAATTTAGCGGCTTCTACATAGCGTCATACGGAAGTTGGGTCAACTGTGAACCGTCAACGTCCCGGATGACATACCGGTCATTCGGTAGTTTCTTTTGTATAACGTAGGGACCGCGGTATCGCCGAATAAGTTTCTGCAATCTTAAGAACATCTTCGACAAAGGACTGGACTTCAGGAAACCAATCATCCAGTTGTACGGTTAATTCGTTTACAAGAACAGAAGCTGCAAATTTAATCGTGGAATGGATGGAGTTGTTTAAGGCGAATTCAATTTTCGAAAATTGTTAAACCCAGTCAGCATAATCCAAAGGTTCAGTCAGTTTTCCTAGCATGGGGCCTAAGACTGTTGACACGCCCAACCTGACCGTTGACATGGGTGGAGGCAGTGGCATTTTGCACATGATTTACATTATAGGACTGCAGGAAATTGGCGAAGAAATCGGAAGAAGTGAAGCAAGTACCTCGGTCACTAATAATTCGGTGGGGTTTACTGTAATTCACAAAATACTGGGACTCTAAAGTCTGGCATACCTCGCGAGGCAGGGTATAACTTACTTACAAATTTCGTGAAGGCATCAATAACAACCAGCAGGTATCTCTTCATGGAACATAGAGACGGAAGGGGACCTAAGTGATCAACGTGGATCGTATCGAACACGTTTGTTATGGACGGAAGAGGAATGATATATGAACTTGAACTTGACGCAGTTCCTAATGTAATTATTGACGTTAGAATTCATGTACGGAAACCAATAATGTTTCAATGACATACAGTTGCGGGACGTTGTTTACAAATAAATGATACACTACACCGTCCCGAAACTTAAAATCTAACAACTCATGTTTTTCCTAAATTCTCCCGGAGCTTTACAACTTCTGGGTCATGATTCTGCGTTAGCTGCAGTTAAAAGTCTATATCCACGTACGCGACAGTATCTATTCTGCTCAAGGCATCGACATGAGGCATGCTAACTCCGGACCGGTGCACAATAGTATAGTTGTAATTTTCTAACAGCAGGGCCCATCGAGCACTTTTGGCGGAGTATCCACTATTGAACGGAATGAACTTCAGGGTATGTTTCAAAAAGCTTTAAAACATATACGATTGCCAACGTCTCCAATTCGTACCAGTGTAATTTCGATTCGGGGTTGGAAGTTGTTTGGGAGAAATAGAACACTAGATGGAAGTTACCATCCGTTTATTTGTGAAGGAGCATTGCTCCAAAACCTCCAGAACTAGCGTTGCAGTGTAATTTAGTTTCAGCCTTCGGGTAATAAATAAACATCACAGGTGATTCAATAAGTTTGGACTTCAGGGCTCGGAAGGACTCCACACATTCGACAGAAAAAACGTAACGTAACATAATAATCGGGACATCTGGTATGCTATCTTAGCACAACTAGGTACAAATCGGAGGAATTATGATAATAAGCTAAGACAGCGTTCCAGCCCTTTTACCCGCAGTACCTTCAGATGCGTCTCGAAATCATGTGAAGCAATCAGGATATTATCCATATATATCACCAACTGACCTCGGTTTATGAGCTCTTTTAGAATGAAGTATACAAATCTGCCAAAGACGGTAGGACCGTTACAGAGTCCGAATAGCATGTATACGTACTCGAATTGGCAGTCTGGGGTTTCATCTTCACTTAATGAAATCCGCTTTCCAAATCTAACAGTAAAAAAAGACTTCCCACCCAAATGTTCAACACAATCATCTAATCATCTTTAGGGTGACAGTGGCCAAAGAGGAAGATTCTACTTGGTTGACAACAGGCGGTGGTTCGGAAGACACAAACTTATTTAGATCCAGCGATTGGTGACAAATTTTCGGACTATATTCGACGATTGCACATTTGACATTTTCCCTACTGACACAAAAGCAACACTCACCAGTTGTAAATGATGTTTTCTAGAATCCTGGATATCAGCAACGGGCGCATTGGCGGCCACATCAATTTAAATCCGGTTCGGGCAGTTTTTATATACGTGGTCCATGAGGTTACACTTGAAGCAGGAGTCCGGCGGTCTAATCGGTTTCGGGCACTGACTTCTATAATATCCGAATGACGAGCAGATGAAGCAACGAACATCTTGTGCTGCTCTACGGCTGGGTCAGCCGTGATGGCAGTATAAACGACAGATGCAAAGGCGGGCTGGCAGCAGGAATAGCTGTTTGCTGGATAGAAGATGAAGCGGTAGGCATGGCATCAGAAATAACTGCGTACTGGACAGAAGATGAAGCAGTAGGCATGATATCCGAAGTAGCTGATTGCTGGACAGAAGATGAAGCGGTAGGCATGGCATCAGAAGTACCTGCGTACTGGACAGAAGATCAAGCAGAAGGCATTATATCCGAAGTAGCTGCTTGCTGGACATAAGATGCAGCGGAAGGTATGGCATCAGACGAGGCCGTCGACTCAGCGCCAGTTGAATCTTCTGACCCTTCAGTAGCCGGACGCGAAGTTGTATTAATAGCTTCTGCGTACAACCTATTGATTTACTCCAATGTGGGTGACTGTGGCAATTCCACATTATTTGCGCGCCAAGTTTTGCACATATTCTGTTTGGTGAGTCCCATTGTGGTGCCTAGTTCATTGGCCAGAACAGAATAAAGCGTTTTCCTAAGTTTTTATTGTGTAGGGCGTTGAAATATCACAATATTCCAGTAGATATCCACTTCTGAGCTGTAATAAGCTTATCATTACGGTCGATTAATGTAGATTTTAATTAGTAATTACGATGATTATTTCTCCAATCAAGCAGACACATCTACTCTACATATAAAACTACCACAAACAAGTAAGAACGTTGCAGACGGATGCTTTTTCAGGTCTCAGCACCCCACAGGGGCCTCTATCACATTATATTTTAAAATTAAGTTTAAATCCCCATTGTCAGCTCAAATTAGCTGCTGATTTAAAATTTTCATCGGGGGTGGCCATGGCAGTTTAAGTTTAGGTTTGGAACGAAGTTTAGAGCCTTACTGTTCAGTCATTTGACGGGGCATAATATTAAGCAATAAATATATTAAGTGCATGGAATTAATTAAATTAATTGATTGAAACCTCAGGTAAACCTATGTATGTACATATGTATATGCCTGTATCAATAAATGCTTAACTTGGTTGTTTTGCATACATTTGTCAAAATAATTAGACTTTGACCTCTGTCTGCTCTCGAATTTGACGAACATAGAGTCAAGACGGAGCCAGAGAGTTCAACCTTTGTGTAAAGAAAGAAAAGAAAATAAAAATCCGTTTCACACAGCTTTGCCGCCTTTTGTGCTCAAGTCGATCTTTTAAAATCTTCGCCTATTATTGTGCCGCTATTGTGAAGTTCGACTGTGCATTTGCGCTCCCATTTGCGCTGATTTTTGTGCGCATCAAACGTGTATGAGTGCATACTCACCAGCTCTATTTGTTCGCTGTTGTGAAGTTGGGTTGTGCATCACTCGCATTGAACGTGTATGAGTGCTGGTTCGACACTCACGATCAACCAGTGGGTGGCTGTCTTAGCTAAATAATTTACAGGTGTCTGTTACAATCGTTAGTAGCAGCTCATTTACAACTAGTTAACATATAAAAACTAGATTATCGACCGGACGCAGTGGATAGTATTTTGCAATTCCTTAGCTTACATTATAATTCGGGCTTAGTTTAAATTGGTTTCAATTGAATAACATTTTGAAAATCATGACTGGCAAGCTAGGAAAGAATCGG